>JAYESA010000005.1:25072598-25508982 GCA_036927795.1 Iris macrosiphon | reverse complement strand
ATATATATATATATATATATATATATATATATATATAATATATATTATATAATATTATACTGGATAATACAGTATATTATATATATACATTTACATTCTGCACTGTCTTTTTTATTTAACTATATATATATATATATGTATTATATATACATATATTTATATTATATATCTAATATATACTAGATATACAGTATATAGATATATGTAATTCTATTTCTTGTAATTTCTTTTCTTTATTATACTATATAAATATATATACTACTATATATACTATAGCTATATGTATATATATACTCTATATATATATGGTACTCTATATTATATATTTATTGTCTTATATGTATATATTTATATAAGTATATATATACTGTTACATTATACCCATGATATTCTCGAACCCTGTATGTTTTAACAGAAAATATCTCCAGCACAGCCAGTGACCCCCTGTCACAAGCACCCTCAAACTTGACTGTGAGATCAAGTTTTCAACACTATCAGGGAGTAGGCAAGTATACCTTGCCAAGTTACTGTCTAAATTCAAATACTGTTATATGCTATATTTTTCCTGAATTCATATAACTGTGAGTACCTGAGATTGCCTCAGGTACAGTCAACAGATACGTTGACTTGTAGAATAATTAACTTAGTCTTTTCAGACCTACCAACATCTGTGAGGGTATCCTAATATCCTCCTAGACCCTATCACGGGAACACGCAACATGGTTGCAATACATATTGGAATGCGAGCTGCGTATTTGATTAGCTACCAGTACGTGTGACATGCATCACGGCTTAGCACAATCAGGAAAACTCAGGAAAAGTACGACTTGGCATTTAGTTACATTGGGCGGAAAAGATAACTAGTAGACGTATGGCACACCCCCTCCATGAGTCTTTTATCCTTCGTACCATGCTCCTCGGAGATGGTCGATTGCAGAGCTACCCGTGTGTCCGGGGGCATATGACACATATACTAGCCAGTCAACACGATTGGTGAATTAAGTCAGCATATGTCAAACCTACACATTTCCATGCATACTACAAGGTCTTTACTTGCATTTCACTTAGATGGTTAGCACCTTGTATTTATTTATTTATTCAGTATTTACATACCTGGCATGTTGTTTCCTGTATCTTGTTATGTCCCACTGAGGACCTGGTTCTCTTCCAGATTTAGACGAGGCCTACTACCCCACGGTGTATGGTCCAGGACAGGAGACTAGGCATGCCACCGAGGAAGAACTAGAGGAGACACCATCAGAATCTACCTGATTCTAGGAGATGCTCTCTTGGCGATGGAGATGTTTTGCTAGATAGACGATACTCAGTCTATCCTGTTTTCTGTATTATTATTATATTTTGTAGTGGGTTTGTTCCCACAAGATGTGTATTATGACATTTTTAGACTCAGCATTATATATATTCAATACTATTTCCTGACATTTCTGTGGATGAGATAGACTTACCTGTACTAGACTTATAGTATTTTAGGAAAGCGTAGCATGTTCCTTTGGGTCCATAAAAATGGATTAAACCCTTAGTGACGTGTCAGCTGGCCAATGCCACGAGGCCTAGTTCCTTACATTTTGGGACTGGGGCGTGACATGGTTTTAGTGGTGGCCCATGCAGGTCTAGTTTATTGCTAGTGGTATGATGACATGCCCAGCAAGCCTGCTATAGGATAGAAATAATAGGACTCATCCACTCTGACTTCATTCATAATTTTTTTTTTTTGCATCTTGCTTGATTATCAATCATTATTCCTTGTAATTTTCTAATTATTCTATTTTCTTTAGAAATATGGACATACCCGGAGGACATACGATTGATGGGGCTGACCCAACAACAGACCCCTCGCCCGATGTCCAGGGAACCCCATCCACCCGAGAGACCCATCCCCGAGAAGGATGCTGGTCTACCCGCCAACCCCGTACATCCACCAGAATCCTGCCCAGACAGGAACACCGGCCCAGCATGAAGGGCAAACCTCCCAGGCCCCAACACCGCAGGCGGAGACACCACTGCCTCCACCTCCCGCCTTCCCTGCCCAGATGCCTCAGCTTGAGGGACAAACTCAAATGTTCCAGTTCCTCCAAGCTATGATGCAAACTCAGTGGCAGCAGACTGAAGCCCTGAGACAATCTCAGTAGCAACAGACTGAGGCCTTGAGACAGACGTTGATGACGGCCTTGGAAAGAACGACTGCCCCAGCACCAGCACCTGTCCAACCAGTGGGCACAGTCCGAGGCTTCCGACAAATGAGCCCGAGAACCTTTAAGGGCAGCTAATCCCCAGAGGAGATCTCAGATTGGATCTCCAATACAGAAATGCTGCTAGAAGGCTCACAACTTACCCCTGACTTATGGATGACCGCCGTAAGAGCTCAACTCTTAGGCAATGCCCATCACTGGTGGGAATCCATAGAGCGTAGCATCGACAAAGATCAAACTTGGGAACAATTTTTGGAGCACTTCAATGCCAAGTACTTCCCTGCAAAAGTCCAAAATGTCCTATACTCCCAATTCCTGCACCTGGAACAAGGGAACATGACTGTTGAAGCCTACGACGCGGAGTTCAGCAGACTAAGTCGATTCGGTACCATCTTGATACCGAATGAGCTGGAGAAAGCCAAAAGATTCCACCACGGCCTCACCTGCGAGCTCCAGAGGTATACGATAACGCAGTCAAGGATCTCCTACGAGGAGGTTCTTACAGAAGCGAGGGTGCAAGAAGCTATTGGCCGAGGAGTGAGACGCTCTAATCCAACCTTCCCGGCCAAAAACCAGCAAGGAGCAGGAGGCCCTATCTGTCATCCACAAAATCAGACGCAGCAGACGACGGGGCCCTACCAGAAGAAGGAGCTCCCGACTTGTCACTATTGTGGCAAGAAGGGATATTATATCAAAGACTGCAGAAAGAAGAACGGGCTATGCATGATTTGTGGAGCTAGCCAACACATGGCGAGGGACTGCCCGCAACGCAGAGATGCAGTACCTCAGAACGGGCAGAAATCAGGAACACCCGCCCAAAAGATGCTACCCTCCACATCAGGAGGATATCAGAAGGGAGCACCCCTGGTCACCCAGGAGAGCCAGTTCAAAGCCAGACAACAATCTGGAGGACAAAGGCATGGGCAAGCCTTTGCTTTAGCTGCAATTGCCGAAGAACCCGAAGGAGAAACCATCGCAGGTACCATTTTAGTTGTATTATTACCTGCAACCATATTATTTGATTCCGGTGCTACCCTATCATTCATATCTAGTAGTTTCGTAGCCATGCACAAACTAGTCACTTTTTCGCTACCCAAGTGCTGGAAAATTCTTACCGGAGGAGGTATTGTTCCAGTTACCAACATTATTGAGACATGCTCGATAGTCGTTTGTAGTAGAGAGCTAAGAGCGCGATTTTTGGTACTCCCAATGCCAAATTTCGACGTCGTCTTAGGCATGGACTGGTTAATCCAGAACAATGCTATCCTAGACTGCCAAAAAGGTAGTATCACCTTTAGACCACCAGGACACCCGGAGTTCGAATACGTACGAGGTACCATCGAGCAAGGAGTAGGCCAGACTCCTAGAGCTTACATGGCGATGGAGATAGAACCCCCAGCGATCGTTGCAGAATTCGAAGACGTATTCCCGGAGGAATTGCCAGGCCTACCGCCTGACAGAGAAGTAGAGTTCACTATTGAGCTGATACCCGGAGCTGCACCGGTATCCTCAAATGTGTACCGACTGGCAAAGAAGAAACTTGACGAGCTGAAGCTGCAACTTAAAGAATTGCAAATCAAGGGATTTGTTCGTCCCAGTGCATCACCCTGGGGAGCACCAGTATTGTTTGTACCAAAGAAGGACGGAACATATCGCATGTGTATTGATTACAGAGCCCTCAACACTTTGACAATAAAAAACAAGTACCCCTTGCCACGAATTGACGATCTGTTCGACCAAATGACGGGAGCTGTGGTATTCTCAAAAATAGACTTGAGATCAGGCTATCATCAGGTTAAAGTACGGAGAGAAGATATTCCAAAGACAGCATTCAGGACTCGCTATGGTCATTACGAGTTCCTGGTGATGCCTTTTGGACTGACTAATGCACCAGCCGTATTCATGAACCTGATGAACAGAGTCTTCCACCAATATCTGGACCAGTTCGTGGTAGTCTTCATCGACGACATCTTGGTATATTCAAAAAGCCACGAGGAGCACGAAGAGCACTTAAGACTAGTGCTAGAGACGCTGAGACGTGAGAGCCTTTATGCTAAACTAAGCAAGTGCGAGTTCTTCCTTGATCGTGTCGCTTTTCTGGGACACGTGATCACAGGAGAAGGCATCTTGGTGGACCCAGCAAAGATCTCATCTGTGGAGACATGGCCAACCCTGACCAACATCTCAGAGGTGAGAAGCTTTCTAGGACTTGCCGGATATTATCGAAGGTTCGTAGAAAACTTTGCAAGAATTGCGGAGCCAATTACCCGTCTTACCCGCAAGGATCAGGAGTTCATCTGGTCTGAGGAATGCCAGACAGCTTTCGACGAGTTGAAGAAGCGTCTGACTACTGCCCCCATTTTGACCATACCATCTGGATCCGGAGGTTTCGTAATCTATAGCGATGCATCCGGAAAAGGATTGGGTTGTGTCTTAATGCAACATGGAAAGGTTGTAGCTTATGCCTCAAGACAACTGATGAATCATGAGAAGAATTACCCCACTCACGACTTGGAGCTTGCCGTAGTCATCTTCGCCCTGAAGCTATGGAGACATTATTGTAAGCCCCTGATTTTTCAAAAAATATTAAAATTGGGATTTTTCACCATTTTCTGGAATTTTTTGGGATTTTCTGTAATTTAAAAACAGGGTTTAAATTATTCAATGATTTTTAAATGATAATAAACAGTATTAAAATATTACGGAAATAATATTTTTGGGTGTAAAATGAAAAACTGGACTTAGGATAATTTTTCTGGAATTTATCGGGCCCCGGACCTATTTTTAAATCACCTAAAACTATTTATTTATTTATTAAATAATTTATTTATTAATTATTATTATTATTATTTATTTTCTGAATTAACCCTGGCCCATTGGGCCTGATCCGGCCCGGCCCACTACCCCAGCCCAGTCCGCGACCCGCCTAGCGGGTCGGGTCCGCCCGACCCGAGACCCGCTATCCGACCCGGCCTCCCCTCACCCAGCCCTGACCCGGTAGTCCCCCTGCCCGCGTCCGGCGTCGCGCCGCCCGCCGCGTCCTCCGGCCGCCCCCGCCGCGCCTCACCCCACGCCCCCCCACGTCACCGCCTCACCCGGCGCCTCCCCCGCTCCTCTTCCCCCATTTAAACCCCGCCCCAGACCCCTCTCCGGCCACCCGCTCCTCCCCACCGTGCCCGACCGCTGCCACCGCCTCCGGCGCAACCGCCCCGCCCGCAGCTCCTCCCCTCTCCTCCCCCCTTCCTCCTCCTCGACGCCAGGAGCTCCGACCCGCTGTCGAGTCCCCTCCGGCCTAACCCAGCCCCAGCACCGCCCCGGCGCCGCCCGACGCCGTGCCTCCGCCCGCCGTGCAGCGGCGCCGCCCTGGCCGGCCCCTCCCCGCCGCGAGCCACCCTGGCCAGCCGAGCTCCGGCCGAAATCAGAAACCCTAACCCTAATCCCCAATTCCTCTCCTTCGTGTCGGACACGACAAGGACACGGGATTCTTCGGGTTTTTCAACCCAGTTTAGGTGCGCATAGTTTCTTGCTCGTAGCTCGGATTTCATTTCCGCAAATTGCGTTGTGAAGCCTGTATGACCCTCTCGGTGCCCGGATAAACCGCTCGGGGCATCGCGTCCTGTGGTGATCGCACACCGCGATCCAAAAACAGAAAAAACCAGACCCTGTTTTACCCCAGAACTGAGTACGCCCCGCCAAACGGGACGACTTGGTCGCGTGCGGTCTTCACAGATACGTGCGCATCGTCGATAGGAACGTGTAAGATTTCGCAGAAGCTGATTCGGGTGTGCGTGCACACCGGAATCAACGCGTATCCGCGGACATCGCCCTTATCCGACTTTTCTGCAATTCGCCCTAACTTTTTGTCGTCAGATCGAGACGAAACTTACGCCATCGGACTCGTAGCGATACGCTGGTCCTGTGGGTCAAGTTTGGTTCGATTCTGAGAACGTTGACGAAATCGCGTGTCGTGGGCCCCACTGGCCCCGCTCGACGGGCGATTTTGTGATCGGCTCATCGAAATCCAAACCTGGAAGTTCCGTTGGGTTCGTTTCAGCGTTCCTGACCTGTTGAAACTAAGTTTGGTGAATTTGGAAACCGTTGACCCGGACACGTTTTTCGGTGCAAAGCGGGCCTACCGGCGGACCCCGTTTTGACCCAAAACTGCCATTTTTGCCCTTGTCTTCAAATTGGACCCAAGGATAGGCGTTTCTAGCTATTTGACATCTTCTGAGCGTGATGGTAATGTCTATTTCAACTTTTGGACTCATCTCTGGAAATTTTCCCAAGAACAATTAATCAGATCCAAACAACAGGCAAGTACCTGCACTTCAAGTTAATCTTTATATTGTGATAATTAATTCCCTGCTTTACTAGTACCATTGATGATTACACGTAGTGCTAGAACACTGGATTTCATGTCTTGAATATTGGAGTTCATGTCTTATTTTTTATGTCGGGTGGGAGAATACTAGAAGGCATGTAGTTTACCCATTCCCCTGTCGTATTTAATAGATGTTGGTACGCGACTGTACCCTCAGCCGGATCTCGATTATTCCTGTTTAATAGCCATTTATGACGGCCGGATTAGCCTTATAAACCCCTACATGCCAACTATGTATTCTAAAACAAACACAAGTTCACACAGATAGTTTCTAGATCTTGTTATATTTCTTGCAGACTGTTGTAGTTTCATTTCCTGTCTCATTTATTTCGATTTTCTCGTATTCCTGTTTATAAGCATTAACTCTGAGATATTGATGTTCTTTATGCAACTTTCTCAATATGATGCTCAATTTAATTGTCATAAATATTTAGTTTAATCTTGTTGTGCATTGTGTACTTTGCTCCTTTCCTGACTGGATCCGTTGTTCTAGGCGATGATGAGAACCTTGCCCCCACCTATTATGGCCCCTATGAGGCAGCAGGTGATACAGTTGCAGAGCCAGTTCCCGCACAGGAAGCTACTCCTGCGGAGTAGTTAGCAGTAGTTATCTTAGTTTTGCTCTTTATCTTAGTAATCGGGTTTGTCCCCAATTTTATTCTGAATTTCTGTACTAAACATTTGAATCTGTTGTCGCATATATTTCATTTGAAATCTTAAGTTTCTGTTTCCCATTATTATCTTACCTATGTTATTTGTGAATGAGCTAGATTAGTTAAATGTGGATTTGACCTAGACAGCGTACTACCGCCGACTCTGCGGCGTAGGCTGGACGTACCCGCGCACTCGTGCCCGAATTTCCGGGTGCGGGTCGTGACAATTATCTATACGGCGAACGAGTGAAGATATTCACCGATCACAAGAGCCTGAAATACGTCTACACTCAGAAGGACCTGAACCTAAGACAAAGACGATGGCTCGAAGTGATGACAGATTTCGAGATCGATCCGCAGTACCATCCAGGAAAGGCTAATGTAGTAGCTGATGCACTAAGCAGAAGACCCTCGGCATTCTTTATGATCACCCAACCAGGTCTATTGAGAGATCTAGAAAAGTTGGGAATAAAGGTCATTATGCCAAGAATTGACGGCCAATTGTCAAACTACCAGCTACAATCAACATTGGTCGAAAGAATCAAGGCTGCACTACCAACAGATATAAGATTTCGGAGCCTTCGACAAAGAACAGAGGCTGGAATCCAGACAGGATGTCACATACACGAAGATGGGACCCTAAGATATGGAGAACGTCTTTATGTTCCAAATGGAGAACTTCGTGAGGAGCTGATGTCAGAAGCTCACAGCTCAACATACTCTATACATCCTGGAGGCACAAAGATGTACAGAGATCTGCGACAATACTACTGGTGGCATGGAATGAAGCGAGAGATAGCGTGCTTTGTGGCAAAGTGCCTGGTGTGTCAGCAAGTCAAGGCTGAACATCAGAGATCAGCAGGTCTACTTCAACCCCTCCCAATACCCGAGTGGAAATGAGAACACATTACGATGGACTTTGTTACGGGCTTTCCAAGAAGTCCCAGTGGTCGTAATGCTGTATGGGTGATCGTAGACAGACTCACAAAGGCTGCTCATTTCTTACCTTTCAGAGTCGGACAATCTACCGAAGTCTTGGCGGACATGTACATGAAGGAGATAGTGCGTCTGTATGGAGTACCAGTCAGCATAGTGTTTGACAGAGATACGATGTTTACATCTTACTTTTGGCAAAGTATGCAAGAATTTAAAGTCTTGGTACCCGCCTTAAGTTCAGCACCTCTTACCACCCGCAGACAGATGGCCAATCAGAACGCACCATCCAGACACTTGAAGATATGCTGAGAGCCTGCATGCTTGATTTCAGCGGATCATGGGAAGATCATTTGCACCTGGTGGAGTTTTCCTACAACAATAGCTATCAAGCGAGCATTCAAATGGCTCCCTTTGAAGCATTGTATGGCAGAAAATGTCGTTCCCCAGTATGCTGGAGCGATGTTGGCGAAAGACAGATCTTGGGACCAGAATTGGTTGTTCGTACGGTGGAGAAAGTAAAGAAGATACAAGGACACCTACGAGCTGCACAAGACAGACAGAAGAACTGGGCCAATGTTTATCGACGACCTTTAGAGTTCCAAGTGGGAGAACATGTGTTCTTAAAAATCTCACCTACCAGAGGAACTATCAGATTTGGAGGAAGAGGAAAACTGAGTCCAAGGTACATTGGACCCTTCGATGTGCTAGAACGCATCGAAGAAGTTGCCTACAAGCTAGCCTTACCTCAGACCTTAGAAGGAGTACATGACGTCTTCCACGTATCTCAGCTGAGGAGGTACATTCCAGACCCAAGTCATGTACTGGACCATTCAGAGATCACCGTCGGCCCAAGCCTATCGTACCAGGAGGAACCTGTAGAGATCCTAGATCGTAGCAAGAAGGTGTTGCGAGGCCAGACTATCCCTCTAGTTCGTGTTGCATGGAGACATCATGCACAAGGTGAATCAATCTGGGAACGAGAGGAGGATATTCGACAGCGTTTCCCCTATCTATTTCCAAACCAGGGTATGTCCTAATATTTCAAAACAATCTTTCATTCTCATTATATGTCTGTTTTTATTTCGAGGACGAAATATTCTAAGGAGGGTAGATTATAAACTCCCTCGACCAGATTTCAGTAATTTAGGATTAATTTTAGCTAATTAGAATTTCTGTCACTTTTTAAAATTTATTTTGTTTACTTATCCTATTGATTGTGCACCTGTACCTTACACAATTAATTAGAGCATTACACTAGCTATTTTTCCCAAACAAAATTCACATACCTGCCCTAGACATGTTAGACTATTTTTCTGAATTTTATGCAACTCCCAGATGCTTTATTTTGAGCCTCGTTTGAGACGCACAAATATCGTTACAAAAGTCCGTATTTATTTCCTATTTTATTTCTTGCTCTTTACCCATCTCTGTACCCCTAGGAATTGAGGCCCAACCTGCACCAGTTTTGCCCAAACAAAAATACGATAATATTCTACTTTGAATATACTACAATTAGTATATTGACACCGTAGTAAAATTATAAACCTACCTGCCTCTAAATAATTAGAGAACACCGTGCGCAGTATTTATTAAATAATAAATACGATGACCCGTATCACCCAGAAACCAGGCTCTGTCCCTGCCCAGACTCACCCCCACCCCCTCAGGACCCTCCCACAGTTTTTCCCTCTCAATTCTGAGCATTTTAGTATTTTCTGGGAACAGGGTATTTTATCAGACAAATTGCGTAATTACGTAAAATACCAATTTTAGGACCTATTTGTAATTTAGGGAATTTCAGGGGTTTTTCTACAAAATTCCCTGTGAGGTGTCACCTCCCTATTGGCTGGTGAACATGGACCGTCCACGTGTCATGTGGGACCCACAAAATATCTAAAATGGCTGCCAAAATATCCCAAAACCCAAAATTACCTAAAAGCCCCTAAACTTCCACCTATTTACCAAACTGCCACTCCCCTAAAACCTATTTAAACCCGACCCCTCCCCCTTTCAACCCTCACAGCCACCACCCTCAGCCACCACCGGCCACCCTACTCCGACGAAGCCCTCGCCACCTCCCCACCTTCCCTCCGACCAAGCCCCACCACCTCCGGCCGCCTGCTCCGCCGTGGGCAGCTGCCACAGACCCGAACCCCCCTGCACACAGCAGCTACCCCACCACTCGAACCACCCCCACCACCGTCTCCGGCCACCGTGCACCACCACCACCACCACCACTCGACTCGCCCCGACCTCCTCTACCAGACCACCACCCTCTCACCGCCCCACGACCTCCCCTCCGGCCGCTCTCACCCCCGCAGCTCCGCCACACCCCTAACCCTAACAGCTGCCCCCTCCCCTCCGAACACCTCCAGCCACCACCACCGCCACCGTAGACCCCCACCACCACTACCAACCTCACCGCCACCCTCTCCTCCGTCGAACCCCCACCCTGCACCGCCGCCTCCTCCGCCGCAGCCGCCGCCACAGCTGCTGCAAGCTGCTGCTGCTGCTGCTGCTGTTGTTGCTGGCAGCAACCGTTGCTGCTCCCGCTCCTCCGGCCAGCCACCGC
This sequence comes from Iris macrosiphon, assembly GCA_036927795.1. Lineage (NCBI taxonomy): Eukaryota > Viridiplantae > Streptophyta > Magnoliopsida > Asparagales > Iridaceae > Iris > Iris macrosiphon. The sequence continues at coordinate 25,498,230 of JAYESA010000005.1, read as the reverse complement.
CACCTCAGCCGCCGTCCTCCCGTCGGCGACGACACCTGGGTCCCCCCTGTCAGTAGGTATACCCCCCCACCCTCTCTATACGTATATACGTATATTTAAGTATATGTATGTATATATGTATATATATGTATATATATATGTATATTTATATATATATATATATTTGTATATATATTTGTATATATATATTATATTATTAAAAATACTGTATAAATACAGTATATTTATACTGTATATATTATTATTATATATGTATGTATATATGTATATCTAGACTGTATAATTTTATATATATATATATATATATATATATATATATATATATATATATATATATATATATATCTATGTATCTATACATATCTATGTATATTTATATATATATTTATATATGTATATTATGTATATATCTATATGTATATTATATATTGTATAATATATATATATAAGTATATATATAATATGTATATATATACTATGCATTTTTTTTATCATTTATATGCAATTATTTCCTTTACTTATATATATATATATGTATATATACATATATGATATTATATATGAGTATATATATTATATACATAATCAGTGTTATATATACACTACTATATATATATATATAATATATACTATATAATATATACTGGATAATACAGTATTTACATATGTATTTATTTCCTGCACTGTCTTTCAATTTATATATATATATATATATATATATATATATATATATATATATATATATATATATATATATATATATATATATATATATATATATATATGTATGTATATTTACATTCTGCACTTGTCATTTCTTTATATATATATATATATATATATATATATATATATATATATATATATATATATATATATTATCTATATCTAATATATATTATATAATATTATACTGGATAATACAGTATATTATATATATACATTTACATTCTGCACTGTCTTTTTTATTTAACTATATATATATATATATATATATATATATATATATATATATATATATATATATATATATATATATATATATATATATATATATATGTATTATATATATATGCATTATATATACATATATTTATATTATATATCTAATATATACTGGATATACAGTATATAGATATATGTAATTCTATTTCTTGCAACTTCTTTTCTTTATTATACTATATAAATATATATACTACTATATATACTATAGCTATATGTATATATATACTCTATATATATATGGTACTCTATATTATATATTTATTGTCTTATATGTATATATTTATATAAGTATATATATATTGTTACATTATACCCATGATATTCACGAATCCTGTATGTTTTAACAGAAAATATCTCCAGCACAGCCAGTGACCCCCTGTCACAAGCACCCTCAAACTTGACGGTGAGATCAAGTTTTCAACACTATCAGGGAGTAGGCAAGTATACCTTGCCAAGTTACTGTCTAAATTCAAATGCTGTTATATGCTATGTTTTTTCTGAATTCATATAACTGTGAGTACCTGAGATTGCCTCAGGTACAGTCAACAGATACGTTGACTTATAGAATAATTAACTTAGTCTTTTCAGACCTACCAACATCTGTGAGGGTATCCTAATATCCTCCTAGACCCTATCACGGGAACACGCAACATGGTTGCAATACATATTGGGATGCGAGCTGCGTATTTGATTAGCTACCAGTACGTGTGATACGCATCACGGCTTAGCACAATCAGGAAAACTCAGGAAAAGTACGACTTGGCATTTAGTTACATTGGACGGAAAAGATAACTAGTAGACGTATGGGACACCCCCTCCATGAGTCTTTTATCCTTCGTACCATGCTCCTCGGAGATGGTCGATTGCAGAGCTACCCGTGTGTCCGGGGGCATATGACACATATACTAGCCAGTCAACACGATTGGTGAATTAAGTCAGCATATGTCAAACCTACACATTCCCATGCGTACTATAAGGTCTTTACTTGCATTTCACTTAGATGGTTAGCACCCTGTATTTATTTATTTATTCAGTATTTACATACCTGGCATATTGTTTCCTGTATCTTGTTATGTCCCACTGAGGACCTGGTTCCCTTCCAGATTTAGACGAGGCCTACTACCCCACGGTGTATGGTCCAGGACAGGAGACTAGGCATGCCACCGAGGAAGAACTAGAGGAGACACCATCAGAATCTACCTGATTCTAGGAGATGCTCTCTTGGCGATGGAGATATTTTGCTAGATAGACGATACTCAGTCTATCCTGTTTTCTGTATTATTGTTATATTTTGTAGTGGGTTTGTTCCCACAAGATGTGTATTATGACATTTTCAGACTCAACATTATATATATTCAGCACTATTTCCTGACATTTCTGTGGATGAGATAGACTTGCCTGTACTAGACTTGTAGTATTTTAGGACAGCGTAGCACGTTCCTTTGGGTCCATAAAAATGGATTAAACCCTTAGTGACGTGTCAGCTGGCCAATGCCACGTGGCCTAGTTCCTTATATTTTGGGACTGGGGCGTGACAGGTTCGTGTGGCTTGGAAGCAACACTCACCTGGTGAATCTACCTGGGAGAGGGAGGATATCATGGGCCAGCGATATCCCCACTTATTCGAGGATGCATGTATATCCTAAATAATTCTTGTAAATTCCATAAGTTCTGTTCTTTAGTAGCTTAATCTTTGATTGCGAGGACGCAATCTTCTTAAGGGGGGTAGATTATAATCACCTGAAAATTTTAGAATTTTAAAACTTAATTTTCTGAATTTAATTAACATTTTTTGTAATTTTTAAACAAATAAACTAAGGTAATCTGATTTAAAATAAATTTATAAAAGATATTAAATAATATTAATATGTGATAAAAATTATATTTTTTAGTGTAAAATAAAAAACCGGACATAGGATAATTTTTCGGAAATTTATTGGACCCCGGATGGATTTTTAAAGCCTTAAAAACTATTGATTTAAATAAACCTAATTAATTAAACCCAATAATAAATCGGTTTACCAGAACCCAATATTAAACCGAACCGGACCGGCCGGTCTTCCCGAACCGGCCCAAACCCTTAACGGGTCGGATCCGGGTCAGACCCGACCCGCTTGGACCCGCCGACCCGGACTTAAACCTAACCCCCAAATTCCAGGCGACCCGACCCTTCACCTGCCGGCGGCAGTTTCCGCCGCCGAGGCCGCCGGCGGACCCCCCACTTCACCTTCCCCGACCTGCCGCCTCTTCCTCTACCTATTCCGGCCATAACCTCCGGCGCTTCCTCTCCTCTCAAACCTCTATATAAACCCGAGCCGGCCGCCGGAAATTCCCTTCAAACCTTTCTTCTCCGGCGAGCCTCTGTGACTCCGGCCACCCCCTCCAGCATCCGACTACCCGGCTCCACCGCTCAGCCCTCCAGGAACCGATGTCGCGTCCAGCACCACCCGCTGACAACCCCGCCACACCTCCAAAACCTCGACACCGACTCTGGTGCTTTCCGCCGCCTCCAGTCCCAGGTCCGGCCGCCCACGAGCTCGCCGACCTCCCCAGACTGACTTCGGCATCCCCTCAGCTGTCCAACAAGTTTCTGGTGACTCGGACACGACACAGGACCTGTGCCCTAGCCAGGACACGGCCGGACACGTCCAGGACGCAGAATACTCGACTCGGACATGCGTGAATCAGATTTTTGAGCCCTGTTCAGGTACTCATAACTTTCTTCTCGCTGCCCCGATTTCTATTTTGTCAGTTATGACACGTAGGCTGTGTGACCCCCTCGGTGCCCGTGCAAACCGCTCGGTGCATCGTGACCTGTGGTGATCGCGAACCGCGATCCAAAAACAGGAAAACCAACGCCCCGTTTCACCCCGAAACTGAGTACGCCCCGCCAAACGGGACGACTTGGTCTCGTGCGGTCTTCACCGATACGTGCGCGTCGTTGATACGGACGTGCGGGATTTCGCAGAAGCTGATTCGGATGTGCGTGCACACCGGAATCAACGCGTATCCGCCGACAACGCCCCATATCCGACCTTTCTAAATTTTACTGTAACTTAGTGTACACACGTCGGATCGAGACAAAACTTGCGCCATTGGACTCGTAGCAATACGCTGGTCCTGTGAGCCAAGTTTGGTTCGATTCTGAGAACGTTGACAAAATCGCATATCGTGGGCCCTACAGGCTCCACTTGACGGGCGATTTTAAGAACGGCTCATCGGAATCCAATTCTGGAAGTTCCGTTGGGTTCGTATCATCGTTCCTGACTTGTTGACACTAAGTTGGATGAATTTGGAGACCTTTGACCCTGACTCAGTTTTTGGTGCAAAGCGGCCCACATGTGGACCCCGCTTTGTCAAGGAAATATTATTTTTGTCCTTGTGTCCAAACTGGACTTAAGGACAGGCGTTTCTAGCTATTTCATAATTTCTGAGACTGTTGGTAATGTTCATTTCAGCTTTTGGAGGAGTATTTACAGAACCCACGGATACAGGGACCTCTATTGGTATTCCAACCCCAGGCAAGTGTACCTTGCCAAATTATGTAGTATTGTTATTTATTTTCTTGCTTATTTACATTGATTGTACATGCTTAAACCTAGGACCATGTGATATACTTAGCATCCGATTATAGTCGGGTGCCAACCCCGTACGCGGAGTTGTGTACGTCATTTAGAGATGGACATTCGTGACCCTTTACATTCTCGTACTTGTTTTATCAAGTACGTTATAACCCAGGACACTTGACACCATACATATGACAGAATCTTCCTGAGATATTCATGGTAATTCTGTGTAGGATACAGGATTGACTTAGACATTATATTCTTAGAGATTATGACTTGTTGCATTAGCTATGATCTCACGTGACATGGATATGAGACGTTATGGACATGAGACGTGTGGTTACATTGGGTGGGGAGAGACACACAGGCTACAGGCTGTTCTATATATATCTACTACTATTGTGAGGTTGTAGACTCTCGAGCAGAGCTAGACCCATTACTTGTTATTACTGCTACCGGCTTCCCGACACAGAGCTTGTAGCAGTCTCAGCCTGAGTACTAGTGATGCTCTCAGTTGTATTTTCACATAGATGGTTATGTAGTTACCCTACTTATTTCATTTACTATTTTACTGCATTTATTTTGGCTTGTATTATTTGTACCTTACTATGTCCCCTGAGGACCTGGATCCGGATGATGTCCCCAGGTTTAGCAGAAGAGCATTATCCCTAGGTTTACGGGACAGGAGCAGAAGCTGTACCAGAACCTGTTACTGGAGCTGAACCAATCCCAGAAGAAGAGGTGATGGCTGAAGACTTTTCTTGAGTATATGTTATTTGTACTCATCAGATACTTTATTTTGGACTCCTTTGTTCTGGTTTGTTGAACCAGTATTTTAGACTATTATCGGGTTGTTCCCCGAAATACTTTGCTGAGACTGGATGTTGATGTACTTCCCTTATTGCTTTTGATCTTATTATCTTGTGTGTGGATGAGATTAGTTTTGACTTGTTGTTGTAGACCTTATATTACAGCTTAAGTATGCCCATGGATCTATTAAATTGGGTCTGTCCATCGGTGCATGCTGCTGGCCATTGCCACGTGTCTAGTCCCTTGGTATTTTGGGACTGGGACGTGACACTAAGGGACCGAGCAAACCTGCAATAAGGATATGATAATTTTTAGGGTCTCATCCATTGATTTGAATCGTTCTTGATCTCTATATCGAATTCAAATTAATTTCTTGACTTGCATCCTGTTTTGATTTCCTCTGTGCGTTCTTATAGTTTACTTTCAATGCAGAGTAATGGATCCAAGAACCGGTGACGAGAATCCCTTAGGTACACCACAAGATGCTATGGTCACCTATGATGATGGAGTGACACCAGAAGATAGGGGACAATCAGCTCAAAGCAATCAAGCGGGCCAGCATACTTCAAGGTTTCGGCGTGATGACATCCCACCTCCGTCGTAGTTCACTCCACCGATGCCTATTTTTCTACCAAGGTAAGCCATGGATGGGTAGCAGATGTTTTAAATATTTTACGCCATGATGCAAGCCCAACAGCAGGTTCAACAAGAGGCTCAGCGACATGAGGTGGAGAACTTGCGGAACAGCCTAGTAACCGCACTGGAGCAGGCGAACCCACCAGCTAGGCGACCATCGGCGGGATCTATCACTAATTTTCGTCAGCTAAAGCCCCATACCTTTTTTTGGTAAGGAGGAGGCCACTGAAGTTCACGAGTGGCTCACAAACACACAATACCAGTTGGAAGCAGCTGAACTTCTGAGGGAGCGATGGGACGGGCAATGCGCACCATTGGTGGCTATCTGAAGAAAGGCGGCTCGGACATGACCGAGTCACTTGGGAAGAGTTCTCTAGACTCTTCCAGGAGATGTATATTCCAGCTATTGCTCGGTCGGAACTTCGAGATAAGTTTAACCGCATAATTCAAGCCAATATGACGGTAGAAGAATATAATGCGGAGTTCATTCGACTGAGTCACTTCGCCCCTACTCTAATTCCGACGAAAGAAGAGAAGGCGGAGAAGTTCTTCGACAGACTCAGGTTTGAGCTCCAGAGATTGATCGGATCAGTTGCACCTACATCATACACAGACGTCCTTGCTGCAGCACGACGCATGGAGCGCGTCACCAGAAGGGAGTCCAGTCTGAAGCGGCCATTCATATCAGCACCATCCAGAGCATCACACGGAGAGTCTGCAAAGCGACCCCAGAGGAATCTACCTCAGAGAGCAGTACCAAGAACCTTATCCCTTCCTACTTGTCACTATTGTGGCAAGGTAGGCCATATCGAGAGGGAGTGCAGACGCAAGTTGGGACTATGCCTGATTTGCGGGTCTAACCAACATCCAGCCAAGGACTGCTCTGAGTGCCGAGAGGGAGCACCAACGGTAGATCGACCAGCTTTACCAGCACCGAGGCCAGCCTATCCAGCATTGGGAGCACCACATACGGGAGTTGGAGGAGTCAGACTACCAGCTCCTGGAGGGTATCAGCAGAGACCACCTTTGGCACCACATGCAGCAATATTCCAGCAGGCTCGGCAGCAGAGAGGTCCAGCTCAGGGACGAGGATAGGCATTTGCATTGGCTATTGAGGAAAAAGCTACTGCAGGATAGGTTATAGCAGGTACTATATTAGTAGCTTCATTACCTGCTGTAGCTTTATTTGATTCTGGAGCATCACATTCATTCATAGCTCCTAGCTTCATAGCCACACATAGAGTAGCTACCGTACCCCTTCCGAAGACTAAAAGAATTATTACAGGAGGTAGAATTATCCCAGTTAGTGACATCTGTAGATCTTGTTCGGTAGTAGTCTGTGGAAGAGAGATGCGATCTCAATTTCTGATCTTTTTCATGTCGGATTATGATATTGTACTTGGTATGGACTGGTTGAGTCAGTACCATGCGACCCTAGATTGCTGGATTGGACGAGTTATATTTAGACCGCCTGGACATCCAGAGTTTGAGTTTCTTCGGGGAGCCATAAAGCAAGGTGTTCAGCCTACTCTTAGGGTACTATCTGTAGAAGGGGAGTCAGGTTATCCAAGAGTTATATCAGAGTTTATGGATGTATTTACCGATGATCTTCCAGGTTTACCACCTGATCGGAAAATAAAATTCACAATAGACTTGACTCCAGGAGCAGAGCCTATCACTTCATCAGTGTACCGGCTAGCACCTAAGGAGTTGGTGGAATTGAAGGAGCAAGTTGATGATCTTCTGGAGAAGGGTTTTATTCGACCCAATATTTCACTATGGGGAGCACCCATACTATTTATGCCGAAGAAGGATGGGACGGTACGTCTGTGTATTGACTATAGGGCACTGAACGCTGTAACCATTAAGAACCGATATTCCTTGCCACGCATTGACGACTTATTCGATCAGTTGAGTGGTGCTAGGGTATTCTCAAATATTGATCTTAGGTCCGGCTACTACTAGATTAGAGTGAGGAAGGAGGATATATCGAAGACAACCTTCAGGACCAAGTATGGACACTATGAGTTCTTAGTTATGCCGTTTGGTTTAACCAACGCGCCAGCTGTGTTCATGAGTTTGATGAATAGAGTTTTTCATCAGTACTTGGACAAGTTCATGGTTGTGTTTATTGATGACATCTTAATATATTCCAAGAGCCACGAAGAGCACGAGGAGCATCTCAGAATCGTGCTAGAGACGCTGAGACGGGAAACGCTATATGCCAAACTCAGTAAATGTGAGTTTTGTATGGATAAGGTGTATTTTATGGGATATATCATCTCAGGAGAAGGACTTTCGTTTGATCCAGAGAAGGTTGCTTCAATAGAAACTTGGCCTACACCTACATCAGTTGCAAAAGTGATAAGTTTTCTCGGACTTGCTGGATACTACCGGAGGTTCGTAGAAAATTTCTCAAGGATTGCAGAGCCAATGACGCGATTGACACGTAAGGACCAGGAGTTTGCATGGACGGAAGATTGTCAGAAGGCTTTTGAAGAATTGAAGAGACGATTAACAACAGCACCGGTCTTGACTCTTCCTTTAGGATCGGGAGGCTTTGTTGTTTATAGTGATGCGTCAGGCAGTGGACTAGGATGTGTTTTGATGCAACATGGCAAAGTTATCGCTTATGCATCGAGACAGCTGAAGGTCCATGAGAAAAACTACCCGACGCACGATCTTGAGCTAGCTGCAGTAATATTTGCACTAAAGATATGGAGGCACTATATTTATGGAGAGAAGGTCGAAATCTTTACTGATCACAAAAGTCTGAAGTTTGTATATACTCAGAAAGAGCTCAATATGAGACAGAGACGTTGGCTTGAGTTGATGGTCGACTTTGTTATAGATCTGCAGTACCATCCGGGCAAGGCAAATGTCATAGCAGACGCACTCAGCAGGAAGCCTACAGCTTATTTCTTGACGATGCAGCCCCAGCTATTAAAGGATCTACATGAGCTCAAGATAGAGATTATTTTGCCATGACAGAGTGGCTTGTTGGCGAGTCTTGAAATTAGGTCATCACTAGTAGAGAGGATTAAGGCGACATTACCCACCGATGGTAGATTTTGAAGACTTAAAGAGAAGACGGAAGCTGGTATGCAGACGGGACTTCGCATCCATGAGGATGGGACGTTAAGGTACAGAAATCGCCTATATGTTCCGAATAGGGAATTGAGACATGAGTTGATGTCTGAAGCACATAGCTCCATGTACTCTATTCATCCAGGAGGAACAAAGATGTACCGAGATTTGAGGCAGTATTATTGGTGGCATGGAATGAAGAGGGAGATTGCACGATTTGTGGCGAAATATTTGGTCTGCTAGCAAGTTAAGGCCGAGCAGCAGAGAACTGCTGGTATGCTACAACCGCTTCCCATACCCGAATGAAAGTGGAAACATATCACTATGGATTTTGTTACAGGATTTCCAAGAAGCCCTAGTGGAGAAGAACAGTATGGGTTATTGTGGATCGACTCACTAAATCGACATATTTTTTGCCGTTTAGAGTTGGACAGTCCACGGAATTACTAGCCGACATGTACATACGATAAATCGTAAGATTACATGGAGTACCGGTTAGTATTGTGTCAGATCGTGACTCAAGATTTATATCCCATTTTTGGCGAAGCATGCAAGAGAGTCTTGGCACCCGACTCAAGTTTAGCACTGCTTACCATCCACAGACAGATGGTCAGTCGGAGCGCACGATTCAGATCTTGGAGGATATGCTGCGATCGTGTATGTTAGACTTTGGAGGGTCTTGGGAAGACTATTTGTACTTAGTGGAGTTCTCTTACAATAACAGCTACCAGGCGAGCATCCAGATGGCACCATTTGAGGCTTTGTACGACAGGAAGTACAGATCACCAATATATTGGAGTGACGTTGGCAAGCGTCAGATACTGGGTCCAGAGTTAGTAATACAGACAGTTGAGAAGGTAAAGTAAATTCAGAAACATCTTTGTGCAGCTCAGGACAAACAAAAGCATTGGGTTGATACATACAGATGACCTTTGGAGTTCAAAGAAGGAGAACACGTATTCTTGAGTATTTTACTTACTCGAGGTACTATTAGATTTGGGAGTAGAGGCAAGTTGAGCCCAAGGTACATTGGGCCATTTGATATTTTGGAGTGTATTGGTGAGGTGGCGTATCGTCTTGCATTACCTTTATCTTTAGAGGGAGTACATGATGTATTCCATGTCTCACAGCTGAGGAGGTACGTGACTGACCCAAGCCACATAGTCGATCATTCTGAGATTACAATAGGCCCTAGCTTGAGATATGAAGAGCAGCCAGTTGGGATACTCGACATCAGTAAGAAGATATTGCGAGGTCAGATGATTAGACTGGTTTGAGTAGCTTGGAAACATCACTCCCCTGGCGAATCTACCTGGGAACGAGAGGATATCATACGCCAGCGTTATCCTCACATATTTGAAGATACAGGTATAGCCTAAACATTTCTTTTAGTTACCATATTTTAATTTTCTTTAGTAGCTAATTCTTTGATTGCGAGGACGCAATCCTCTTAAGGGGGTAGATTGTAAACACCCGGATTTTTCAGAAATTAAAAATAAATTTTTGGGAAAATTCTGTAATTTTTAACTAATTAAAATAAATGTTCTTCTGAATTAAATATTTTTAAGTATTAAATTAAATATTAAAATATTGTGAAAATAATATTTTTGGGTGTAAAATAAATAATTAGACATACTGCAATTTTTCTAGAATTTATTGGACCCCAGAACTATTTTTAATGACCTAAAAACTAAGTTTTTAATTAAACCAAAACAAACCAACCTGAACCCAACCGGTTTAAGAATAAACTGAACCAACCAACCTGAATCGGACCCAAACCCTAGCGGGTCGGGTCGGATCCATATCCTAACCCGCTAACCCGACCCGAATCTTAGTTGCTACAGTTTTCCTAACTCGCCTCCGTCGATTCCCCTCCGGCGGTTTCAATCCTGCCGCCGCCTCGAAGACCCTCCGACTTCCCGACGCTCTGGTTCCCAGTCGCTCATCTCCCCCACTGGACGACTGCTCCGGTCCCCGGCTTCTCCTATTTAAACCTCGCTGCCACACACCATCACCATCGCCACCACCATCTTCCCCTTCAGCCACTCCGACCCTCGCCGTACATCATCTTGCCATACTGGAGTCCAACATGATATCAATGCACATGATTAGAGTAGAGGAGTGTTGTGTAGGTAAGATGATGAGGGGACTGTTGCTGTGCAACCTGGGAGCAAGGAGTGAGGCATACTTCTCAGCGTAGTAAGCTCAAGGTTGAAACTGATACTTTGGTATCATGTTGGACTCCAGTATGGCAAGGCGAGCTCGGGTTTCAGTTAGGAGGTGGCATGGCTCAGAACAAGTAACAGCAGTTGAATAGCAGTGGGATACTCAAACTCTTTGATTTCCAATCGATTTTTTTTCCTAAGTTTTAAACTCGGATTTGGATTGGTTTTGAGTTAATCTGGAAGAAAATAGTATTAGGATTGTGTTAGAGAAGATTTGGTTAAATTCAGTTGGAATTTAACTAAGTTTCATTGATCAAAAAAATTGAGTTTCTATACTCGTTCACCCGCAGGTCTGGGAGGGTGATCAGGTGAGTTGGGGTTTTGGTTTCTCACGAGATAAGATATTGAATATCTCGTGAGAAATATTTTTTTTCTTATTTTTCTTTTGTTTTACTTTTTTTTTCTTTTCTTTTTCCTCTCTTTTATAATTTCTTTTACTTTTCTTTTACTGGTTTTATCTATTTTCTTTTTAAATTAATTTATTTTTTTTATAATTTTATTTTTGATATTTATTTATTAAGATTAAGTTCTATTTATATATATAAAACTAATTCCAATATTTACTTATTCACAAGTTTTGTATCTAAATTATTTATTTACATATTTAAAATATTTGTACGTATATTATATATACATATATTTATATATAAATTTATTTATTTCTATTATAACACATTATAATATGAAGCTCTACTTGTTTATATATACTATCATGCGTTATAAATACTTTATTTTAGTACTACCACTGTTATTATTATTAAATTTTTTTAGGGCTTTTACAAGTCACATCCATCACTTCTCTGACACGCATTTATTGCCGTCACTCAACACTTGTCCCTAGGCGTGGACTTTGCCTTGAGCATGCGCCCAGTTTGTCCACGCGACACCTGTCTCATGCGACGGCTTGTTGGTTCATGCGACGGCTTAGTCCATGCGGCCGGGTTGGTTTGCGCCAATCCCTAATGTGCACAACTTAGACACGTGTTATCCTTGGTAACCCTATGCGCACGTATGACACTTTTACTTGGGTTCAGCTATTTTATTTGGAATATTTCTTTACTCTATGTGGTTGATCCTAGAATTGCTTTAGTTATAATTCTAAGAAAGAATGGACTTAGTAACCAGACTGTGCTAGACGTGGCTATGTGTTAGAACTGACTACGTACAATGCCATAATTACATATTGGATTAGACCATGTATTGACCCAATTGAGATGGATGGTGATATTGACTCAGTACCTGCTAAGTGGACCCAGATTAGTAGATTATTTACCTTTTCATCGGATAGAGTGAGGGACATAGTTCTACTCGGGAGATAATCTGCAATCCCGGTCCTTGTTTGGTTTAAGGATTGTGGATCTGCTCCAGAGTGGTTCATATTTTTTCCCTTGTTCCCGTCCTACATCATTAATTATTAATTCGAGAACTTTACAATTAAGGCATCCAAATTAGTTGATTGATTGATAATTTGTGTACCTGATTTGAGGAGATTCTATGCGATCAGGTGATTCAATGTAATAAAAAGATTCAAGTGACTGGTTTATATGCCTGACTACCAGTATCCGAGTTGATACTTCTTTTTTGCACCTAGTGTGCCATATGATTTTACTTGTACACCAAAGTGCGACAAACCTTGCTAGATGTAACATGACTATGCGACTCTTGACCTGATTAATATAGTTATCTGATCGGCTGGTAGGACTGATATCCTGACTTGACTACTTGTATCCGTGCCGATACATTTATTTCCTACGTGCTATGTGTTACATGTTCACTTAGGTGCAGCATATCTTGCTACGTGCTACGTGCTACATGTTTTACTTTTCTACGTAACATGTGATATCATATAATTTCTTCAGCACGGGCCTTGTAGTAGGTCAGTAATCATAGCGTGTTTAGCTTGCTTGCTTTGTTGCATTACACTTGGAGGAATCCAGATTTGGCTCTTGAGATGTAAACCCCCTTAAATTATTATTTTAGGTAGACTAGATATGGTTAGAAATTTTGGTTTGGCATCATGTTGTTTAAGGTTTAAAAATTAGGTTGCGTTGACTGGTTCTTTAATTTAAACCCTTGGTGCACCTTACCATTGCTACAACAATTGGAGCCCAACAATAGCCTTTAATTTCTAACAAATTATTGTACTCTTGACCTGACAAGCCAACCTAGGCGCTGGATATTTCTGTCACTCACAAACATCCTCCCTTGTGCTCTAATTTAATTACACAACTTTCCAGTTACAAAATTAATTCTTTAATCCTATGTCGTGTACCTATGTCGTTGCCATCGATTTGGGGACACAAACTCAACACGTTTTGCCGAACAAATTAAAGGGGCCAAGACTGACACCAATCCTACACCGTTCATGACTTTTGTGTCACTCCTAATTGAGACCCCATGTGCCCCCATTTAATTTAAGAGAACATGATACTTTATTTAATTAAATTGGGGACACCAACCTAAACTAATCCTAACCTAACCCCAATTAAACCCAATATCCCTTTCATGAGGACCATACAAAACACACAATACCCCCTCACCCTAAAAAACACCAAACACCACTTCCCACAGCAAATCCTTACCATTTTTCCTTTATGTGCAAATATCCAAAGGTTAAGGGGCTTAATGGCAAAAAGGGTGTTAGGTGTCACCACCATATTGGTAAAAGCTAATGAAGAACCCCCCCAACCTTACATGTTCGGTCATATCACACTCTCTCTCCCCTTGTAAAGTAATTTTCTTTCATGTGGAATCCTGACCATTGATTTAAATTCTTTCCCCCATCACAACCATTCATCCCCCTATATCAACACACACACCCCCCTTCCCAATGTGGCCGGCCCTAATCCCTAGGAAAACCTAGGAATCCCTCCCCTCTCTCTCCTCCCTCTACTTAATCCAGCCGACCATACTCTTCTTCTCCATTCTTCTTCACTACTACTACTACTACTACTACTACTTCTTCTTCTTCTTCTTCTTCTTCTTCTTCTTCTTCATTTCACCTTCTTCCTTAAGTAGCCGAGCTCCGGCCACCACCCGCTGCACTTCACTATCCCCACTACCATGAACCACCCTCACTGTCTCTGGCCATCACTACCTTTACCGCCTCTACCTCACAGCTCTACCACCGCTGCCATCTCCACCACCTGCCAGCATCTTCACCACCTTTACCGCCACGGCCATTTCCCGTACCACCTCTAAGACCAGCTCCGGCCACCACCACGAACGGCCACCACCACCTTCACCCGCCCAGACTTCCATGAACGGCCACTACCACCTTCACTGCCTCCACCTCATAGCTCCACCGCTGCTGCCATCTCCACCACCCGCCAGCATCTTCACCACCTTTACCGCCACTGCCATTTCTCGCACTACCTCCACGACCAGCTCCGGCCACCACCACCACGACCACCACCTCCAGCACCACCCGACCTCCATGACCAGCTTCACCACCACCACGACCACCACCTCCTTCACGTAGCCGAGCACCACCACCTTCACGCAGCCGAGCACCCCCACCACCTCGGTCGACACGTGCGCCACCCCTGCGGTCGACGCCATCCCTGACCGAAGCCGCAACATCGCCGCTGCCACCACCCGCAGCCACCGAGGTAACTCCTCATCCTTCTTTTTTTGTGTAGTATGATGTTTGTGCTAGAGAAACCATAGTTAGGGTTAGGCTTACGTAAATACTTCACATGCATTTTTATGGTAAATATTGAGGTTAGGTATGCATATGAAAATGGTTATATAGTATTACGGTTATTTATTGTGAACTTGATAATTTATAACTAATTATTTGAGGATGAATAAATTGGGTGTACAAAATAACGTCTATGAATACAATGATGGTATGGTTGAGGATGAGCATAACTTGAACGACTGAAATCACTGTGATTGTCACTACCATATTTTCTAGGAAAGGGTATTTTAGTAATTTTATAATTAATTAAATATTGTGCATGATGAATAATTATTTATTGTATTATTTAATTATTATTAGATGTTAGTTTATTGTTTTGGACTTGTGTTTGTGGACCTAACTAGTTTAGTTTAGACTCATGTACCAACATTTACAACTAGTTAGAATTAAGCCCAATTAGAAGCTCATTCATTAGGAGGATGATTAATTTAATTAAACCATTAGACTAGAACCTTTTCTCCTTAATTATTTTTTCATGAGATGCCTCAAGGGGTATAATGGACATTATATAGTAGCTTGAGGAAGGGGCAAGGGGGGCCGGCCATTATAAAGAGGGGGGAAGTTTCTCTCTCCTCTTTTCATTTCAAATCTAGATCTAGAATTTCCCTCAACCAAATTCTTTTATTCCCACATCAATTCTCTACCAAATTTTATCCTAATTCCTTCCTAAATTACCATTAGAGGCTAGTAGAGCAAGGATCTAGAAGGAGAAAGCAAGGATCTATAAAGAGGAGCAAGGATCTACAAGTTAGAGGCCAAATTTATCAAATTTAGAGGTTGCATTAGGAATCCATCTCCCAATAGGTATATTTTAGTTTTTCCCCTTTAATTAGGTTCTAAATCTGAGAATTAACCATGAGAAACCACCCCATATACATAGGCTACCAATAGGAATTGGAATTATGTTCATAGGAGGCCTATGGAGAAAGTTATGGTACTTTTTATGTCAATTTTGGGGGAATTCCGAGATTGACACTTGTTGTGTTTATTAATTGGTCATATACATCAAATTGACATGTGTTTGTGTGTTTGTGGCTAGTGTCGTGTCCATAATTAGATATGTATAGGTCGTATCCCAACAAATTGGTGATACGTATTGATTTGGGAGTTTTTTCTCTGACACGGGACTTTGTGCATGTCATATTTTGACACAGACACATAGATATATATTTTACTCCTCGTGTTGTTCATATATAGTATTTTAGACTTGCTTGTATCTTTCGGGGTACGTTTGGTTGTGTGGTGGACTCGTATCGCAAGCGTATCATAGATCTAGTGTGATACGGGTGCGATGTACTCCACGTGTTTGTTATGTTTCATTTCTAGATTCCATTTCTATTGTTCTTAGCTATTGGTAATATATGTATACATATGTATATAGATATAGTGTTATGTATATGTATAAGTATATGTAATTATATGATACCATATAGTATGTATGTATGTATGTATGTATGTATGTATGTATGTATGTATGTATGTATATATGTATGTATGTATGTATATATATATATATATATATATATATATATATATATATATATATATATATATATATATATATATATATATACATGTATGATTATATGAGAGGGACTACCTATGTGTTGAGTGTGTTGATATACCTATATGTATATATGTAAGTTGACTATAAAGGTATATCTGATGTGATGCTATATATATATATATATATATATATATATATATATATATATATATATATATATATATATATATATATATATATATATATATATATATATATATATATATATATTGTATAGATGATGGTATGATTACTTGGGTGTATATGTATATATATATATATATATATATATATATATATATATATATATATATATATATATATATATATATATATATATATATATATATAAGAGAGAGAGAGAGAGAGGAATCCTTGTAGATATGTATATAGAGGTGTGGAGTTATATGTGTGCAAGAGGGAGCAGTCAGGTTCTGCAGTGATAAGTGCAGTCCTTCAGCATTGCACTTCAGCAATCGAGCAGCATTGCACTTCAGCAATCGACATCAACTGCAAAAGAGGCAGCAGCTATACAAAATACTAGCAGCAGCGGCAGCATGTAGACCAGCAGCAGCAGCGTGCAGTCGCATAACAGCAGCAACAGCTACAAAGTGTATCCAAGCAGCAGCAGCAGCTATGCAGCAACTTGGAGCAACAACATCAGCAACTTGGAGAGCAGCTAGCTGCAGCAGCAAAACACAATGCAGTGGTAGCAGCAGCTCAGGGCATGTTCAGTGCACAAACACAGTAGCCAGTGGTAGCAGCTTCAATAGCAAATAAGCACCAACAGCAAGTATCAGCTAGGTAACTATTAGTTAGTTAGTTTTTTTAATAGATGGTTAGTTAACTAGTTAATTAACTACCTAGTTAATTAGTTACCTATATATATATATATATATATATATATATATATATATATATATATATATATATATATATATATCTTTATGTATCTCTAAGTTATCTATATAGTGTAGATATGTATACATGTGTATACGTATTAGTAGTTAGTGATTAGTTTAGTAGTTGGTGTTCAATATTTATGTTAGTATATATTAGTAGTTTTTATTGGATTGATATATATATATATATACCTATTAGTATATAGTTAATGTTGGGTAGTGAGCTATGAGTGAGGTTTTGCATTACCTTGAGATACCAAGGTAAATGCCAAGGTATTGAGGATAGTCAAGGTATTGGGTTTGGGTATCAAAATGGGGGTTTAGTAGTGTGATACCGTATTGGTTCAAAGCCAAGGTATCCATTTAGCATTTCTAGTTAGGATTAGTATATATAATATTGTTTGTATATGCATATATGACTATTTCATATTTTTGGTTGCGTATCTTGAGATACGGTATCTTAGTATCTTGGATTTAGCTTGTATGGCCTAGTTTCATAGTGTATGAACCCAACATCCTAGAGATAGACTCCTGCAACCTAGAAATATATAGTTTAACCAAGTTTGACTGGTTTGACTTAGAGTTGACCTAGTTTAACTTAATTTTTTTATTTTGAAACCTTGTATTAATATTTTATTCTATATCTAGCTCTTCGAGGTACCGTACCAGTCATTTGTGATACTGTGCACCCGGATTCAGGCGAGTACATTCTCTGATAGTCTTTTATTTATGATATCCTCTATGTTCATTGTATCTAGTATAGATATCCTTGATTTCTTGACACGATGGTTACACGGATTAGTATATTCGTATCTCGTCATGAGATATTATTCTTTGGTATATATGGTGTATCTTGTGCAAGCCTTGTTTCCTTGTTTCTTGTACATGTACAGACACTGATTCTCGGAGAGACTAGCTATCTTACTAGAGAATCCCGTGCCATAGCGTACCATGGTTGGATCTACTATACCAGTCGGGGTTGGGGAGTATGTAGTATAGATATGTGATCATACCCTCCTTGTATCAAGTCTTGTTCATTAAATAGTGTTAATCATACACCGCACATATGATTAGCCAGGCCATATATCTTGTATCAAGTTCCCAAGCCGATCATATGTTAAAGCTGGTACTCACTCACTTAGTCATTAGTATTCTTGTTCATTGCCATATTGTTCATTCTTGTATTTATTTTTAGTATTTCCTTTATTATACCTCTTGTACCTATTATCGCATCTTGTATATTCATATCTATTTACTGTTACATAGTTTATATCATTGATTAGAACTGTTGTTAGAGATATACTCTGCTCCTTTCCTGACTGGATATATTTTCTCAGATGATACTGAGGAGTGGTATCCTATACATTACTGGCCTCAGGATGTTGTGGGCTTTGAGTCAAAGACCCTGGCTCAGGAGGAACTCATCCCGACTGAGACAGATGACCCAGGACTTGTAGCTTCTTAGTTTTTCTCTTGTATTGTCTCCAGCTTATTGTTTAGTATTTCTTTAGACTCATTGATGTTATTATTTGACTCATGAGTGTATTGTGACTATTCTATTCTTTTATCATATTTGTGCATATTTTCATCTTAGATTTGTGATTGAGTATATTGTTATTGTTGGTGGCTTATTATATTATTAGATTTATTACTCAAATAATGTTCTACTGCCGATTCTACAGCGTAGGCTGGACGTTGTTCCCGACTTGCATTCCTACACCGGGTGCGGGTCATGACACATTTTTAGTGGTGGCTAATGCAGGTCTTCGAGGTCGCAACTAGTACGATTTGTAGTGGTGCTCTTATTTGAGTACTATTACGAGCCTGTTTCAGGATATAGGAGATAGGCTATAGGCTGAGAATACTCAATCACATCTAGAAAAAATTCTTTTGATTCAATTCAACTGTCTTCCTTGATATTGATATTTGACCTTTAAACTGTCCTTTCCTTGAGTGTCTTACATCATGTGCCATATTGATTCTTTCTTTCACTTTGTCTCAGGATGCCGCCTAAGACTAGATCGTAGTAGGGGAGAGCAGCTTCTGAGAGGTCTGCGATGTCTCGAGGGCCTGCACCATTTACTTCTCAGGTGATTGGAGTGTCAGTTGCTTTCAGAGGTGCACCTCCTACTCAGAGGACTGTGCCAGCTGTATCTGAGGGACTTTTATCTCTACCTTCCTTGCTGGAAGATGCGACGCAGATGTTCACACTAGTTTACAAAATATTGGAGGCACAGAGGGCTCAGTATGAGGCACACTAGAGACAGACTGACGTCTTGCAACAGGGCATCGAAAGTGCTAATCAGCTTGCTTGTGCTGTAGTAAAGAGAGAAGTTCCGATCCAGTAGCAGGTTGCTCCTCAGGTTGCTCATCTTCGGCCAAGCAACATTCAGGACTTCAAGAAGCTGGAGCCTAGGGTCTTCAAGGGGATTAAGGGCCTCGTCTATGCTGATGATTGGCTCGAGGACATTGAGCGTCTTATGAGGGTGTCCCATCATTTTGAGGATCTGAAGGTTGAGGCGGTAGGACTTCAACTGGTCGACGTCGCCTGCACTTGGTTCAGGAATAAGCCAATTCTTGCTGACGCAGGACAGTCTTGGGAGGTGTTCAAGGACCTCTTCAAGAAGAAGTTCTTTGCTCGGGCAGACAAGTTAGATTTGGAGAGGCAGTTTGAGGGCCTCATTCAGGGGAGCATGTCTGTGGAGGAATACGCTGCAGAGTTCGGCAGGCTGAGCCGATTTACAGAGTATTTGGTGAGAGAGCCAGAGGTTTGAGCTATTAGATTTTGTGAGGGTCTAAACTGGAAAGTGAAGATCCTTATTCCGTCTTTTTATGAGACACTCGGAGATATTTGCGGAGGCACGCAAGATTGAGCGGGAGTTGGGTTTGAAGCCCAAAAGAGATCACAATTCTTTTCTGGGAGCCAATAGCAGTACAGTATCTGCCAAGCGTCCTCATTTCCAGTCTAGGCCTTTTCAGCAGCTGCAGCAGCACCAGACTCCAGCTAGGGCACCGTTTCATCAGGTACCACAGCAGCAGAAACAGTTACAGTAAGCTTCCTGTCACTACTGTAAGAAGCCCGGCCATATCTGGGAAGTTTGCAGGAGGAGGCTGGAAGTTTATTTGTATTATGGTACTGAAGGGCATCAGCTAAGGGAGTGTCCTTCCAATCTTCGTCGTACAGTTCAGGGAGCAGCTCCAGCTCCGAGGACACAAGCGAGACCACCTGCAGTATAGCTGAGGGGACCGTCGCTTCCGATCCAGCAGCAGCATTATGTCCAGCATTAATATCAGGGAGGTGCACATAAGGGATGAGCGTTTGCTATGACCGTCGAGGAGGACGAGCCCACCGGAGATGTCATCGCAGGTTCTGTTCTTCTTGATTCTATTCCCGCTTTAGCTTTGTTTGATAGTGGTGCTTTTCATAGTTATGTATCTATTTCTTTTGCTCTGAAGCATGGTTTGGTAGTTGAGTCTTTGCTTAGGACTTGCATGATCATGACCAGGGGAGGCATTATCCTAGTTAATAATATTTGCAAGGATTGGAGAGTTACTCTGGAAGGCCAGGAGCTGAGTGCGTATCTACTTGTAATGCCACTTTTGAGTTACGATATTGTACTCGGGATAGATTGGTTGAGTAGGCACCGTGCTAGTATAGATTGTAGAGAAGGTAGAGTTCTGTTTAGTCTGCCAGGAGAGCCAGAGTTCGAGTTTGCTAGAGGAGCTGCAGAGCAGGAAGAAGGCATTATTTGTGGAGCTATGGTGGAAGACAAGGAGTTGTCGCATCCATTGATAGCAAAGTTCTTGGATGTATTTCCTGAGGAATTGCCAGAATTGCCGCCAGATCGGGATATTGAATTCTATATAGACTTGGTGCCAGGTGTAGAACTAATTTCATAACATGTCTATAGAGTAAACAATAGCGAGTTAGTCGAGATGAAGAAGCAGGTGGACGAATTACAGGATAAGAGGTTTATCAGATCGAGTTCTTCAGTGTGGGGAGCCCCGATATTGTTTGTACCGAAGAAGGATGGATCAGTGCGCATGTGCATTGATTACAGGGCATTGAATAATCTCACTATCAAGAATAAATACCCTTTACCACGGATTAATGACTTGTTCGATCAGTTGAGTGGTGTCAAGGTATTTTCTAAGATAGACTTGAGATCAGGCTACCACCAAGTGAAAGTGAAGTCGGAGGACATACCGAAGATTGCTTTTCGGACTCGGTATGGTCAGTATGAGTTTATGGTGATGCCGTTTGGGTTGACTAATGCCCCGGTGGTATTTATGAATTTGATGAACATGGTGTTCCATCAGTACCTTGACAAGTTCATGGTAGTATTCATCGATGACATACTCATATATTCGAAGACACCAGAGGAGCACGAGGAGCATTTACGGATTATGTTGGATGTGCTGAGGAAGGAGAAGCTGTATGGGAAGCTATCCAAGTATGAGTTCTTCCTGGACAATATGTAGTTCTTGGGTCATGTTGTGACTGGTGATTATATTTCAGTAGATCCGAAGAAGATCGCAGTAGTGGAGTCTTGGAAGACCCCGAGTTCAGTAGCAGAGATCAGGAGTTTCTTAGGATTGGCAGGCTACTACAGAAAGTTTGTGCAAGATTTTTTGAGGATTGTTGAGCCAATGACCAGAATCACCAGGAAGGATGTAGAGTTTGTTTGGACGGAGGATTGCCATATTGCTTTTGAGGAATTGAAGAAGAGGTTGACGTCTGCTCCTATTTTGACATTGTCGTCAGGGTCTGGAGATTTTACTATTTATAATGATGCATCGAGGAAAGGTTTAGGTTCTATTCTTCAGCAGAATGGGAAAGTGATTGCCTATGCATCCAGGCAATTGTATCATCATGAGAAGAACTATCCTACCCATGATTTGGAGTTGGCAGCAGTCATCTTTGCCCTGAAGTTATGGAAATACTATTTGTACGAAGAGCGTGTGGAGATCTTCACAGACCATAAGAGCTTGAAGTACGTTTTCACACAGAAGGAGTTGAACATGAGGCAGTGTCGGTGGTTGGAACTGATAAAGAATTTTGATATATCTTTGCAGTATCATCCTGGGAAAGCTAATGTAGTTGCTGACGCCTTGAGCTGGTATCCGGTAGCCATGTTCTTGACGCAGGATCAATATTTGTTGGAGGACTTGGAGAGCTTGGGCATTGAGGTGATAGTTCCTGGTTTTGCTATACAGATGTGGGGGTTGCAGATACACTCAGAGTTGATGGACAGGATCAAGGCAGCCCAGTATGATGATGTATCTATGAGGAGCATCAGAGCTCAGGTGAGAGCATAATTGGAGGATAATTTCACCATTGCTGAGGATGGATCTTTGCGGCATGGTGTTAGATTGTGTGTACCTAGTGGGGAGCTGCGTGAGAAGGTGTTGCAGGAAGCGCATCGCTCTTAGTATTCCATACATTCAGGTGCCCACAAGATGTATCGAGATATGCGAGAGAGTGTGTGGTGGTATGGCATGAAGAGGGAAGTAGCACAGTTTATATCCAGCTTAGTGTGCCAGCAGGTGAAAGCCGAGAGGCAGAGGCCAGGAGGTTTACTTCAGCCATTACCCATTCCAGAGTTGAAGTGGGAGCACATTGACTTCCACGATCTCCAGGAGGGAAAGACGCAATTTGGGTCATCGTTGACAGGTTGACCAAGTCGGCCCACTTTTTGCCTTTCAAGGTGGGTTTGTCTACGGAGAAGCTGGCAGAAATATATGTGAGGCAGATCGTCAGGATACATGAAGTTTCTGTTAGCATAGTCTCAGATCGGGATTGTCGTTTTACTTCTCATTTCTGGAGGAGTTTGCAGACGAGTTTGGACACCCAGCTCAAGTTCAGTACTTCATATCATCCCTAGACAGATGGAAAGTCAGAGAGTACTATTCAGACTCTCGAGGATATGTTGCACAGTTGTGTACTAGATTTTGGGGGTTCTTGGGAGAACCATCTCCATTTGGTAGAGTTTGCTTACAACAACAGCTACCAGGCTAGTATAGAGATGTCACAATTTGAGGCTTTATACGGTCGAAGATGTCGTACTCCCTTGTCATGGGATGATATTGGAGAGAGAGTTTTGCTAGGGCCAGAGATGGTTGTGAATGTAGAGGAGAAGGTTAAGCTGATCAGAGACAGACTTTGAGTGGCACAGGACAGACATCGGCATTGGGCCGATAGCCACCGGAGACCTTTGGAGTTTGAGGTATAATTTTAGATTTTATTTTGTGCTTGTATTGGTTGTTTGTTATATATTAAGTTCTTAAGGTTGTGTTTTGTTCTAGGTGGGTGGTTTGGTGTTTCTGAGGATTTCTCCGACATGAGGCACGATTAGTTTAGGTGGAGGCGGGAAGCTTAGTCCATGATTCATCGGACCTTTCACTATTTTAGAGAAGGTCGATACAGTTGCTTATAGACTAGACTTGCCACCTGTATTGGAGGGAGTGCACAACGTATTTTACGTGTCACAGTTGAGACGATACATGGCGGATCCTAGTCACGTATTGGATCACTCGGAGATAGAGGTGGGCCCTACTCTTAGATATCCAGAGAAGCCACTTGAGATTCTGGATCGGAGAGAGAAGGTGCTGAGGAACCAGACTATTCCCTTGGTATGCGTCGCATGGAGGCATCACTCTCCGGGGTAGTCTACCTGGGAGAGAGAGGATAAAATGCGGGAGCGTTACCCATATTTGTTTGTGCCTTGAGGTATGTTCTTTCCTAGTTATCTTCTGTTCTTTTCTGTTATGTTCTGTTATTTTTTGGGGGTAGTTTTCGTCTTTAAATTTCGAGGACAAAATTATTTTAAGGAGGGTAGACTTGTCACTACCATATTATCTAGGAAAGGATATTTTGGTAATTTCATAATTAATTAAATATTATGCATGATGAATAATTATTTATTGTATTATTTTTGTTAGATATTAGTTTATTATTTTGGACTTGTGTTAGTGGACCTAACTAGTTTAGTTTAGACTCATGGACCAACATTTACAACTAGTTAGAATTGAGCCAAATTAGAAGCTCATTCATTAGAAGAATGATTAATTTAATTAAACCATTAGACTAGAACCTTTCCTCCTTAATCATTTTTTCATGAGAGGCCCCAAGGGGTATAGTGGACATTATATAGTAGCTTGAGGAAGGGGCAAGGGGGGCGGCCATTATAAAGAGGGAGAAAAGTTTCTCTCTCCTCTTTTCATTTCAAATCTAGATCTAGAATTTCCCTCAACCAAATTCCTTTATTCCCACATCAATTCTCTACCAAATTTTATCCCAAATCACCATTGGAGGCTAGTAGAGCAAGGATCTAGAAGGATAAAGTAAGGATCTACAAAGAGGAGAAATGATCTACAAGTTGGAGGCCAATTTCATCAAATTTGGAGGTTGCATTGGGAATCCATCTCCCAATAAGTATATTTTAGTTTTTGCCCTTTAATTAGGTTTTAAATCTGATAATTAACCATGAGAAACTACCCCATATACATGGGCTACCCATAGGAATTAGAATTATGTTCATAGGAGGCCTATAAAAAAAGTTATGGTGCTTTTTGTGTCATTTTTGGGGAAATTCCAAGATTGACACTTGTTGTGTTTATCAGTTGGTCATATAGATCAAATTGACATATGTTTGTGTGTTTGTGTCTAGTGTCGTATCCATAATTGGATACGTGTAGGTCATATCCCAACAAATTGGTGATACGTGTTGATTTGGGAGTTTTCCTTCCGACACGGGACTTTGTGAATGTCACATTTTGACACGGACACGTAGATGTATATTTTACTTCTTGTGTTATTCATATATAGTATTTTAGACTTGCTCGTGTCCTTCGGGGTACGTTTGGTTGTGTGGTGGACTCATATCACAAGCGTATCATAGATCTAGTATGATACGGGTGCGATGCACTCCACGTGTTTATTATGTTTCATTTCTAGATTCAGTTTCCATTATTCTTAGCTATTGGTAATATATGTATAGATATGTATATAGATATAGTGTTATGTATATGTAATTATATGATACCATATATTATGTATGTATATAGCTATGTGATTGTATATATATATATATATATATATATATATATATATATATATATATATATATATATATATATATAACATCACATACACATATACCTATATATTCAACTTACATATATACATATAGGTATATCAATACACTCAACACATAGGTACATATATCACTCCCTCTCATATAATCATATATATATATATATATATATATATATATATATATATATATATATGTATGGAATACTATATCTAGTAGTTCATAGGTATATGTACATATCTATATATATGTGTATGGTTATATATATATATATATATATATATATATATATATATATATATATATATATATATATATATATACATATATACATATATACCCAAGTATAGATGAGGGTATGATTACTTGGGTATATATGTATATATATATATATATATATATATATATATATATATATATATATATATATGTATATATCACTGTATAGATGAGGGTATGATTACTTGGGTATATATGTATATATAATATATATATATATATATATATATATATATATATATATATATATATATATATATATATAGAGAGAGAGAGAGAGAGAGAGAGAGAGAGAGGAATCCTTGTAGATATGTATATAGAGGTGTGAAGTTATATGTGTGCAAGGGGGAGCATTCAGGTTCTGTAGAGTTTCTGCAGTGATAAGTGCAGTCCTTCAGCATTGCACTTCAGAAATCGAGCAGCATTACACTTCAGTAATTGAGCAGCATTGCACTTCAGCAATCGAGCAACATTGCACTTCAGCAATCGACAGCAACAACAAAAGAGGCAGGAGCAGCAATACATAATGCTAGCAGCAGCGGCAGCATGTAGACCAGCTGCAGCAGCGTGCAGTCGCATAACAGAAGCAGCCGCTGCAAAGTATAGCCAAGCAGTAGCAGCAACTATGCAGCAACTTGGAGCAGCAGCAGCAGCAACTTGGAGAGCAGCTAGCTGCAGTAGCAAAACACATTATAGTGGTAGCAGCAGCTCCGGGCATGTGCAGTGTGCAAACACAGCAACCAGTGGTAGCAGCTTCAACAGCAAATCAGCACCAACAACAGGTATCAGCTAGGTAAGTATTAGTTAGTTAGTTTTATTAATAGATGGTTAGTTAACTAGTTAATTAACTAGTTAGTTAATTAGTTACCTATATGTAGATACTTGTTATATTTAGTAGTTATATATATATATATATATATATATATATATATATATATATATATATATATATATATAAGTTATCTATATAGTGTAGATATGTGTACATGTGTATACGTATTAGTAGTTAGTGATTAGTTTGGTAGTTGGTGTCAATATTCATGTTAGTATATATTAGTAGTTTTTATTGGATTGATATATATATACCTATTAGTATATTGTTAATGTTGGATAGTGAGCTATGAGTGAGGTTTTGTATTACCTTTAGATACCTAGGTAAATGCCAAGGTATTGAGGATACTCAAGGTATTGGGTTTCGATATCAAGATGGGGGTTTAGTAGTGCGATACCGCATTGGTTCAAAGCCAAGGTATCCATTTAGCATTTGTAGTTAGGATTAGTATATATAATATTGTTTGGATATGCATATATGACTATTTCATATTTTTGGTTGCGTATCTTGAGATACGGTATCTTAGTATCTTGAATTTAGCTTGTATGGCCTAGTTTCATAGTGTATGAACCCAACATCCTAGAGATAGACTCCTACAACCTAGAAATAGGTAGTTTTACCAAGTTTGACCGGTTTGACTTAGAGTTGACCTAGTTTAACTTATTTTTTCATTCTGAAATCTTGTATTGATATTTTATTCTATATCTACGTCTTCGAGGCACCGTACCAGTCATCTGTGATACTTTGCACCCGGATTCAGGCGAGTATATTCTCTGATAGTTTCTCATTTATGATATCCTCTATGTTCATTGTATCTAATATAGATATCCTTGATTTCTTGACACGATGGTTATATGGATTGGTATATCCGTATCTCGTTATGAGATGTTATTCCTTGGTATATATGGTGTATCTTGTGCAATCCTTGTTTCCTTGTTTCTTGTACATGTACATACACTAATTTTCGAGGAGACTAGCTATCTTCCTAGAGAATTCCATGCCATAGCGTACCATGGTTGGATCCACTATACCATTCGGGGTTGGAGAGTATGTAGTGTAGATATGTGATCATACCCTCCTTGTATCAAGTCTTGTTCATTGAATAGTGTTAATCATACACCGCACATATGATTAGTCAAGCCATATATCTTGTATAAAGTTCCCAAGCCTCTCATATGTTTAAGCTGGTACTCACTCACTTAGTCATTAGTATTTTTATTCATTGCCATATTGTTCATTCTTGTATTTATGTCCAGTATTTCCTTTATTATATCTCTTGTAAATATTTTTGCATCTTGTATATTTACATCTATTTACTGTTGCATAGTTTATATCATTGATTAGAACTGCTGTTAGAGATGTACTCTACTCCTTTCCTGAATGAATATATTTTTCCCATATGACACTGAGGAGTGGTATCCTACACATTACGGGCCTCAGGATGTTGTGGGCTTAGAGTCAGAGACCTTGGCTCAGGAGGGACTAATCCCGACTGAGACAGATGACCCGGGACTTGTAGTTTCTTAGTCATTCTCTTGTACTGGATTTGTCTCCAGCTTATTGTTTAGTATTTCTTCAGACTCATTGATGTTATTATTTGACTCATGAGTGTGTTGTGACTATTCTATTCTTTTATCATATTCGTGCGTATTTTCATCTTAGATCTGTGATTGAGTATATTGTTATTGTTGGTGGCTTATTATATTGTTAGATAGATTACCCAAAAAGCATTCTACCGCCAATTCTATGGCGTAGGCTGGACGTTATTCCCGACTTGCATCCCTACACTGGGTGCGGATCGTGACAGTGATGAATATTAGGGGATTGGAGATTTTGTTGAGGACGTTATATTGATTGTTGATCATATTTCATGTAACGTTACCCTAGTCAACTTGGGTCAACCCTCTAGTTAGTATCTATGTAAGCTATGTAACTAAGACAAAAGCCTGTGCTAGACGTGTTGTCACCTCTTATTTTAGAATAGTATTAAGCTAGATTAATTAATTTTATGTATCGTCTCTAGGTACTTCGGGATCCGCGGACTTGGTTATTGTACCGAAGCCCCGACTTCAGCATCCGGATCTAGGCAAGTGTACATTGCCATCCTGTATCTCAGTTCCAGATTTACTGTTTATTTTATTTATGCTTTGTGCGCGCTTTGGATCAGAATCGTTACTTCGTGTTCGGGTCATAACCGGGTGCAGACGTTCGTTGGTAACGTCTAGTATCGATTGATAGATATTCATGACATCTTGATGTACCTACTTGGTTACATCAAAACCCTAGGACATATTTAGACACTGTCATCGTGCCAGACTTTTTGTATCCTGATACTGTCAGCATGACCAGAATCTGGGATGACTTTAGGGTCGTGATTGTTGATAGTTACTTCAGTATGACGAGACTGTTAGATAGAGGTTCAGGTTCTGCGAGCACTCGTTGACCGTATTGGGAAAGAAAGACAGTTACTAGACGTTTGGGCTACTTTGCATGCGCTATATATATGTTCCTATTTTTGTAGTGATCTTGTATCCGGAGTCGTAATATCACCCGTGTGACTCTGTGCTCGGAGCTATGGTACACCCCGTGTGTCTTTGTGCCTCGGAGCTACGGTTTTATATTTGGAAAGCCTACGTGTCGAACATTGTCTTCAAGTTGTGTCTCACTTAGGTGGTTATGCTAGATTACACCGGCGTTGCACTTGTTCTTTCTGTTTTACTATGGCATATTATTTTTGTACCTTGTTACGTCCCTCTGAGGACCTGGTTCCCTACCAGATTATAGGGTCGATTGCTGACGGGAGGCTGGAGCTGCACATAAGTTTATACAGGTATTGTTACTCGATATTTGTATTCACTTCTTCTTTATCCAACTATTATGATCTTTGCTTATTTTCTGCTAGTATAGCCCAGTATTTGTATACTCATATTATTTCCTACGAGTCTATTCGGACGAGTGTAGTGTGGGGTGCATACCATGATACATGTTGTCCTTTCTTTATTACATATCCTTGTGGTTTGAGACATAGACATATAGATCATATTATCTAGATAGTAACCCTCATTTACAGCTTATATGTATTCGGAGTCGGACTGGAGTCCCCTTGGTACGTAGTTGGCCATTGCCACCTGGCCTAATCCCTTGTATTTTGGGACTGGGGCGTGACATAGTTTTTGTGGTGGCCCATGCAAGTCTAAGAGCATATTGTTTCGGTTACGTTACTGTACCAAACGAGCCTGCAATTTAGGATTTATTGTTGAATAGGATCTCAATCCATAATCAATTTTTTTTAAAAAAACTCCCTTTGTATTTGATTATCGCCCTTGGCCGTCCAAATTGTATTCATTCTTTTTTCATCAATATCGTTATCATTGTTTCTTATCTCCTTTTATTTCGGAAATACGAATGCTTATGCTTGATGGTTCCTTCCAGAAGAAGATCGCAGTCCAAACGACAGAAGACATGATTTATGTAATATTCTCTGAGAAGATTGTTACCCTTAGTAGGGTAGGTTGATGGGTCTTTTTAGATTCTAGAACTAGTATAGATTATTAGCAAAAGATTTGAACCTAGTAGTATGTTCCTAAAAATGATAAAACCCTATCCTTACTTGAGATAGCAGTAATTTGGGAATTATTGGAAGCTAGAAAGATTGTTGATCCTAACCCTCTAGAGTGACTTATGGAAATGCATAGCTAGATGCTAGGAATTAGTTGTAGCCCATGATAGCGATACCAGGAACGATATTATGAACTGGAGAAGATAAAATTTTAGGCTCTCAATTAGAAGATGATTATCTGATACTAGGAATTCTAGCTTGTGCTTGGGTGATACCATTATTATAATTACACTATGGTGACTCAGAGTAATAAATAACAGAAAGAAGAAAATTGAGGAATACAATTTTAGGGATAAATTTTGAGGAGAAGAGTATTTATACATTAGGGAAGGAAATAAATTTTTTAAGGAGGATTAGTATTGGTAAATAGAATGAGAGAATTTATATTGAGGTTAACTCTAAACTATGACATTGTCCTAGGCATGGATTAGTTAAGCCAATACCACGCGACGCTAGATTGCCAACGTGGTTGCGTTATATTTACACCACCAGATCACCCTGAGTTTGAGTCTCTTCGGGGAGCCCGAGAGCATGGTGTCCAACCTACCTTAGCGGCACACATTGCAGAAGGTGAACCGGTGTACCCTCACTTTATATCAGAGTTTGAGAACGTGTTTCCAGAAGATCTTCCGGGCCTGCCAACTGACAGAGAGATAGAATTCACTATAGAGTTGACTCCCGGAGCCGAGCTAGTTACTTTTCCCGTCTACAGACTAGCACCGAAGGAGTTGGTTGAGTTGAAGGTCCATGTCACGCCCCAGTCCCAAAATACGTAGGACTAGGATACGTAACCATGCCAGCCGCCCGTATATATGGCAACTCCAATATATGGAAACCATATATACGTGCGTACGCTGTATAATGAACAATAGTTCACCAGTGGTATAACTAATCACAAGTCACAGGATAATATCTAAATCTCATCCACAGAAGTCAAATATGAATAAACAATAACCATGTAACTAGATCTCAATACAGATATCTAAGAATGACAGTCAGATGAAATTAAATCTACTGTCAAAAAAGAATATAAAAGGAACCAGAATACACACCATAAAGAACAACATCTGACAATCACGAGGCTCGAAGAGAAGACCTCCTCAGAAAATAAGTAGCCAGTCCGGATCTGTGCTCCTGTGAGTACTCAAGAACATATACACCTGGCAGGGGACCAGGTCCTCAGAGGGACATAGCAAGATACAGAAAAATGATATGCCATAATGTAAATACTGAATAAATAAATGGGGTGTGCTAACCATCTAAGTGAATGCAATTTAAAGACCTTGTAGTACGCATGGGAATATGTAACTAGACATATGCTGACGTAATTCACCAATCCGTAGTGACTGACTAGTATATGCCACATATGCCCCCGTTCAAGGGAACTCTGCAATCGACCATCTCCAAGGAGCATGGTGCGAAGGTATAAAACATACAAGGAGGGGGTGTCCCATACGTCTACTAGTATCTTTCCCGCCCAATATAGATGTACAAATCGTGAAAACGACGTGGACACCTCCTACTATGATGCAAGTCTCAATAAAATAAACAACTGAGCTAAATACCGTTACACGTGTTGCTCATACTGATGGCCAGTCGCGTATGAGGCACGCGTCCCTACATGTACTCACTCTGTGACGTGTAATGATACGTGTCAAGGCCTGGGAAGTTATATCAATAACTTCACAACTTTAGGTGGGTCTACTAGACACTAGGTCAGACACAAGTCCTAACGTCAACGCCTTCGTTGACTGCACCCGAGTCTGCTCGGACGCGCATATTTATATAATAAATAAATATGTAACTAACAATAACTGAATTTAAACAGTACAACAAGGCAAGGTATACTTGCCTGGCAAGAGCTGCAAAATACAATGTCCAGATGTCAAATGCCAAGAAGTCAGAAACTATGGCCTCAGAAGAAAAGTCTCCGGATGCTAAAATAAACATCACTAACAGTCTTAGAAAATATCAAATAGCTAGAAACGTCTGTCCTTTCGTCCAATTTGGACGCAGGGGCAAAAATGACAGTTTCTGGTCAAAGCGGGGTCCACATGTGGGCCGCTTTGCACCGAAAAATGTGCCAGGGTCAAAGGTCTCCAAATTTGCCAAACTTAGTGTCAACAAGTCAGGAACGATGATACGAACCCAAAGGAACTTCCAGAATTGGATTCCGATGAGCCGAACACAAAATCGCCCGTCAAGTGGAGCCTGTGGGGCCCACGATACGCGATTTTGTCAACGTTCTCAGAATCGAACCAAACTTGGATCACAGGACCAGCGTATCGCTACGAGTACGATGGCGCAAGTTTCGTCTCGATCCGACGTATGTACACAAAGTTGCAGCGTATTCCAGAACTGACGGATACGGGGCGGTGTCGGCGGATACGCGTTGATTCCGGTGTGCACGCACATCCAAATCAACTTCTCCGAATTCCTACACGTCTGTATCAACGTCGCACACGTTTTGGTAAAGACCGCGTGCGACCAAGTCGTCCCGTTTGGCGGGGCGTACCCAGTTCCGGGGTGAATCGGGTCGTTATTTTTCCTGTATTTAGATCGCGGTTCGCGATCGCCACAGAAGGCGATGCTCCGAGCGGGTTGCACGAGCACCGAGAGGGTCATATAGCCTACGTGTCATAACTGACAGAATTAAAAACGGAACTACGAGGAGATAGAACGGGTTACCTGAACAGGGCTCCGTGAAAACTGCATTCCGCGTGTCCGTGAGTCGTCTTGACACAGGATTTGTGTCCTGGACGTGTCCGGGCTGTGTCCAGCTCCTGTGTCCGGTTCTGCTTGAGTCGGGGTCGTCGCGGGGTGGTCCGAAGCTGCTGCGGCCAGGTCTCCGGGGTCGTCGGCTCGCCGACGGAGGAGCTGGGTCGTTGCCGCTGTGTTGACCTCGTCGAGGAGGATGGGGGAAGAAGCTGTGGCTGTGGGGGGGGTACTGCTGCTGCTCCGGTCGCATGGGAGGCGTCGGGCCAGAGCTCGAGTGGCGGTTGTGGCGAGGAGGAGGAGGAAGAGGATGAGATGTGGGTGATGATGATGGTGGTGGTGGCTGTGACCGGTGATGGTGGTGGCGGTGGAGGGAAGAGGTTGGGAGGAGAGAGAGGGTGGCGGATGTCAGGTGGCCGGCGAGGGCGGCTCGCCGCGGTGGCGCGGGCGGAGGCCGGAGGCGGCTGGAACGGGGAGAGGGAGCCGGAGGAGGAGGAGAAGAGGAAGGGGAAGAGGGAGAGAGCGGCCTGAGATGGGGGGTCGGCTCCGCCCTCGGCCGGGGGCTCCGGCGAGGCTCGCCTCTGGCGGCCGGGGGGGGGGGGGGGCAGCAGCTCGGCTGGGGTTTGGGTTTGGGATTTCTTTTGTCTTTTATTTTCTTTTTCTTTTTCTTTTAGTTTTCTTTTATAAAGAAATATATTAATAAAATAAGTAAAATATCCCAAGATATTTTTAGGATATTTTTGGGATGTTTTGTGGGATATTTTTGGGATATTTCGGGATCTTTTCGGGTGGGTCCCGTCTCCAAATGGACGGTGCAGGTTCACCGGCCAGTGAGGGGGTGGCACCTCGTGCTGCAAATTGCAGGAAAGTCCCTATAGTTTCATAAATTGCAGAATTGTCCTATTTTTGGGAAATTACGCAATTACGAAATTGTCTGAAAAAACACCCGATTCCTGAAAATGCTAAAATTCACAGAATTGAAGGAGAAAGCTGAGGGAAGGTCCCGAGGGGGTGGGGGTGAGTCTGGGCAGGGACTGGGCCTGGTTTTCTGGGTGATACGGGTCATCACATTAATTTAATTAATAAATACTGCGCACGGTGTTCTCTAATTATTTAGAGGCAGGTAGGGCCATAATTTTTCTACGGTGTCAATACACTAAATGTAGTATACTCAGTGTAGAAAATTAACGTATTTTTGTTTGGGCAAAACAGGTGCATGTTGGGCCTCAAATTCCTAGGGGTACAGAGATGGGTAAAGAGCAGAAAATAAAATAGGAAATAAATACGGCTTTTGTAACGATATTTGTGCGTCTCAAACGAGGCTCATTTTAGCACATCTGTGAGTTGCACAAAGTGCAGAATAATAGGCTGGCATGTCTAGGAGAGGTATGTGAACTTTGTTCGGGGATAACAGTCAAGGTAAAGCTCCAAATAATTTGGTGATGGACAGGTGCACAAGTCAATAGGATATGTAAGCAAAATAGATTAAAATATTGCAACAAATCCTAAATTGTTAAAATAATCCTAAAAATACTGAAATTTGGTCGAAGGAGTTTACAATCTACCCAACTTATAAAAATTTTGTCCTCGAAATTAAAACTAAGCTACGGTAGAAGTCAAAGACGGCAATAGATATAATTTAACAAAGTAATTTATATCTTGGTTTACAAATAGGTTCGGAAAACGTTTACACATGTCGTCCACACGCTCCAAGTAGATTCTTCTGGCGCGCCGTGCTTCTATGTCACGCGGACCAAGGGAAATAGACTGATTTCTCAATACCATTTCTCGATGATCAAGGATTTCTACGGGCTGCTCCTGATACGACAAGCTCGGCCTAATGGTGATCTCCGAATGGTTGAGAACCTGACTGATGTCTGTCACATACGCCTGAGTTGCGACACATGGAATACAGCAAGTACTCCTTCAAGTGAAGGTGGTAGCGCAAGTTGATTTGCCACTACTCCCACTCTTTCTAGCACGTCAATGGTCCAATATACCTTGGACTCAACTTGCTGTGTCCTCCGAATCGAATGGTGCTTCTAGTAGGTGAGATCTTCAAGATGACATGATCGTCCTCTTTGAATTCCAAGGGACGATGATGACGGTCTGCCCACTGCTTCTGTCTGTCTTGCACTACTTGCGAGTGTCCTTGTATTTACTTAACTGTCTCTACGGTGTTGACCACCAACTCTGGTCATACGAATTCTTGTCTGGTAAAATGCTGACTGGTATGCCGTACAATCTTAGGATTTGCCTCATATTAGTAATGTCTCCATAGCTTCAGCGTAATCACGACGGTTGCAAGTTCCAAATCCTTTTCATGCACTTAT
Organism: Iris macrosiphon; assembly: GCA_036927795.1. Lineage (NCBI taxonomy): Eukaryota > Viridiplantae > Streptophyta > Magnoliopsida > Asparagales > Iridaceae > Iris > Iris macrosiphon. Next base: position 25,462,876 of record JAYESA010000005.1, on the reverse strand, counting down.
AATTGTCTGGATGCATCTGTCATTACCTTGTCATCATGTATTAATACGCATCCCAAAATTTTTCCTGATGCGTCTGTAGATCACAACCGCCTGATCCGGACGGATAGTTAATACGGGTGTTGTGGTTAGTCGCTTCTTCAATTCCTCGAAAGCGGCTTGACACTCGTTGGTTATAGGAATTCTGGATCCTAATAAGTCAACCTAGTCATAAGTGCTGCTATCCATTCAGGAGTCAATCAACTGCTCAATCAGGTGAAATCCTTTTAGACTCCTGACAGCAAAATGATACTTCCTATATCGTAATACTTGGGTTCTGAACTTGTCCCAAGTTACGAGGCAAACTAAAAATTTTGCTGCCTTAGTGATGCAGGTATCAGGAACGTAATAAAACGTAGGTAGGTAGCGAAGGGTATGGTCATTCTAAGGGTAGCACAGTTTTATACTGCAATCTAATCTAACAATAGGGTTTGGTAATTACCCAAGAAACAAACAGAAATGGCTATAGAAACAATACACTTTCGTATTTATATTAAGTACGAGGTTTCGTCTTTCCGAAATAAAGGAAGACGGAAAACAGTAATCAAGAGTTCAAGGGAAAGGTAATAGATTAGAAGTGTGGGGATCAAGGCGTTTAAAGAATTCAAATGAGAATTGTCAAAACAGTTGTGGATTGAAATCCTATCTTGGTAATTCCTATTCACATGCTCGTATCAGTACAGTTATGTAACTGATACGATATGCTTAGACATATCTAGAGGGCAAGTACATCTGTCTACTAATTATCTCAATCCACGTAAAGTAGTTATGCGAAGGGCGAACCAAGTGCACTCTGGTTGATCAGACCGTAATACACTGATTCTGAAATGTATTAGTGTAGTACTCCAATAATACATATCTCAAGAACAAGCTTGATAAAGAATAAACTTGCAAAACTAGGCTATAATAGCGGCATAAGTCAAAGTAGTACGGTAAATATAAGTACGCTAGATTATGATGTGAGAAATCTCAAAACAATTCAAAATCACAAACCGACAAGACCCTACAATCTCTACAGTTATTATTCTAACTCCTACTCTAAGACGCTAGTTGACCTAAAAGAGGTATGGCCTTTTAAGTTCTACAATCTTAATATACACTATAAGTTGTCTGCCTAAAACAGAGATTTAAGGAAGTCCGCATAAAGTAGGGGTTTGAGGTTGTCTGCGTATAGCGGAGATAAAAATAATTGGGCAGAACGCATGGCTTCAGAGCTATCCGCGTAAAACAGGAAAGCGTAAGGTAGAGCTTCCGAGCTGTCTGCGTAATAAGTCTCTGTGTAGAAATTTGCGCGTAAAAGTCTGGGTGAAAGTCTGAGCGTAAAAGTTTTGCGCTAAAATCTGCGCATAAAATTAGCGCGCGTAAAGTCTCCTGCGTAAAGTCTAACATTCGTTGCAGCGTAAAAATGTACAAGGAACTCATGAGTTTGTCAGTCAAAATTAATGAATCCTGACATCTGACAAAAGTACTTGCACAACGATCGAGTGGTCGGTTGTGACGATGAATTTGCACAGAGTCCCAGGTTGTCGTCTAGTGACTGATTGGATACAAGTCACTTACGCTTGAGATGAGACAAAATCAGATGTCCTGTCAGAAAGCTGTTTCTTTTTGCACAGGGCTCGAGGCGTATCTCTGCCTTTAATGCACGAGATTGGGTCATGGCTGGAGAAAAGCTAAGGCTGTAACAAAATACGCTCACATTCTATCCTTAGGTTACGCCTAATCAGGTTACTCTACGCTGGTTATCTAATATTCAAGAATCATCAGGTTTACGTAGGGCAGTTACCTACGTGGCTTTTAGGATGTCTCCTACGCAGGATAAGGAATACTAAGGAAAAGTGGATAGCAGTTATTATAACTGCAGCGTAAATGAGATAATCTCCTGCATAATTTTGGTTTTTACTCCAACAGGAAAGTCATTTGGCTTTTACGCCAACTAGGCAGTTGTTTGGTTCTTATGCCAATAATGGTCAACTAGGTTTTACGCTAACAAGGGTAAAGGGTCTCTGGCGTAAAACTCTGGTTATCCCACATAGGATGAGGTTTCAGTCCTAGTATTTAATCCTTAGATTTCTATGGGTTCCTCAAGACTAGGGTCACACTATGGTTAAGTCTCTAACTAATCCTAGTAGTGGTTATACTACTCTCAAGTCATATATAAAAATATGTCAAGGGATACTGGTAAATTAATCTATAGGTAGTGATGCTAGGGTTCACTAGGTAGTATGGAAGACTAGGATTCATCAAGTAGTCTGAACTTAATGATATGTCAATGCCCTAGTTGTATTCTAAGTAGGAATATTATCCTAAGTATCATCCTATCAACAGGGATTCCTATATTCTAGCAGGGGCTATACTTAAAGAATTATCAGGGAAGCACATGAATCAAGCAGGATGCAATTATGTAAGTAGGACAGACTGGAAGGAAGATAAGTCATAGTCAATTATGGATGAGATCCTATCCTCTAATTCTATGTGCAGGCTTGCTCGGTACAGTAACGTAACCGAGATAATATGCTCTGACCTGCATGGGCCACCACTAAAAACATGTCACGCCCCAGTCCCAAAATACGTAGGACTAGGATACGTAACCATGCCAGCCGCCCGTATATATGGCAACTCCAATATATGGAAACCATATATACGTGCGTACGCTGTATAATGAACAATAGTTCACCAGTGGTATAACTAATCACAAGTCACAGGGTAATATCTAAATCTCATCCACAGAAGTCAAATATGAATAAACAATAACCATGTAACTAGATCTCAATACAGATATCTAAGAATGACAGTCAGATAAAATCAAATCTACTGCCGAAAAAGAATATAAAAGGAACCAGAATACACACCATAAAGAACAACATCTGACAATCACGAGGCTCGAAGAGAAGACCTCCTCGGAAAATAAGTAGCCTGTCCGGATCTGTGCTCCTGCGAGTACTCAAGAACATATACACCTGGCAGGGGACCAGGTCCTCAGAGGGACATAGCAAGATACAGAAAAATGACATGCCATAATGTAAATACTGAATAAATAAATGGGGTGTGCTAACCATCTAAGTGAATGCAATTTAAAGACCTTGTAGTACGCATGGGAATGTGTGACTAGACATATGCTGACGTAATTCACCAATCCGTAGTGACTGACTAGTATATGCCACATATGCCCCCGTTCAAGGGAACTCTGCAATCGACCATCTCCAAGGAGCATGGTGCGAAGGTATAAAACATACAAGGAGGGGGTGTCCCATACGTCTACTAGTATCTTTCCCGCCCAATATAGATGTACAAATCGTGAAAACGACGTGGACACCTCCTACTATGATGCAAGTCTCAATAAAATAAACAACTGAGCTAAATACCGTTACACGTGTTGCTCACACTGATGGCCAGTCGCGCATGAGGCACGCGTCCCTACATGTACTCACTCTGTGACGTGTAATGATACGTGTCAAGGCCTGGGAAGTTATATCAATAACTTCACAACTTTAGGTGGGTCTACTAGACACTAGGTCAGACACAAGTCCTAACGTCAACGCCTTCGTTGACTGCACCCGAGTCTGCTCGGACGCGCACATTTATATAATAAATAAATATGTAACTAACAATAACTGAATTTAAACAGTATAACAAGGCAAGGTATACTTGCCTGGCAAGAGCTGCAAAATACAATGTCCAGATGTCAAATGCCAAGAAGTCAGAAACTATGGCCTCAGAAGAAAAGTCTCCGGATGCTGAAATAAACATCACTAACAGTCTCAAAAAATATCAAATAGCTAGAAACATCTGTCCTTTCGTCCAATTTGGATGCAGGGGCAAAAATGACAGTTTCTGGTCAAAGCGGGATCCACATGTGGGCCGCTTTGCACCGAAAAACGTGCCAGGGTCAAAGGTCTCCAAATTCGCCAAACTTAGTGTCAACAAGTCAGGAACGATGATACGAACCCAACGGAACTTCCAGAATTGGATTCCGATGAGCCGAACACAAAATCGCCCGTCAAGTGGAGCCTGTGGGGCCCACGATACGCGATTTTGTCAACGTTCTCAGAATCGAACCAAACTTGGATCACAGGACCAGCGTATCGCTACGAGTCCGATGGCGCAAGTTTCGTCTCGATCCGGCATGTGTACACAAAGTTGCAGCGTGTTCCAGAACTGACGGATACGGGGCGGTGTCGGCGGATACGCGTTGATTCCGGTGTGCACGCACATCCAAATCAACTTCTCCGAATTCCTACACGTCTGTATCAACGTCGCGCACGTTTTGGTAAAGACCGCGTGCGACCAAGTCGTCCCGTTTGGCGGGGCGTACCCAGTTCCGGGGTGAATCGGGTCGTTGTTTTTCCTGTATTTGGATCGCGGTTCGCGATCGCCACAGAACGCGATGCTCCGAGCGGGTTGCACGAGCACCGAGAGAGTCATATAGCCTACGTGTCACAACTGACGGAATTAAAAACGGAACTACGAGGAGATAGAACGGGTTACCTGAACAGGGCTCCGTGAAAACTGTATTCCGCGTGTCCGTGAGTCATCTTGACACATGATTTGTGTCCTGGACGTGTCCGGGCTGTGTCCAGCTCCTGTGTCCGGTTCTGCTTGAGCCGGGGTCGTCGCGGGGTGGTCCGGAGCTGCTACGGCCAGGTCTCCGGGGTCGTCGGCTCGCCGACGGAGGAGCTGGGTCGTCGCCGCTGTGTTGACCTCGTCGAGGAGGATGGGGGAAGAAGCTGTGGCTGTGGGGGGGGTACTGCTGCTGCTCCGGTCGCATGGGAGGCGTCGGGCCGGAGCTCGAGTGGCGGTTGTGGCGAGGAGGAGAAGGAAGAGGATGAGATGTGGGTGATGATGATGGTGGTGGTGGCTGTGACCGGTGATGGTGGTGGCGGTGGAGGGAAGAGGTTGGAAGGAGAGAGAGGGTGGCGGAGGTCAGGTGGCCGGCGAGGGCGGCTCACCGCGGTGGCGCGGGCGGAGGCCGGAGGCGGCTGGAACGGGGAGAGGGAGCCGGAGGAGGAGGAGAAGAGGAAGGGGAAGAGGGAGAGAGCGGCCTGAGGGGGGGGTCGGCTCCGCCGCGGCCGGGGGGGGGGGGGGGTGCAGCAGCTCGGCTGGGGTTTGGGTTTGGGATTTCTTTTGTCTTTTATTTTCTTTTTCTTTTTTTTAGTTTTCTTTTATAAAGAAATATATTAATAAAATAAGTAAAATATCCCAAGATATTTTTAGGATATTTTAGGGATATTTTGTGGGATATTTTTGGGATATTTCGGGATCTTTTCGGGTGGGTCCCGTCTCCAAATGGACGGTGCAGGTTCACCGGCCAGTGAGGGGGTGGCACCTTGTGCTGCAAATTGCAGGAAAGTCCCTGTAGTTTCATAAATTGCAGAATTGTCCTATTTTTGGGAAATTGCACAATTACGAAATTGTCTGGAAAAACACCCGATTCCTGAAAATGCTAAAATTCACAGAATTGAAGGGGAAAGCTGAGGGAAGGTCCCGAGGGGGTGGGGGTGAGTCTGGGCAGGGACTGGGCCTGGTTTTTTGGGTGATACGGGTCATCGCATTAATTTAATTAATAAATACTGCGCACGGTGTTCTCTAATTATTTAGAGGCAGGTAGGGCCATAATTTTTCTACGGTGTCAATACACTAAATGTAGTATACTCAGTGTAGAAAATTAACGTATTTTTGTTTGGGCAAAACAGGTGCATGTTGGGCCTCAAATTCCTAGGGGTACAGAGATGGGTAAAGAGCAGGAAATAAAATAGGAAATAAATACGGCTTTTGTAACGATATTTGTGCGTCTCAAACGAGGCTCATTTTAGCACATCTGTGAGTTGCACAAAGTGCAGAATAATAGGCTGGCATGTCTAGGAGAGGTATATGAACTTTGTTCGGGGATAACAGTCAAGGTAAAGCTCCAAATAATTTGGTGATGGACAGGTGCACAAGTCAATAGGATATGTAAGCAAAATAGATTAAAATATTACAACAAATCCTAAATTATTAAAATAATCCTAAAAATACTGAAATCTGGTCGAGGGGGTTTACAGTCCAAGTAGATGATCTCTTAGATAAGGGTTTCATCCGGGCTAGTGTTTCTCCATGGGGAGCACCCATCTTATTTGTGCCGAAGAAGGACAGGACAGTACGTTTGTGTATCGATTACAGGGCGCTAAATGCTGTAACAATAAATAACAAGTACCCCTTACAGCGTATCGACGATTTATTTGATCAGATAAGTGGCGCATGTGTATTCTCGAAGATCGATCTCAGATCCGACTATCATCAGATCAAGGTACGAAGGGAGGACATTCCGAAGATAGCTTTTCAGATGAAGTACGGGCACTAATAGTTTATAGTCATGCCGTTTGGTTTAACCAACGCGCCAGCAGTATTTATGAGCCTGATGAACAAGGTTTTCCACCAATACTTGGATAAGTTCATGGTGGTATTTATTGATGACATCTTGGTATATTCCAAGAGCCAGGAGGAGCACGAGGAGCATCTCAGGATCATGTTGGAGACGCTGAGGCAGGAGAGGCTGTATGCCAAGCTCAGCAAATGTGAGTTCTACTTGGATAGAGTACCATTCCTGGGACATATAATCACTGGAGATGGACTATCAGTTGACCCAAAGAAGATCGCTGCAGTGGAGATGTGGCCTACCCCTACATCATTTACGAAGATTAGGAGTTTTCTCAGACTTGCCGGATATTATCGGAGGTTCATGGAAAACTTCTTGAGGATCGTTGTGCCTATAATGCTGTAACCTCCGTATCCTGAAATTCTATCCTAAATGTTATTTTTAGGTTAATTTGGGACTAGTGGGATTTTTCCATAATTTTTAGTTAATTAAAAACTATTAACACTAATTTTCTAGAACTTTCAAGAATTTATTTTATGTCCAAACTTAAATAAAAATATCCCAAACTTTTATTTTAGGTTCTAAATAGTCAAATATATTTTCTAGAATTTTCTAAGAATTTTTTGAATATTTTTAGTATTTATTGGGAGTTATTTAGACTAATAACTATTTTTTTTAGGACTTCTAGAATTTATTGTGTAAGTCCAGTTATATAGAATGGACCCATGTTATTTTCTAAGGTTTATAATATTATTATATATTTTCTGGAATTATTTCAGAATTTTTGGAATAATTTTAGTATTTATTTTTAGTTAAATGGGTAAAACTAATGTTTAGAGCTTCTCCTAATTATAGTAGAAAACCTATGAATATAAAATTTTCCTAAATATTTTTCTAAGGTTTTTAGGTTCAAAATATATTTTCTGTAATTTTTTCAGATTTTTATGATTATTTTTAATATTTATTTTGAGTTATTTAGATTTAAAATGACTTAAATAATATTTTGATAAAGGCAAATCAAAAACAAATAATATAACAAAAATCATCCAATCAGATTCTGACACGTGTCAGCCTATAAATACCTATTCAGCAGCAGATACATCCATATATATATATTATTATTATAACCCTAATTATCCCATTATTTTAGAGATAGAGATTTTAGAGAATTGCCATCTAGGGTTCCTTCATCTTCCACAAGCCATTGCGCATAGCTCCGGACTCCAAACGAGGCCTAATTTCTTGCGTTAGAAATATATTGAGGTTAGATTTCTGATTATATAATTTGTTTTATGAAATTATTAGTATTAAATTTTGGAAAATTCGTAGAGCACAGCATATCCAAAAATAGACGTATTTCAATATTTTCGTAATTTCGGGAGAACCAGGAATCAAAATCATGAACCGTTTAAAGTTTCGGAAAGCTAATGTCGAGATCATTGACATATGTTTTTTCCAGAATTTAATTCGAAGTATTCATATACTGTTAATTCTGTAGAACTTCTAGGTTAGAATTTAACCATCGGTGCACGATACGAAATTTGTATGTGTCATAATTCCCAAACGAATTTGAATTCGGACGAGCCATAAATTCCAGAATATTTTTGATGATGAAATTTACAGGGAATCATGCATGAAATTCGAGTTTGTGTCAGTTGACTTTTTGGTCAACAGATTGCCTCGATTTGCGTGCCATGAGTCCCGAGTCGATATAAATTTAGTTTCTTTTGGGCAAAATTAGGTTTTGACATAAAAATTAGAATAATAAGATTAAAATAAGATTTTAGAGTAATTATTCTAGAATTAAATAAATTAAAATAAATTATATTTTGACATGGTAAATTTGTAATACATAGGCTATTTGGATTGTGACTTGGACTCTGATTCATACCAGCAAAGGACCACAGGCGAGTACATTCTCTGATAGTTTCTTATTTATGATATCCTCTATGTTCATTGTATTTAGTGTAAATATCCATATTTCTTGACACGATGGTTACACGGATTGGTATATCCGGATCTCATCATGAGATGTTATTCCTTGTATATGGTGTATCTTATACAAGTCTTATTTTATTGTTTATCTTGTGCATGTACAGACACTGATTCTCGGGGAGACTTGCTACCTTCCTAGAGAATCCCGTGCTATAGCATACCATGGTTGGATCTACTATACCAGTCGGAGGTGGAGAGTATTTTAGTGTAGATATGTGATCATACCCTTCATGTACAAGTCTTGTTCTCATGTTAGTGTTGGTCATACATCGCACATATGACTAGCCAGGCCCGTACTCGTGTACAAGTTCTTAAGCCGATCACATGTTAAAGCTAGTACTCACACACTTAGTCATAGTATTCTTCTTCATTGACATATTGTTTCTTCCCGCATTTATTTACAGTATTTTCTTTATTGTGTATCTCTTGTACATATATATACATCTTGTATATTTCCATCTATTTACTGCTACATAGTTTATATCATTGATGTAGAACTGCTGTTAGAGATGTACTTTGCTCCATCCTGACTGAAAATATTTTTTTAGACTACGCCTTAGAGGACGGGTGTTCGACATTTTATGGACCACAGGGAGAGTAGCTGCTGACTTGGACCTTGTAGCCAGGTGTGATTCCGGGAGGTCTAGCCGGGATCAATAGTTATTTAGTTAGTTTCTATTAGCAGTTTATGGTACCGAATTTGTCTCCGGCATACTTTGATGAGACTTGAATATTATTGTTGAGTTAGATTATTCTATTTAGACTTGTGTTACAATTTGGTTTATTTATTTCTTCGATATCTTATCGTGCTTTAGCTATGTGATTGAGTTTTGTTCATATGATATGGTACTATCTGTGACTCCTTATGGAGTTGGATGCTCGTGTGAGAATAATTAGATAACATTGTGACCTAAACAACGTTCTACCGCCGATGCTGCGGCATAGGCTGGACGTACCCACGCACTCGTGCCCCTATACCGGGTGCGGGTCGTGACAAACGCGGCTAACGCGTAAAAGCGAAGAGTTTATCTGGACTGAGGAGTGTCAGACGGCTTTCGATGAGCTGAAAAAGCGTCTGACATCAGCACCAATTTTAACACTTCCTTATGGATCTGGAGGATTTGTGGTGTATAGCGATGCATCTGGGAGAGGATTAGGATGTGTACTGATGCAGCACGACAAGCTGATAGCTTACACATTACGACAGCTGAGGGTTCATGAGAAGAACTATCCGACGCACGATCTAGAGCTAGCTGCAGTGATATTTGCACTAAAGTTATGCGATACTACCTTTATGTCACCCTCATATTTCCATCCAAGGGTAGTTTGGTAATTATCATGGGTATTAATTATTTTAGGATTATTATAATTAATAATTGTGCATGACTGATTTATTTATTTTATTGTATTAATAATAATTGCTAGTATAGACTTATTTTTGACTTGTGTAGTGGACATAACCATTTAATTAGAGGACATGAACAAACTTTTGGACTAGTCTAAGTTGAGCCCATGAATTAGGCCCATGGATTAAGAAACATGATTAATTAGGGAAACCATTAGACTACAACCTTTCCTCCCTAATTATTTCTTCATGAGAGGCCCCAAGGGGTATTTGTGACTTTGTACATTGCTTGAGGAGGGGTTTATGACCATCCATAATTGAGAGGAAAGAGAGTGCTCTCATTTTAGTTCTTCCCTAAAATTCTAGATCTACATTTTCCCCTTCCATTTTCCCTCCATTTTCCCATCAATTATCCATCAATTCTCTTCAAATCTCTTTCTAAATTCATCATTGAAGCCTCTACATCAAGGATCTACAAGCAAGGAGCAAGGAACAAGGAGGAGGAGGCCAAGATCTACAAGGAGAGGAGCTACTTGCCATTTGGGACCTTTTCATTGGGAATCCATCTCCCAATAGGTACAAATCAGTTTTTTCTCTTCCTATAGACTATAGATCTGAGTTTTTACCATGAAAAACCACCCCACATGCATAGGTTACCCATAGGTTTTGATTTGGAATTATTTGGAGACCTACGGTGGTAGTTATGACCATTTTTAGTGCCAATTTTGGAGGAATTTCGAGATTGGCACATATAGTGCTTGTCAATGGATCTAATAGATCTAATTGACCCTTGATTGTTTGTTTGTAGCTTGTATCGTGTCCACAATTGGATACGTGTGGGCCGAATCTCGTCAATTTGATGAAACGGTCGATTTTGGGGGTTTTTCTCCGACACGGGGCCATGTGCATATCATATGGTGAAACGGACACGTAGACACTCTAATTTCTATATGTATTGATCATAAATTATGTATTGGACTTGTACGTGTCCTCCGGGATACGTTTGGTTGTGAGTTGGGGGCCGTATCGCAAGCGTATCATAGAAAAGTGTGATACGGGTGCGGTGCACACCATGTGGTTGTGTTTTGGCTTATTGTTTTATATATGCATATGTATTTATTTAGGTAGATACTATTTATGGGTTATATAGAGTGTATAATAGGATAATTTAATTTATGTAGTAGTGTGGGTCTTTATGTATTTAGATAATTGGTTTATGTATATATATATCTATAGGTATATGTATATATGCTTGTGTTAGTTTATATCTATATATATACACTATTATGTGTGGTCATATGTATGTACCTATCTAGTGTTGAGGGTTGCTTTATATGGTTATATGGAATAGGGAGGTATATAGCTTTGTATGCATTATTACCTAGATGTGTATATATATATATATATATATATATATATATATATATATATATATATATATATATATATATATATATATATATATATATATATATATATATATATATATATATATATACATATACATAATTGGGGCAGTGTATTGTTTGTGTTGTGTGTCTGTATGACTTGGAGGGTCGAGCATCTCTATCTAGCAGTGGAGATCACTGCCTATGAAGAACTGAACTGCAGTAGGCAGCAACCTACAGTTTTGAGCAGTGCACTATTATCAGTAGGAACTAACTACAGCAGTTCCTGGAGCAGTTCCCTGTGTGAAGACTCACTTACCTCTACTGAAGATTACCTGATAGACTTACCTCAACTGAACATCACCTGAAGGCAGTGCTACCACAGACCATTCTGTGCAGTGCACACCTAATCGAGCAACAGCAACTCACTGTACAGATACTTACCTCAACTGAAGACTTAAAATCAATTGAAACATCTGAACACAGACTCATTGAAGACTTCTCTACCTGAACTGAAATTGATCACTGAACAACAACTGAAGATTACCTGAAGAAGAAGACCCAACTGAAGATAGATTACTAAAGAACTGAACAGATACTCAGATACTCAACTGAGCAGATACTCACCACTGCATCGAGCAACAGCTGAACTGTACTTGAGACTGAAGGCACTGCAGAGCTGAAGACATACTTGAAGCGGAACTGTACTTGAGACTGAAGGCACTGCACAGCTGAAGACATACTTGAAGCTGAAATGTACTTAAGACTGAAGGCACTGCACAGCTGAAGACATACTTGAAGCTGAAATGTACTTGAGACTGAAGGCACTGTACAGATGCTCACGTGAGAACTGAAGGACTGATAGCCTGAAACATAACCTGAAGCACTGTGAACTGAAGACTGCTTGCACACAACTGAAGAGAAAACTGAAGCCCAGCAGCTTGGTGTGAATGTGATTCAGCAGTACACAGCAGCCATTAGGAGCTGTAGTTGCAGTGGGCATCTCGTGCACAGCCAAGTGCAGGGGAGTAACAGTGTCCTGTATCAGGTAAGGTATTTTGGGTATTATTTGAGCCAAGGTATTAAGGTTTTGGCTAGCAGTCTATGTGGGGTAGTTAGCATGTATATAACCATGTATACTAGTTTTAATAGTAGTAAGTGAGTAGTAGAGGTACTAGGTGATTATGTTAGATATGTATATTAGTATAGGTAATATATTAGTTTAGTATACTTGTTAGAAAATAGTTAGTTTATTTAGTTAAGGTGATTGTTAATTAGTTTAAGAGATTAGTGTATAGTTAGCAATTAGTTTGAGGTATCTATTTATATCTGTTGTGTTTAGTTTTAGATTACCTTGAGATACCAAGGTATCACCAAGGTATGGGTCGATACCCCAGGGTATTAAATTTGAGTATCAGGGTAATTGCGATACGCATTGGTACAAGGCCAAGGTATCATAATTAAATTGTTTTTAGATATTATTATTATATATGACTTATGTATATATATATAAACCTATTTTCATATTAGAAAACCTGTGTATCTTAGGCTACGACTTCTTAAATGCTCTGTTATGTGTTATCTTAGCTAGTTTAGCATAGTTTCATAGTATATCGACTTAGTGACTAGCATTAGACTCTTGCAACCTAGAAATGCATTGGTTTGACTTAGAAACGGCGTATTGACCTAGAACTTCTTCAACTTCATTTATTTTTTATCATTGAACCTTGTATTGATGCAACATACCATATATAGGTTGTGAGACACCAGCTTGGGCATCGAGAGACACACTTTGCTCAGGACTTCAGGCGAGTACATTTCTCTGTTTGTTTTCAATTCATAATATTGTATATATGCGTGTTCTAGATTAGTATACATTGATTCCCGACACAGTGATTTCACAAACTGGTGCTATATGGATCCCGTCAGGAGATGTTATCCCCTACCGTGTGCAACGGGTACCTAATGACATGTATTTCATCGTGTGCATCGGGTATTGACTTTTATGTGCTTCTTGTGTATCCACTATTTCGTGTGCTAGTATGACTATCGTGATCATGTACGTAATGTGTCATGATTGGATCCATAAGTATTGGTTGGGGAGGGGGAGTAGGAGTTGGTTATGTGATCAAAGCCCTCTTGATCTCATGTGCATGTCGATTATACACCTCACGTATAATGGAGTTACCTTTATACCTCATTTGCAACCTAAGCCGTTCACATAACGAACTCGTACTCTAAAACACATAGTTAGTATTTCTTGTTCTCTACTTGCAGTTATTCTTGTATTTACTTCCAGATTTATTGTGCCTATTGCCTGTTCACTTGTATTGTATATTCTTTCTACTTGTGCATCTTGTATCATTTTTCTATTGCTTGTTATATATGCTCGATTATGTTATTGGAACTGCTTTCAGAGGTATGTACTTCGCTCCAATCCTGACTGGATATATTTTTCCAGATGATTGGCTAGAGGAGCTGTGTCCCACACAATACGGACCTAAGGAGGGTGAGACTTTAGAGGACACTCCCCTAGAGCCAGAGGACATAGTACCAGAGACCGAGGAGGTCTAGTTTTGTTTAGTGATTTTGTATTAGGCTATTATATTTGAGGAGATTCACAGATGTACTATTATTTCATATTATGGATTATATCTTTCTTTCCTTCGCTATTTCCATTCGTGCATTATTTCCTCCTTAGTTTGTTTTGTGATTGAGATTGATATATTTGTGAGATATCATATTGCTCCTCCGTTTGGAGTTGAGATGGTTGACAGGTACCATATTATATTGATTGAGATGTTAGATAATTAGAATTGACCCAGACAGCGTTCTACCGTCGATTCTGTAGCGTAGGCTGGGCGTAACCACGTACTCGTGCCCGAATATCAGGGTGCGGGTCGTGACACATTTTTAGTGGTGGCCCATGCAGGTCTAGATAGACATCGTAGTTGTGCTCGACTAGAGTATTACTACGAGCCTGCTTTAGGATACAGGATTTAGGCTGAGAGTTACTCAATCACAACTAGGAAAAACTCTAATGTTTTTGTTCTACAAATCTTTATCTATTTGATATTGTCTTTCATTTTGAATTAAATTCTGTCCTTCTTTGAGGATATCGCATTATATTCAATATTGATTTCGTATTTTCAATCTGACTTCAGGATGCCTCCGAAGGTCAGATTCTATCGCTCAGGAGCAGCGGCAGCTTCCTCAGCTACTTCCCAACCTGCTGCGGATAGAGTAGCAGCTGCTACTGTTTCATCTTCAGTCGAGAGGATCGCCTCACTGGTCCAGGTGGGAGTCTCAGCAGTCACTTTTGGGGGTGCTCCTCCCCCGGTTCAGAGGGTTGCTCCAGTTATTCCCGAGGATCTTCCGCCACCACCGCCAGTACCAGCTGATGCTACACAGCTGTTTGCACTTTTCCAGATGATGATGGAGGCCCAGAGGGCTCAGGCCGAGGCATAGCACCGACATAGAGAGGACCGTACCACCACATCCACGAGAGGTACAGCCCAGGCCCGGCACTATTCAGGACTTCAAGAAGTTGGATCCCCGACCTTTCAAGGGGACAGAGGGCATCATCTATGCGAATGATTGGTTGGAGAGCATGGAGAGCGTCATGCGCTTATCCTGCCTTACGAAGGACCTGATGGTGGAGGCAGCTGGATTGCAGATGATGGACATCGCCAGCATGTGGTTTCGGAATGAGCCACAGATCGTCGATCCAGGATTGACATGGTGAGAGTTCAGGGACTTGTTTATGTCACGACCCGCACCCGGTGTGGGGATGCAAGTCGGGAACAACGCCCAGCCTACGCCGCAGCATCGGCGGTAGAACGCTGTCTTGGTCAACTATATTATCTAATTATCTCACTATAAAGCATAAACCTCCAATAATATCTCAACTCCAAGAAGAGAGTAATCAACTTAATTCAACACAATACTCAATCACATTTCTATGGCACGAGAAGATATCACAGAAGTCTAACATAACTAAGCAGTTAAAAATATAACAACAACAAATAGAAATAATATCCAAACACAAATATATGCCGGAAACAAATCCGGTACCAAAATGCTAAAGAGAACTAACTATGCTAACTAGTGAATCCGGCTAAATCTCTCAACAGTCACTCCAGAACTAGTGGATCCAAGTCTGCACCATCAATAGGCTGAGGTCCGTAGTATGTCGGACATCAATCTCCCGGATCCTTTGAAAAATATTTTCCAGTCAGGAATGGAGCGAAGTACAACCCAATAGCAGTTTCAATTAATTGACAAAAACTATAAAGCAGTAGAATAGAAGATGCTATCTACGATGAGGATATAACTGATAATCAAGAACAATGAGAGAATAGGCAATACTAACAACATAATATAATCAATGCGTACAAGAATAAAGGAATGAACTATAATGTCAGAATAGAACAAGGTAATCAATGAACTGAATAATGGAATCTACAATAACTATATGATTTGAGATACTAACTAAATATGTGATCGGCCTGGGAGATTCAATGATTACACTAAGGAGCTAACTCAACCATACGTGAATTGCATGGTTAGTTAGTAGCCAATGATTACACTACTAGCCAATAGTTTCTTGATCACATATTTAATTGGTATTTCCCCCGCCCCGACTGATATGATGGATCGAATCATGACACGTCACTAGCCAATGTATCCAATGTTTAATCTACAATATTCAATGTTATCCAATACCAACAAGGACAGTATCCGATACCATCTCCATAATCAAGGTAACATCCCATGACTAACGATCCAATAACAATACCAATCCGTGTACCATCGTGTCAAGAATCATAAGTAACATTTCTAAATATTTGAATTATAGTGGTAATCAAATAATGAAAACTATCAGAGAATGTACTCGCCTGTGGTCCAGAGCAAATGATGAAAAATGATGTCCGAACTGGTATCACAGACCTATATATGAAATATTGCATTAATACAAGTTTTTGGGAAGAGAAATAAATTAAACTAGTCAACTTTCTAGGTCATAAAGTCATTTCTAAGTCAAAAGTCAAACTAGGTCAACTCTAAGTCAACTATGGTCAACTATAGTCAAATTATGGTCAACTACCTATTTCTATGTTGCATGAGTCTAACTCAAAGATATTGGGCTCACACACTATGAATCTAGGCCATACAAACTAAATCTTAGGATACTAAGATACCGTATCTCAGGATACGCAAACAAGGGATAAATATAACACATATGTACATATCAAACAATATTATATATATAAAATCCTAATTACAAATGCTAAATGGATACCTTGGTTTCGAACCAACTTGGTATCGCAATACTACACCTCTATCTTGATATCCAAATCCAATACCTTGATTATCCTCCAATACCTTGATACTTACCTTGGCATCTCAAGGTAAATTCAAAACCTTATTTATACTAACTACCCAACAATAATTATAAACTACTATGCATTTAATATTTATATAATTCTATATACCTTATTTTAGTCACCTTAATACCAACCCATAATTAGTTTACAACTATCCTATTACTTATGCCAATACCTACTACTCATACCTTGGTATATCTTGATACTTACCTTGATATCTCAAGGTAATTGACAAAATCTCATATATATACTAACTAACCATCAATAATTATATATATCAATCTAATATAACTCTAGTATATACTAATAGAATAATATTAACTACCAACTACGCACTAACTATTAATACATATATACGTACATACATACCTACAAATATATAATATATAAAAAATACTCATAACAATTGATAACTAAAGTATACTAATTATTCTAATAAATTTATATGCTACAACTAAATATATACATATATAGTATACTATAATACAAATAGCAATTAGGAACATATTTATATATATATTAATTACCATATATATATACATATATATCTATATATATATATTAATATCTAATATATTAAAAACTGCCAAACTGTCGCTAAATACCCTGTCCACTGTCACAGAAAGCTGCTGTGTATATAGATACACTACAGTTTTTGTGACAGTTTCCTGCACTGTCACTAAAAACTGTCGCTGAAGCTTCTGATACTCTGCTGATACACTGTTGTTTCAGCGACAGTTTTCTGCAACTGTCGCTGACTGCTGTCGCTGAAAAGCTGCTATTATTTGTATTTGTTGCTGCTGTTGCGACACATCTGGCTCGCTGTTGTCGCTGAAAATATATATATATATATATATATATATATATATATATATATATATATAACCCACCATATATATATATATTTATATAATATATATTTAAATACATATATATAACCCATAATATATATTTATACAATAAACATATAAAACTATATATAACTATACATACACTTATACATAGTAAATTGTATAAAATACCACATAGTAACATACACACACACATATAGTAATATGTATATATAACTATACATATATGTATACATATATATAATCGTATAATAATATAAATATATAACAATATATAATATAACTATATATATAACCACATATAAATATATCTACTATATTATATATACATATGCTACCACTTATAAATATATATCTACATACATATATATATATAAATAATCATATATAAATAATCTAATTACTTAATTAAACATACACATATATTATATAAAATATATACATATATTTACATCCCTAACATATATTATAACATATACATTAATGCATGTAGAAGAAAGCTACATAATATATATTATATTAATACATATATAATACATAGATCTATGATACAATAAACACTATAATAAATATACATAATACAAATATAATATATATAGATACATACACAATTATAATTCAAGAATTAAAGCACAATTAATTAGATCTACACATAAACACATAATAATTGGAGCGTATCACACCGTATCCCACTAGATCTAGGATACGCATGCGACACGAGTCCACTACACATCCAATTTTACCCCGAAGGACACAAACAAATCACATATAATATTTATGAACAAAATAAAGTGTCAAATATAGATCTATGTGTCCGTGTCAAAATACGACATGTACAAAGTCCCGTGTCGGAGGAAAAACCCCCAAAACAACACGTATCACCAAATTGTTGGGATACGACCTACATGTACCCAATTATGGACACGATACTAGCCCCAAACACATAAATATATGCCAAATTGATCTATAGGATCAATTGACACACACAACAAAAGTCATTTTTGGAATTCCCCCAAAATTGACACAAAAAGCACCATAACTTTCTCCATATGTCTCCTATGAACACAAAACCAAATCCTATGGGTAGTACATACATATGGGTTGATTATTGATGATTAAATCTCAGATTTAGAAGCTATTTTAAGGGAAAAAACTGAATTATACCTATTGGGAGATGGATTCCCAATGAAACCTCCAAAATTGGTAAAATTGGCCTCCAACTTGTAGATCCTTGCTCCTCTTTGTAGATCCTTGCTTCCTCCTTCTAGATCCTTGCTCTTCTAGTCTCCAATGGTGATTTGGAAAGTAATTGGGTGGAAATTTGGTAGGAATTTGATAAAATTTGGTTGAGGGAAATTCTAGATCTAGATTTGGAATAAAAAATGAAGAGAGAGAAAGTTTGCATCCCCTTTATATAGGCTTCACTTGCCCCCTCCCTCAAGCTACTATGTAAAGTCTAAAATATCCCTTAGGGCCTCTCATGAAGAAATTAATTAAGGAGGGAAGCTTCTAGTGTAATGGTTTAATTAATTTAATCATCCTCCTAATTAATGGGCTTTCTAGTTGGGCTCAATTCTAACAATTAAAAAATGTTGGTCCATGAGTCTAAACTAAACTAGTTAGGTCCACTAACACAAGTCCAAAAAATAAATCTAATATGCTAATAATAAATAAATAATATAATAAATAAATATTTAACATGCACAATATTTAATTAATTATGAAATGACCAAAATATCCTTTTCTAGAAAATATGGTAGTGACAGTTCAGAAGGAAGTTCTTCCCGCCTACTGAGAGACTTGACCTGGAGCGACAGTTCCAGAACCTCTACCAGGGAAACATGACGGTGGAGGAGTATGCCACCGAGTTTGGTAGGTTGAGCAGGTATGCCGACTATATGGTGAGGGACCCAGAGAACCGGGCTAGTAGATTCAGAGAGGGTCTGAACTGGGAAGTGAAGGCTCTTATTTCTTCGAGCCATGAGACGTATACAGACATCTTGAGGGAGGCTAGCAAGGTCGAGAGAGACTTGAGTGAGAGGCACAAGAGGGACCGAGATGTTTATGGTGGCAGCAGCAGCACAGGTCCAGCTAAGAAGCCATATCTCCAGCAGCAGAGGTAGCAGTTCAATGCGCCTAACCGAGCACCTGTACAGCAGACGTACCAGATGCAGAGACCAGCCCAGACAGCTCATGCTTGCCCCTTCTGTAAGAAGGCAGGACACGGATGGGACGTTTGCAGGAAGAGGCTCGGTCAATGTTTGTTTTACGGATCATCAGATCACCAGCTGAGGGATTGTTCCAAGACCTTTGCTCGTACAGTTCAGGATGTAGCCCCTATCCAGAGGATACCCACAAGACACCCTGCGGGACAGCCGAGATGACCTCCTTTACAGCCCCAGCAGCAAAAGTTTGTGCAGCACCAGCACCAGCAGAGGGGTGCACATCAGGGGCAAGCTTTTGCCCTGACCGTGGAGGAGTCAGAGCCAGTCGGAGACGTTATATCAGGTCCAGTCTTACTCGATTCTTTTCTAGCTCATGCCTTATTTGATTCTGGTGCATCTCATAGCTTTGTATCTGTATCTTTTGCTTTGAGACATCGTCTTGAGTCTGAACCGTTGGCGCGGACTTGCAAGATCACTACCGGTGGTGGCATCATCCTGGTCAATGATGTTTACAAGAACCAGAGGGTTTATGTGGGAGGCCGTGAGCTGAGTGTATGTTTGCTTGTAATGCCACTTCCGAGTTACGATATAGTACTCGGGATGGATTGGTTGAGTAGACATCACGCTAGTATCGATTGTCGTAGAGGCAGAGTTTTATTTTAGACGCCAGGAGAGCCAAAGTTCGAGTTCGTCCGCGGAGCAGAGCAGAGCGAGGGCAATTTCTGCGGAGCTTTGGTAGAAGAGCGGGAGCCGTCACACCCGTTGATTGCAGAGTTCTTGGATGTCTTTCCAGAGGATTTGCCGGGGTTACCGTCGGACAGATATATGGAGTTCTCTATAGACTTAGTGCCAGGCGCAGAGCCAATCTCTCAACACGTCTATAGAGTAAACAACAGTGAACTGGCAGAGTTGAAGAAGCAGGTAGATGAGTTGTAAGACAAAGGCTTTATCCATTCTAGTTTGTCACCAAGGGGTGCTCCGGTACTGTTTGTACCCAAAAAGGATGGGTCGGTACGTATGTGTATCGACTACAGGGCACTTAATAACCTCACTATCAAGAACAAATACCCGTTGCCGCGGATTGATGACTTGTTTGACCAGCTGAGCGGAGAGAAGGTATTCTCGAAGATAGACTTGAGGTCAGGGTACCACCAGGTGAAGGTGAAGAGGGAAGACATCTCGAAGACGGCTTTCAGGACTCGTTATGGAAAGTTCGAGTTCTTGGTGATGCCGTTTGGGTTGACCAATGCCCCGGTAGTGTTCATGAACCTGATGAACAAGGTATTTCATCAGTACCTGGATCAGTTTGTTGTAGTCTTCATAGACGATATTCTGATATATTTGAAGACCCCTGAGGAGCATGAGCAGCACTTGAGGATTGTTTTAGAGACCCTCAGGCAGGAGAAGTTGTATGGCAAGTTGTCAAAGTGCAAATTCTTCCTTGATAAGGTTGAATTTCTTGGGCATGTCATTACAGGAGATGGGATCTTGGTGGACCCGAAGAAGATCTCAGCAGTTGAATCATGGTCTACCCTGAGTTCAGTAGCAGATATCAGGAGCTTCCTTGGATTAGCAGGCTACTACCGGAGGTTTGTTCAGGACTTCTCCAGACTAGCAGAGCCGATGACTAGGCTGACCAGGAAGGACGTAGAATTCTTCTGGACTGAGGATTGCCAGTCAGCATTTGAGGAGCTGAAGAGGAGATTGACTACAGCTCCCATCGAGCAGGAGGATTTTCTATTTACAGTGATGCATCAGGGAAGTGTTTGGGTTGTGTACTACAACAGCACAGGAAGGTAATTACCTATGCTTCCAGGCAATTACGCCCGTATGAGAAGAACTACCCTATCCATGATTTAGAGCTTGTAGCGGTTATCTTTGCTCTCAAATTATGGAAACACTATCTATATAGAGAGAGAGTAGAGATCTTCACAGACCATAAGAGCTTAAAGTATGTGTTTACACAGAAGAAGCTCAACATAAGGCAGCGGCGATGGTTGGAGCTGATGAAGGACTTCGACATATCTTTGCAGTACCATCCAGGGAAGGCCAATGTAGTCGCGGATGCTTTGAGAAGGTATCTCGTGGCTATGTGCTTGACTAGGGACAGGCATCTATTGGCAGACCTCGATAGTTTGGGCATTGAGGTATTGATTCCGGGAGTCACAACGCAGATGTGGGGACTTCAGGTTCAGTCGGAGCTGATGGACCGAGTCAGATCCGGACAGTATGAGGATGAGTCTCTGAGGAGCATCAGAGCACAAGTTCAGGTCGGGCTGGCAGAGGACTTTACTGTCGCAGATGATGGGTCATTGCGACACGGTACCAGGTTATGCGTACCGAAGGGAGCATTGCGCGAGGAGATTATGCAGGAGGGGCATCGTTCCCAATACTCTATGCATTCCGGTGCCAACAAGATGTATAGAGACATGAGGGAGCATGTATGGTGGTATGGCATGAAGCGAGAGGTAGCTAGCTTCGTGTCCAGATGCTTAGTTTGCCAGTAGGTCAAGGCGAAGAGACAGAGACCAGGAGGATTGCTTCAGCCTCTGCCCATTCCGGAGTGGAAATGGAAGCATGTTACCATGAATTTTGTATCAGGGCTTCCGCGTTCTCCATGAGGCAATGATGCGATTTGGGTCATCGTGGACAGGTTGACCAAATCAGCATACTTTCTGTCATTTAAAGTGGGTACATCTACGGAGAGACTTGCAGAGATGTATGTGTGCCAGATTATCAGATTGTACGGTGTTCTAGTGAGCATTGTCTCAGATCGGGATAGCCGCTTCATATCCCATTTCTGGAGGAGTTTGTAGGCTAGCTTGGGCACTCAGCTCAAGTTCAGTACCGCTTATCACCCTCAGACGGACGGACAGTCGGAGAGGACTATTCAGACTCTCGAGGACATACTACGCACCTATGTTTTAGATCTTGGAGGTTCTTGGGAGGATCACCTTCACTTGGTAGAGTTTTCATACAATAACAGCTACCAAGCCAGCATCGAGATGTCACCATTCGAGACATTGTATGGACGGAGGTGCCGTACTCCGTTGTCCTGGTATGATGTTGGTGACAGGGCTTTATTAGGACCAGAGATGGTAGTGGATGCAGCAGAGAAGGTGAAGCTTATCAGGGACAGACTTCGAGTGGTGCAGGACATGCAACGGCATTGGGCCGATAGCCACCGGAGACCTCTGGAGTTTGAGGTATAGCTTTAGTTTTGTCTTGTTTGTGTTTGATTGTTGCTTGTTAGAGTGTTAAGTTTGTGTTTTGTGCTAGGTTGGTGGTCTGGTTTTCTTGAGGATTTCTCCGGCACGTGGCACGATTCATTTCGGTGGAGGCGGCAAGCTTAGTCCGCGATTCATCGGTCCTTTCAGCATTCTTGAGAGGGTCGGTGCAGTCACATACAGACTAGACTTACCATATGCACTGGAGGGAGTACACAACGTGTTTCACGTGTCACAGTTGAGACGGTACGTGGCAGATCCCAGTCATGTGTTGGATCATTCGGAGATAGAGATGGGCCCTACTCTCAGTTATCCAGAGCAGCCAGTAGAGATTTTGGATCGGAGAGAGAAGGTGCTGAGGAACCAGACGATTCCTTTGGTGCGCGTCGCGTGGAGGCATCACTCGCTAGGAGAGAGTACCTGGGAGCGAGAGGCCGAGATGCGCGAGCGATATCCGTATCTGTTCGAGCCGTGAGGTATAATTCTTCCCTGTATTATATTATTTGTTTTTGGTAGATAGTTTCTTCCTTAATTTCGAGGACAAAATTTTTCTAAGGTGGGTAGGTTTGTCACCCTCACATTTCCATCCAAGGATAGTTTGGTAATTATCATGGGTATTAATTATTTTAGGATTATTATAATTAATAATTATGCATGACTGATTTATTTATTTTATATATTAATAATTATTGCTAGTGTAGACTTATTTTGGACTTGTGTAGTGGACCTAACCATTTAATTAGAGGACATAAACAAACTTTTGGACTAGTGTAAGTTGAGCCCATGAATTAGGCCCATGGATTAAGAAACATGATTAATTAGAGAAACCATTAGACTAGAACCTTCCCTCCCTAATTATTTCTTCATGAGAGGCCCCAAGGGGTATTTGTGACTTTGTACATTGCTTGGGGAGGGGTTTATGACCAGCCATAATTGAGAGGAGAGAGAGTGCTCTCATTTTAGTTCTTCTCCAAAATTCTAGATCTATATTTTCCCCTTCCATTTTCCCTCCATTTCCCCATCAATTCTCCATCAATTTTCTTCAAATCTCTTTCTTAATTCATCATTGAAGCCTCTACATCAAGGATCTACAAGCAAGGAGCAAGGAACAAGGAGGAGGAGGCCAAGATCTACAAGGAGAGGAGCTACTTGCCATTTAAGACTTTTCATTGGAAATCCATCTCCCAATAGGTACAAATCAGTTTTCCCCCTTCCTATAGACTATAAATCTGAGTTTTTACCAAGAGAAATCACCCCACATGCATAGGTTACCCATAGGTTTTGATTTGGAATCATTTGGAGACCTACGGTGGTAGTTATGACCATTTTTAGTACCAATTTTAGGGGAATTTCGAGATTGGCACATGTAGTACTTGTCAATGGATCTAATAGATCTAATTGACCCTTGATTGTTTGTTTGTAGCTTGTTTCATGTCCACAATTGGATACGTGTGGGCCGAATCTCGTCAATTTGACGAAACGATCAATTTTGGGGGTTTTCCTCTGACATGGGGCCATGTGCATATCATATGGTGACACGGACACGTAGACACTCTAATTCCTATATGTATTGATCATAAATTATGTATTGGACTTGTACGTGTCCTCCGGGATACGTTTGGTTGTGAGTTGGGGGCCGTATCGCAAGCGTATCATAGAAAAGTGTGATACGGGTACGGTGCACTCCATGTGGTTGTGTTTTGGCTTATTGTTTTATATATGCATATGTATTTATTTAGGTAGATACTATTTATGGGTTATATAGAGTGTATAATAGGATAATTTAATTTATGTAGTAGTGTGGGTCTTTATGTATTTAGATAATTGGTTTATGTATATATATATCTATAGGTATATGTATATATGCTTGTGTTAGTTTATATCTATATATATACTTTTATGTGTGGTCATATGTATGTACCTATCTAGTGTTGAGGGTTGCTTCATATGGTTATATGTAATAGGGAGGTATATAGCTTTGTATGCATTATTACCTAGATGTGTGTGTGTGTGTGTATATATATATATATATATATATATATATATATAGAATAAGGGAGGTGAGATGGCACCTCACTCTAAAAACTAGGGTGGCGGTGACGTGGCATAATCCCAACCACACATTTCATAATTGTCAATTTGCACTTAAGCCCCTCTCCTCGTTTGTGTGGTTGAGATTGTGCCACATCACCGCCACCCTTATTTTTAGAGTGAGGTGCCATCTCACCTCCCTTATTCTCTCTCTCTCTCTCTCTATATATATATATATATATATATATATATATATATATATATATATATATATATACATAATTGGGGCAGTGTATTGTTTGTGTTGTGTGTCTGTGTAACTTGGAGGGTCGAGCATCTTTATCTAGCAGTGGAGATCACTGTCTATGAAGAACTGAACTGCAGTAGGCAGCAACCTACAGTTTTGAGCAGTGCACTATTATCAATAGGAACTAACTGCAGCAGTTCCTGGAGCAGTTCCCTGTGTGAAGACTCACTTACCTCCACTGAAGATTACCTGATAGACTTACCTCAACTGAACATTACCTGAAGGCAGTGCTACCACAGACCATTCTGTGTAGTGCACACCTAATCGAGCAACAACAACTCACTGTACAGATACTTACCTCAACTGAAGACTTGAAATCAATTGAAACATCTGAACACAGACTCACTGAAGACTCCTCTACCTGAACTAAAATTGATCACTGAAGATCACTGAAAAGCAACTGAAGATTACCTGAAGAAGAAGACCCAACTGAAGATAGATTACTGAAGAACTGAACAGATACTCAAATACTCAACTGAGCAGATACTCACCACTACATCGAGCAACAGCTGAACTGTACTTGAGACTGAAGGCACTGCACAGCTGAAGACATACTTGAAGCTGAACTGTACTTGAGACTGAAGGCACTGCACAGCTGAAGACATACTTGAAGCTGAACTGTACTTGAGACTGAAGGCACTGCACAGCTGAAGACATACTTGAAGCTGAACTGTACTTGAGACTGAAGGCACTGCACAGCTAAAGACATACTTGAAGCTGAATTGTACTTGAGACTGAAGTCACTGCACAGCTGAAGACAAACTTGAAGCTGAACTGTACTTGAGACTGAAGGCACTGTACAGATGCTCACCTGAGAACTGAAGGACTGATAGCCTGAAACATAACCTGAAGCACTATGAACTGAAGACTGCTTGCACACAACTGAAGAGCAAACTGAAGCCCAGCAGCTTGGTGTGAATGTGATTCAGCAGTGCACAGCAGCCATTAGGAGCTGCAGTTGCAGTGGCCATCTCGTGCACAGCCAAGTGCAGGGGAGTAACAGTGTCCTGTATCAGGTAAGGTATTTTGGGTATTATTTGAGCCAAGGTATTGAGGTTTTGGCTAGTAGTCTATGAGGGGTAGTTAGCATGTATATAACTATGTATACTAGTTTTAATAGTAGTAAGTGAGTAGTAGAGGTACTAGGTGATTATGTTAGATATGTATATTAGTATATGTAATATATTAGTTTAGTATACTTGTTAGAAAACAGTTAGTTTATTTAGTTAAGGTGACGGTTAATTAGTTTAAGAGATTAGTGTATAGTTAGCAATTAGTTTGAGGTATCTATTTATATCTGTTGTGTTTAGTTTTAGATTACCTTGAGATACCAAGGTATCACCAAGGTATGGGTCGATACCCCAGGGTATTAAATTTGAGTATCAGGGTAATTGCGATACGCATTGGCACAAGGCCAAGGTATCATAATTAAATTGTTTTGAGATATTATTATTATATATGACTTATGTATATATATATAAACCTATTTTCATATTAGAAAACCTGCGTATCTTAGGATACGACTTCTTAAATGCTCTATTATGTGTTAGCTTAGCTAGTTTAGCATAGTTTCATAGTATATCGACTTAGTGACTAGCATTAGACTCTTGCAACCTAAAAATGCATTGGTTTGACTTAGAAATGGCGTATTGACCTAGAAATTCTTAAACTTTATTTATTTTTCATCATTGAACCTTGTATTGATGCAACATACCATATATAGGTTGTGAGACACCAGCTTGGGCATCGAGAGACACACTTTGCTCAGGACTTCAGGCGAGTATATTTCTCTGTTTGTTTTCAATTCATAATATTGTATATATGCATATTCTAGATTAGTATACATTGATTCCTGACACAGTGATTTCACGGACTGGTGCTATATGGATCCCGTAAGGAGGTGTTATCCCCTACCGTGTGCAACGGGTACCTAATGACATGTATTTTATCGTGTGCATCGGGTATTGACTTTCATGTGCTTCTTGTGCATCCACTATTTCGTGTGCTAGTGTGACTATCGTGATCATGTACGTAACGTATCGTGATTGGATCCATGAGTATTGGTTGGAGAGGGGGAGTAGGAGTTGGTTATGTGATCAAAGCCCTCTTGATCTCATGTGCATGTCGATTATACACCTCACGTATAATGGAGTTACCTTTATACCTCATGTGCAACCTAAACCGATCACATAATGAACTCACACTCTAAAACACATAGTTAGTATTTCTTGTTCTCTACTTGTAGTTATTCTTGTATTTACTTCCAGCTTTATTGTGCCTATTGCCTGTTCACTTGTATTGTATATTCTTTCTACTTGTGCATCTTGTATCATTTTTCTATTGCTTGTTATATATGCTCGATTATGTTATTGGAACTGCTTTCAGAGGTATGTACTTCGCTCCAGTCCTGATTGGATATATTTTTCTAGATGATTGGCTAGAGGAGCTGTGTCCCACAGATTACGGACCTCGGGAGGGTGAGACTTTAGAGGACACTCCCCTAGAGCCAGAGGACATAGTACCAGAGACCGAGGAGGTCTAGTTTTGTTTAGTGATTTTGTATTAGGCTATTATATTTGAGGAGATTCACAGATGTACTATTATTTCATATTGTGGATTATATCTTTCTTCCCTTCGCTATTTCCATTCGTGCATTATTTTCTCCTTAGTTTGTTTTATGATTGAGATTGATATATTTGTGAGATATCATATTGCTCCTCCGTTTGGAGTTGAGATGGTTGACAGGTACCATATTATATTGATTGAGATATTAGATAGTTAGAATTGACCCAGACAACGTTCTACCGCCGATTCTGCGGCGTAGGCTGGGCGTAACCACGTACTCGTGCCCGAATATCAGGGTGCGGGTCGTGACACTTTATGGAGAGCGGGTTGAGATTTACACAGATCATAAAGTATGAAGTATGTCTACACTTAGAAGGAGCTCAACATGAGACAGAGACGTTGGCTAGAGTTGATGACAGACTATGATATCGAGTTACAGTACCACCCTGGTAAGGCAAATATTGTAGCAGATGCCTTAAGTAGGAAGCCCATGGCATACTTTTTGACGACTCAGCGACATTTGTTAGAGGATCTTCAGGAGCTCGGGATAAAGGTTATAATGTCAGACAAGGATGGATAGATGGCCAATCTAGAGGTTCAGTCTATATTTGTTGAGAGGATCATGGCAGCCCTACCTACCGATGCGAGATTTTGACGACTGCAAGAGAGGACAGAGGCCGGGATGCAGACAGGACTCCGGATTCATGAAGACAGAACGTTGAGGTATGGAGATCGCCTATACGCTTCAAGTGGCGAGCTACACCAAGAGTTGATGACCGAGGCCCATAGCTCGATTTATTCTATTCATCTCGTGGGTACGAAGATGTACCGAGATTTGAGATAATACTACTGGTGGCATGGGATGAAGAGGGAGATTGCGAGATTTGTGGCGAGATATTTGGTCTGTCAGCAAGTCAAGGCCGAACATCAGAGGACTGCAGGACTATTGTAGCTGCTACCCATTCTCGAGTGAAAGTGGGAACACATTACCATGGACTTCACCATAGGATTTTCGAGGAGCCCTAGCGGAAAGGATGCAGTCTGGGTTATCGTGGACCGACTCACCAAGTCGGCGCATTTCTTGCCCTTCAGAGTTGGGCAGTCTACGGAGATATTGGCTGACATATATATGAGGCAGATAGTACGACTACATGGAGTTCCTGTCAGTATTGTATCGGATCGTGATTCCAGATTCACGTCATATTTTTGGTGGAGTATGCAGGAGAGTCTAGAAACTCGCCTCAAGTTTAGCACTGCATATCATCCACAAACTGATGGTCAATCAGAGCGCACGATTCAGATACTAGAGGATATATTGAGAGCGTGCATGATTGACTTTGGAGGATCTTGGGAGGACCATCTACACTTAGTGGAATTCTCCTACAACAACAACTACCAAGCCAGCATACATATGGCACCTTATGAGGCACTGTACGACAGGAAGTGTAGGTCACCAGTATGTTGGAGTAACGTGGAAGAGCGTCAGATACTTGGTCCAGAGTTGGTGACACAGACAGTGGAGAAAGTGAAGCAGATTCAGGGCCACCTACGCGCAGCACAAGACAGACAGAAGCATTGGGCAGATGCGCACCGCAGACCTTTGGAGTTCAAGGAAGGTGATTATATATTTTTGAAGATATCACCCACTCGTGGTACCATCAGATTAGGGGGCAGAGGCAAGCTGAGTCCGAGGTACATCGGACCTTTTGACATCTTAGAGCGAGTTGGCGAAGTGGCTTATCATCTTGTATTGCCTCTATCATTAGAAGGGGTGCACGACCTATTTCACGTATCGCAATTGAGGAGATACGTGACAGACCCTAGCCACGTGTCGATCATTCAGAGATTACAATCAGGCCAAGTTTATCATATGCGGAGCAGCCAGTGGGGATAATCGATCGCAGTGAGAAGATTTTGAGGGGACAAACTATTCGACTTGTCAGGGTTGCATGGTAGCATCATTCGTCGGGCGAGTCTACCTGGGAGCGCGAGGATT
The DNA here is from genome assembly GCA_036927795.1 of Iris macrosiphon. Classification (NCBI taxonomy): domain Eukaryota; kingdom Viridiplantae; phylum Streptophyta; class Magnoliopsida; order Asparagales; family Iridaceae; genus Iris; species Iris macrosiphon. The sequence goes on along the minus strand of JAYESA010000005.1, from coordinate 25,433,228 downwards.
CTATTCGACAGTATTTCCCATATTTATTTGAGGATCGAGGTACAAATTTACATACTGCATTCGAATACCTGTTAACTTTTAAATTCTCGTAACTCTCAGTCGTGCTTTACTTTTAATTTCGGGGATAAAATTCTTCTAAGTTGGGAAGGATGTAAACCCCCTCAAATTATTATTTTAGGTAGACTAGATATAGTTAGGAATTTTGATTTGGCATCATGTTGTTTAAGGTTTAGAAATTAGGTTGCGTTGACTGGTTCTTTAATTTAAATCCTCGGTGCACCTTACCATTGCTACAATAATTGGAGCCCAACAGTAGCCTTTAATTTCCAACAAATTATTGTACTTTTGACCTGACAAGCCAACCTAGGCGCTGGGCATTTCTGTCACTCACAAACACCCTCCCTTATGCTCTAATTTAATTGCACAACTTCCCAGTCAAGAAATCAATTCTTTAATCCTATGTCGCGTACCTATGTCGTTGCCATCGATTTGGGGACACAAACTCAACCCGTTTTCTCAAACAAATTAAAAGGGATAAGACTGACACCAATCCTACACCGTTCATGACCTTTTTATCACTCCTAATTGAGACCCTATGTGCCTCCATTTAATTTAAGATCACATGACACTTTATTTAATTAAATTGGGGACACCAACTTAAACTAATCCCAACCTAATCCCAATTTAACCCAATACCCCTTTCATGATGCCCATACAAAACACACAATACCCCCTCACCCTACAAAATACCAAACACCACTTTCCACACCAAATCCTCACCATTTTTACTTTATGTGCAAATACCCAAAGGTTAAGGGGCTTAATGGCAAAAATGGTGCTACGTTTCACCACCCTATTGGTTAAAGCCAATGAAGAACTCCCCCCAACCTCATATGTCCGGTCATATCACTCTCTCTTTTTCCTTGCAAAGTATTTTTCTTTCATGTGGAATCCTAACCATTGATTCAAATTCTTCCCCCCATCACAACCACTCATCCCCCTATATTAACACACACACACACACACTTCCCAATGTGGCCGGCCCTAATCCCTAGAAAAACCTAGGAATCCCTCCTCCCCTCTCTCTCCTTTCTCTACTTAATCCAGCCGACCATACTCTTCTTCTCTATTGTTGTTCTTCTTCTTTTTCTTCTTCTTCATTTCACCTTCTTCCTCACGTAGCCAAGCTCCGGCCACCACCCGCTGTACTTCACCATCCCTACCACCACGAACTATCCTCACTGCCTCCGACCATCACTACCTTCACCGCCTCCACCTCACAGCTCCACCGCCACTGCCATCTCCACCACCCGCCAGCATCTTCACCACCTTCACCGCCACTACCATTTACCGCACCACCTCCACAACCAGCTCCGGCCACCTCCATGAACGGCCACCACCACCTTCACCAGCCCAGACTTCCACAAACGGCTACCACCACTTTTACCGCATCCACCTCACAGCTCCACCACCGCTGCCATCTCCACCACCCGCCAGCATCTTCACCACCTTCACCGCCACTACCATTTACCGCACCACCTCCACAACCAGCTCCGGCCGCCACCACCACGACCACCACCTCCAGCACCACCCCGACCTCCATGACCAGCTTCACCACAACCACGACCACCACCTCCAGTACCATCTCCTTCACGTAGCCGAGCACCACCACCTTCACGCAGCCGAGCACCCCCACCACCTCGGTCGATACGTGCGCCACCCCTGTGGTCGACGCCATCCCTGACCGAAGTCGCAGCTTTGCCGCTGCCACCACCCACAGCCACCGGGGTAACTCCTTACCCTTCTTTTTTGTGTAGTATGATGTTTGTGCTAGAGAAACCATAGTTAGGATTAGGGTTACGTAAATACTTCACATGCATTTTTATGGTAAATATTGAGGTTAGGTATGCATGTGAAAATAGTTATATAGTATTACGGTTATTTATTGTGAACTTGATAATTTATAACTAATTATTTGAGGATGAATAAATTGGGTGTACAAAATAACATCTGTGAATAAAAGGATGGTAAGGTTGAGGATGAGCATAACTTGAACGACTGAAATCACTATGATGAATATTAGGGGATTGGAGATTTTGTTGAGGATGTTATACTGATTGTTGATCATATTTGATGTAACGTTACCCTAGTCAACTTGGGTCAACCCTCTAGTTAGTATCTATGTGAGCTATGTAATTAAGACAGAAGCCTATGCTAGACGTGTTGTCACCTCTTATTTTAGAATAGTATAGAGCTAGATTAATTAATTTTATGTATCATCTCTAGGTACTTCGGGATTCGTGGACTTGGACGTTGTACCGGAGCTCCGCCTTCAGCATCCGGATCCAGGCAAGTGTACCTTTCCATCCTGTATCTCAGTTCCAGATTTACTGTTTATTTTATTTTGCTTTGTGCGCGCTTTAGATCAGAATTGTTACTTAGTGTCCGAGTCATAACCGAGTGCAGCGTTCGTTGGTAACGTCTAGTATTGATTGATAGATGTTCGTTGGTTACATCGGAACCCTAGGACACATTCAGACACCGTCATCGTTCCAGACTTCCTGTATCCTGATACTGTCAGCATGACCAAAATCTGGGATGACTTTAGGGTCGTGATTATTTATAGTTACTTCAGTATGACGAGACTGTTAGATAGAGGTTCAGGTTCAGCGAGCACTTGTTGACCACATTGGGAGGGAAAGACAGTTACTAGACGTTTAGGCTACTTTGCACGCGCTATATATATGTATATGTTCCTACTTTTGTAGTGATCCTGTATCCGGAGTCGTAGTACACCCCGTGTGACTCTTTGCTCGGAGCTATGGTACGCCCCGTGTGTCTCTATGCCTCGAAGATACAATTTTATATTTGGAAAGCCCACGTGTCGAACATTATCTTCAAGTTGTGTCTCACTTAGGTGGTTATGCTAGATTACACTGGCGTTGCACTTGTTTTTTCTGTTTTACTATGGCATATTATTTTTGTACCTTGTTACGTCCCTCTGAGGACCTGGTTCCCTGCCAGATTGTAGGGTCGATTGCTAAAGGGAGGTTGGAGCTGCACATGAGTTTTATACATGTATTGTTACTCGATATTTGTATTCACTTCTTCTTTATTCAGCTATTATGATCTTTGCTTATTTTTTGCTAGTATAGCCCAGTATTTGTAGACTCATATTATTTTCTGCGAGTCTATTCGGATGAGTATAGTGTGGGGTGCACACCATGATACATGTTGTCCTTTCTTTATTGCATATCCTTGTGGTTTGAGACATAGACATATAGATCGTGTTATCTAGATAGTAACCCTCATTTACAGCTTATAAGTATTTGGAGTCGGATTGGAGTCCCCTTGGTACGTAGCTGGCCATTGCCACGTAGCCTAGTCCCTTGTATTTTGGGACTGGGGTGTGACACGAGAAATGTCATACCCCAGAACTAGAATACTGCAGAGCGGGGGCAGACAAAGCCAGCTACGTATACTAGAGTACTCTATACCCCGAGATACGGTCATGGCTATCTAGACACCTGAGGGTTTACTCTATAATCCAGCAGTCATTGCTAGGTTAAGAATCCTATGTGTCTCAATCTCAAGCAAGCAACAAGTTACAAGATGTATGATCACCAAACATATAATAGTAAGGCGTCCTAAACTATACATACACAGATGATCATGAAGATAGTTACAAAATAAAGAACTAACAAGAGTACAATATTACATGATCAACTCTAGCTATAGTCTACAATATGCTTTACATGTAGGCCCACAGGCAGGATATCAAGTTCCAAAATATGAGCTAAATACGTACTCGGTGGCTAAACGCCTCAAAAGTATAATATACAAGATCAAGTGGATAATAAAGAAGAAACTCACTCATGTCCTCAGGTGCTCCTGGTGTTCACTATCTTGAGACGAGAAATACAGAAGATCCTACGGTATTGCTCCAAAATTTGGCCTTACAAAACCAGTGTTGTAAGACCCCAAAATAACAAATTACCACAAGGGAGCCAACTTAGGAACTAAAACCAACATGCAAACAAATCAGTTAAGGAATAGCATAAGGAATTAGTAAATAGATGCAACATGTAAGTCTAACTGTTAAACAATTCTGGAGTAAATTAAATCAAGAATATCTGGAATCAGTACTCAAGCTCAATTTATGGATCAGTTGTTAAATAAATCAGGAAAGGACTAGAAATCAAGAAATTATGGCCAATCATATCCTATGACTTACTACCATTAGCTAACTAGGGTTATCACATCCCTAATTACTAACACATGCATGTTGAGATTCCATACAGCTACATGTCCTTTAGACTATCCGGGTTATCCAGACGTAAGGATAGATAACATAAAATTAAATCATGTATAATATTCGACAGGTAATTGTAACACTCGACGGCATGCTGGAAGTGTGTCCCTCATGACGGAGAGCTCCAAATCCATCAGGTGTCGCTAGGATACCAGGATTGCATGTAGCCAGAAAATCTCTTTAAATGCTTTCTAGATCACTATTCTAGTTATTAACTTAGACAAGTTATCAAGGATTCCTGATCGTGGTGCTCAGGAATCTGCCTTAGACATAATGCAAGATAAGACAATAGCTTGACAAGTACATTCAAGATAGGGACAAGCAATCAACCACGAAATATCATTTTATTGTTTCAAGTAATGCAGTTCAGGAAATTCTACCATGTCAGGAGTTCGCTTCGTCGAGCCACTTATTAGGAATATCTGTACAAGTCTGGTGCCGAGAGTTCCTGATTAACAGTGTAACTACAATCCATGTTCAAAAAAATTCCATGCTCAGGTAAGTTATCACAATCGGGTTGTATTCATTTTTAGAGAAAACTAGCATTGGCAGAAATTAACAACATAGTCCATACAAGGGAAGCAATTAAAACACACAATATATCAGAAGAACTTATGCTACTTCAAGTTCCATAGGCGCATGGAATAATCAAGCGCATACAAGAAGCTGGCCGCGTGCAAGAAGCTGGTAGCATGCAAGGGGATAGCCGCGTGCTATGTACAAAGTCTACTCCTCGGTTAAAGTGTTTGAGTGATGGGTCATAAATGCACGTCAAGAAAATGGCCGATGTGACTGGTCGTGTCAGGAAAGTGACCGACATGACTGGCCAATAAATATGTGTCAGAAGAAAAGACAAAGTAACAAAAAAGGCATGCCCAAGCGGTGCAGGGATATGCGCCTACAAGAAAGGGGCGCATGCGTCGAAGACGCATACACATGTTGTCGCATAGATGTTGGCCACATAGATGTTTCATTCGCCCAGAGGAGTTTGGACACAAGGAGTTCTGCAACTTGACTCTTTCAAGTACTTACTTACAGAACACTCAAGTGTAAACAAGATGGGTGCATGTTGCAAGTATATGTGGCAAGAGTTCATGCCATATGGCCTCTCTGTCGCATAGAGGTTTGGCCGCATGAAATGTCCATCGTCCCAAACAATAAGTTCAGCCCTAAAAATTTTGAGTTTTTATGAAAACTTATTTTCTCCATAACATTCTCATTTTAAGTCCAAATGCAATGAAGTAAAGTTCTAAATCACTTGAAATTCAATGCTCTTCAACATAGAACAACTAGTTTTGATAGACATTAAGTTTTAAGAGATCAAAACTAAGTAAAACTCATGGAAGCTCCAAACTAAAACTTAGATCTACTCCCAACCAAAACTTCAAAATTGAAAATACCAAGAAGTAAATATGTAGAGAAGTTTACATAGCATATTATAGACTAATAAAATGCCAGAGAACTAATTAAGTAAAATAGTGCAAGTTCTTCCTCATTGGCAAGATGTACTTGCCTAAACCCACTACTACTACTACCACTACCACTACTACCCAAGGGTGCAAGCTCACGGCTTGGGGGGGAGGAGCTCGGGTTCGGCCAAGAAAGAGGAGAGGGAAGAAGAAAATAAAAAAGAGAAGAAAAGTGAATGAATGAGGAAGAGAAAGAAAGAATAGATTTATATATAGCAAGGGAAGTGTGACTCATCATAAAAAATCTAAAATTATACAGAAGCAGCTAGAAAAATCCAGAAAGATGCACATGAAGCAATATACAGCAATAGTATATGTATACCAGATATGAATACAAAAAATAGTAAGACGAGTCTCACAAGCAACAATATGGATTCGTACCTAGCATACACGCACTATAGTACACCATCTAAGGGGAATGATCGTGTGACTATGGCACGATATTCTATACAACTATAGGGCTAACTAGGTAACTTAAATTGGTAGAAGCATTAGGAGGGATTGGAATCTCGAGATCATGCGTGGTAGCTACATGTAGGACATATGTCCTAAGGCGTCATGTTGGCCCCCAACGGATACTGTATATCATCTACAGTAGTAGAGGACAGTATTTGGCTATATTATATATTATTACAAGATTACTTGTACGGTGGCCTTACGAGGGACCGATGCTTACAAACTATGTGTTATGCGTTTATTGGTTAGGCCAGCCCGCCTCACCATCAGCATGATCTGAGGATTCTAATATTGTATTACTGGGATAACCCAGATATCACATATCAAGTTGTAGGATCGATTGATCGATTAAACGAGTATGTGCTGGTAGTCTAAGGACATTGTCATGACCCACACCCTGATATTCGGATACGAGTACGTGGTTACGCCCAGCCTACGCCACAGAATCGGTAGTAGATCGCTGTCTGGGTTATTTCTAACTATCTAACATCTCAACAATATAATATGGTACCTGTCAATCATCTCCACTCCAATCGGAGGAGCAATATGGTATCTCACAAATATATCAATCTCAATCACAAAATAAACTAAGAAGGAAATAATGCACGAACGGAAATAGCGAAGGAAAGAAAGATACAATCCACAATATGAAATAATAGTACATCTGTGAATTCCCTCAAATATAATAGTCTAATACAAAAAACTAAACAAAACTAGACCTCCTCGGTCACTGGTACTAGGTCCTCTGGCTCTAGGGGAGTGTCCTCTAAAGTCTCACCCTCCTGAGGTCCGTAATATGTGGGACACAGCTCCTCTAGCCAATCATTTAGAAAAATATATCCAGTCAGGATTAGAGCGAAGTACATACCTCTGAAAGCAGTTCCAATGACATAATCGAGCATATATAACAAGCAATAAAAAAAATGATATAAGATGCACAAGTAGAAAGAATATACAATACAAGTGAACAGGTAATAGGCATAATAAAGCTGGAAGTAAGTACAAGAATAACTGCAAGTAGAGAACAAGAAATACTAACTATGTGTTTTGGAGTGCGAGTTCGTTATGTGATCGGCTTAGGTTGCACATGAGGTATAAAGGTAACTCCATTATACGTGAGGTGTATAATCGATATGCACATGAGATCAAGAGGGCTTGATCACATAACCAACTCCTACTCTCCCTCCCCAACCAATACTCATGGATCCAATCACGACACGTTACGTACATGATCATGATAGTCATACTAGCACACGAAATGGTGGATGCACAAGAAACACATGAAAGTCAATACCCAATGCACACGATGAAATACATGTCATTAGGTACCCGTTACATACGGTAGGGGATAACACATCCTGACGAGATCCATATAGCACCAGTCCGTGAAATCACTGTGTCGGGAAATTAATGTATACTAATCTAGAACATGCATATATAAAATATTATGAATCGAAAACAAACAGAGAAATGTACTCGCCTGAAGTCCTGAGCAAAGTGTGTCTCTCGATGCCCAAGCTGGTGTCTCACAACCTATATATGGTATGTTGCATCAATACAAGGTTCAATGATGAAAATAAATAAAGTTGATGAAATTCTAGGTCGATACGCTATTTCTAAGTCAAACTAATGCATTCTAGGTTGCAAGAGTCTAATGCTAAGTCACTAAGTCGATATACTATGAAACTATGCTAAACTAACTAAGCTAACACACCACAGTGAAATCAAGAAGCCGTATCCTAAGATACGCAGGTTTTCTAATATGAAAATAGTTTTTATATATATAAGTCACAATAATAATAATATCTTAAAACAAATTAATTAAGATACCTTGTCCTTGCACCAATGTGTATCGCACCTAACTTGATACTCAACTCAAAACCTTGGGTATCGGCCCAATACCTTGGTAATACTTTGGTAATACCTTGGTATCCCGAGGTATACCAAATCCTATTGCATATAGCTAACATGTGCCTAAACCCCAATACTAAACCATTTGCTACTCCTAGCTATTAAGTACTATAACTACTAACATACCCAATGTATACTAATAATACAAACTACACTATAGTACACATATATATATAGGCTAACTGCTAAACTAACAACCAATACAAGTACTTATATATAACTAACTCTTAGCCAAATGCATATCTGGATACTGAAACCTAACCCACAACTCAACACTTAAATAAACGATCTAGCAGCTAACCGAAATCCAAGAATACCCAACTAACACTAAACTGAGAAATCCAACATTGATACTTCAATACAAAGCCCAACTGAACTTTCTGAAACTGCAAGGCACAGTGACTGATACCTGAAAATTTCTACTACACAGTGATCAGGATACTGAACATGGATATGCTGAATTCTGGTGCACTCACCTCGTGTGCACGAGTTAACCTTCCTGCTGATACTCGAATGCCTAACTAAACTTTCTATTGCACAGCCACAAGGTTGCCCGAGTGCACAGCAACTCCAACAGCTAGCTGCTGCTCTCCCCTTCAAACAGAGCCCGACATCCCTGTTGCAAGTGTACTACTGTACAGAAAGAATCCTGCACAGTTACTTGCAGTTGGAAACTGCATAGTAGTCCCTACTACTGGTACTTGCTGTGGCTTCTCCCTATGCTCGAGCTGTACTGATACTGAACCTGCTGCTCGGTTGCACAGTGGCTGCTCAACACTGCTGCTCAGTTGCACATTGGCTGCTCCACACTGCTGCTCGGTTGCACAGTGGCTACTCCACACTGTTGCTCCTCCCACTCACTCAAGCACACACAGACACACAATGCACAGACACTAAAATCTCTAAGTATATATCTATATATATACACACACATAGATATCTAACTATCTATATACATAGATGCATATACTACCCCTCATACATATCAATCTATATGTATAACACTAATATATAGATACCCATACATATAGATATACACATGCATATAAATAAGTATATAGATATAAACTAACACATGCATATATACACACCCATATATATATATATATAAACATGTAACATAGCTCTATATATCGAGATACTCCTATAGTATACACAAATAGACACCCACCTATACGTAAATCCAAATCACACTAATACATAAACTATAAATCATATAAAGGGCTTACATATACATAATTACACATGCACATATAGAAAAATGGGCCAAACAACAAATACATGGGGTGCACCGCACTCGTATCACACTTTTCTATGATACTCTTGCGATACGGCCCCCAACTCACAACCAAACGTATCCCGGAGGATACGTACAAGCCCAATACATATATTATGAATAATACGTATATAAATTAGAGTGTCTACGTGTCTGTGTCACCATATGATATGCACATGGTCCCGTGTCGGAGGAAAACCCCTAAAATCAACCGTTTTGTCAAATTGACGAGATTCGGCCCACACGTATCCAATTATGGAAACAACAAAAGCTACAAACAACCAATCAAGGGTCAAATAGATCTATTAGATCCATTGACAAGTACTACATGTGCCAATCTCGGAATTCTCCCAAAATTGGTACCAATTTGGTCATAACTTCCACCGTAGGTCTCCAAATGATTCCAAATCAAAACCTATGGGTAACCTATACATGTGGGATAGTTTCTCATGGTAAAAACTCAGATCTATAGTCTATAGGAAGGGGAAAACTGATTTATACCTATTGAAAGATGGATTCCCAATGAAAAGGTCCCAAATGACAAGTAGCTCCTCTCCTTGTAGATCTTGGCCTCCTCCTCCTTGTTCCTTGCTTGTAGATACTTAATGTAGAGGCTTTAATGATAAATTTAGAATGAGTTTGGTGAAGATTTGGTGGAGAAATGATAAGAGAATGCAGGGAAAATGGAAGAGGGAAATGTATATCTAAAAATTTAGGGAAGAATTAAAATGAGAGCACTATCTCTCGTCTCAATTATGGCTGGTCATAAACCCCTCTCCAAGCAATGTACAAAGTCACAAATACCCCTTTGGGCCTCTCATGAAGAAATAATTAGGGAGGGAAGGTTCTAGTCCAATGGTTTCACTAATTAATCATGTTTCTTAATCCATGGGCCTAATTTATGGGCTAAACTTAGACTAGTCCAAAAGTTTGTTCATGCTCTCTAATTAAATAGTTAGGTCCACTACACAAGTCCAAAATAAGTCTACACTATCAATAAACAATAGTACAATAATAAATAAATCATGTCATGCACAAATATTAATTATAATAATCCTAAAATAATTAATACCTATGATAATTACCAAACTACCCTTGAATAAAATTGTGAGGGTGACAAACCTACCCACCTTAGAAAAATTTCGTCCTCGAAATTAAGGAAGAAACTATCTACCAAAATAATAATATAATGCAAGAAAGAATTATACCTCACGGCTTGAACAGATACGGATATCGCTCGTGCATCTCGGCCTCTCGCTCCCAAGTACTCTCTCCTGGCGAGTGATGCCTCCATGCGACACGCACCAAAGGAATCGTCTGGTTCCTCAGCACCTTCTCTCTCTGATCCAGAATCTCCACTGGCTGCTCTAGATAGCTGAGAGTAGGGCCCACCTCTATCTCCGAATGATCCAACACATGACTGGGATATGCCATATATCGTCTCAACTGTGACACATAAAATACGTTGTGCACTCCCTCCAGTACAGGTGGTAAGTCTAGTCTGTAAGCGACTGCACCGACCCTTTCAAGAATACTGAAAGGACCGATAAATCGCGAACTAAGCTTGCCGCCTCCACCGAAACGAATCGTACCACGTGTCAGAGAAATCCTCAAGAAAACTAGACCGCCAACCTAGCACAAAACACAAACTTAGCACTCTAACAAGCAACAAGCAACACAAACAAGACAAAACTAAAGCTATACCTCAAACTCCAGAGGTCTCCGGTGGCTATCGGCCCATTGCCGTTGCCTATCCTACGCCACTCGAAGTCTGTCCCTGATAAGCTTCACCTTCTCTGCTGCATCTACTACCATCTCTGGTCCCAATAAAGCCCTGTCACCAACATCATCCCAGGACAGCGGAGTGCGGCACCTCCGTCCATACAATGCCTCGAATGGTGATATCTCGATGCTGGCTTGGTAGCTGTTATTGTATGAAAACTCTACCAAATGAAGGTGATCCTCCCAATAACCTCCAAGATCCAAAACACAGGTGCGTAGCATATCCTCGAGATTCTGAATAGTCCTTCCGACTGTCCGTCCGTCTGAGGGTGATAAGCGGTACTGAACTTGAGCTGAGTGCCCAAGCTAGCCTGCGAACTCCTCCAAAAATGGGACGTGAAGCGGCTATCCCGATCCGAGATAATACTCACTGGAACACCGTACAATCTGACAATCTGGCGCACATACATCTCCGCAAGTCTCTCCGTAGATGTACCCACTTTAAATGGCAGAAAGTTGGCTAATTTGGTCAACATGTCTACGATGACCCAAATTGCATCCTTGTCGCCTGGAGAACGCGGAAGCCCCGATACAAAATCTATAGTAACATGCTCCCATTTTTACTCTGGAATGGACAAAGGTTGAAGCAATCCTCCTGGTCTCTGTCTCTCCGCCTTGACCTGCTGGCAAACTAAGCATCTGGACACGAAGCTAGCTACCTCTTGTTTCATGCCATACCACCATACATGCTCCCTCATGTCTCTATATATCTTGTTGGCACCTTGATGCAAAGAGTATTGGGAACGATGCGCCTCCTGCATAATCTCCTCGCGTAATGCTCCCTTCGGTACGTACAACCTGGTACCGTGTCGCAATGATCCATCATCTGTGACGGTAAATTCCTCTGCCAGCCCGACCTGAACCTGTGCTCTGATGCTTCTCAGAGACTCATCTTCATATTGTCTGGCTCTGACTCGGTCCATCAGCTCTGACTGAATCTGAAGTCCCCATATCTGCGCTGTGACTCTCAAAATCAATACCTCAATGCCCAAACTATCGAGGTCTGCCAATAGATGCCTGTCCCTAGTCAAGCTCATAGCCACGGGATGCCTGCTCAAAGCATCCGTGACTATGTTGGCCTTTCCTGGATGGTACTACAAAGATATATCGAAGTCCTTCATCAGCTCTAACCATCGCCGCAGCCTCATATTGAGCTCCTTCTGTATAAATACATACTTTAAGCTCTTATGGTCTGTGAAGATCTCTACTCTCTCTCCATATAGATAGTGTTTCCACAATTTGAAAGCAAAGATAACCGCTGCAAGCTCCAAATCATGGGTAGGGTAGTTCTTCTCATGCGGGCGTAATTGCCTGGAAGCATAGGTAATTACCTTCCCGTGTTGCTGTAGTACACAACCTAAACCCTTCCCTGATGCATCACTGTAAATGGAAAATCTTCCTGCTCCTGATGGTAGTATCAAGATGGGAGCTGTAGTCAATCTTCCCTTTAGCTCCTCAAATGCTGACTGACAATCCTCAGTCCAGACGAATTCTACGTCCTTCCTGGTCAGCCTAGTCATCGGCTCTGCTAGTCTGGAAAAGTCCTGAACAAACCTCCGGTAGTAGCCTGGTAATCCAAGGAAGCTCCTGATCTCTGCTACTGAACTCAGGGTAGACCACGATTCAACTGCTGAGATCTTCTTCGGGTCCACCAAGATCTCATCTCCTGTAATGACATGCCCAAGGAATTCAACCTTATCAAGGAAGAATTTGCACTTCGACAACTTGCCATACAACTTCTCCTTCCTGAGGGTCTCCAAAATAATCTTCAAGTGCTGCTCATGCTCCTCAGGGGTCTTCGAATATATCAGAATATCATCTATGAAGACTACAACAAACTGGTCCAAATACTGATGAAATACCTTGTTCATCAGGTTCATGAACACTGCCGGGGCATTGGTCAACCCAAACGGCATCACCAAGAACTCGAACTTTCCATAACGAGTCCTGAAAGCCGTCTTCGAGATGTCTTCCCTCTTCACCTTCACCTGGTAGTACCCTGACCTCAAGTCTATCTTCGAAAATACCTTCGCTCCGCTCAACTGGTCGAACAAGTCATCAATCCGCGGCAACGGGTATTTGTTCTTGATAGTGAGGTTATTAAGTGCCCTGTAGTCGATACATATACGTACCGACCCATCCTTCTTTGGTACAAACAGTACCGGAGCACCCCATGGTGATGAACTAGAACAGATAAAGCCTTTGTCTTGCAACTCATCCACCTGCTTCTTCAACTCTGCCAGTTCACTGTTGTTTACTCTATAGACGTACTGAGAGATTGGCTCTGCACCTGGCACTAAGTCTATAAAGAACTCCACATCTCTGTCCGACGGCAATTCCAGCAAATCCTCTGGAAAGACATCCAATAACTCTATAATCAACGGATGTGGCGGCTTCCGCTCTTCTACCAAAGCCCCACAGAAATCGCCCTCGCTCTGATCTACTTCTCGGACGAACTCGAACTTCGGCTCTCCTGGCGTCTGAAATAAAACTCTGCCTCCACGACAATCGATACTAGCGTGATGTCTACTCAACCAATCCATCCCGAGTACTATATCATAACTCGGAAGTGGCATTACAAGTAAACATACGCTCAACTCACGACCTCCCATATAAACCCTCTAGTTCTTGCAAACATCACTGACCAGGATGATGCCACCCCCGGTCGTGATCTTGCAAGTCCGCGCCAACGGTTCAGACTCAAGACGATGTCTCAAAGCAAAAGATACAGATACAAAGCTATGAGATGCACCAGAATCAAATAAGGCATGAGCTGAAAAAGAATCGAGTAAGACTGGACCTGATATAATATCTTCGACTGGCTCTGACTCCTCCACGGTCAGGGCAAAAGCTTGTCCCTGATGTGTACCTCTCTGCTGGTGCTGGTGCTGCACGAACTTCTGCTGCTGGGGATGTAAAGGAGGTCCTCTCGGCTGTCCCGCCGGGTGTCTAGCGGGTATCCTCTGGATAGGGGCTACATCCTGAACTGTACGAGCTAAGGTCTTGGGACAATCCCTCAGCTGGTGATCTGATGATTTGTAAAACAAACATTGCCCCAGTCTCTTCCTGCAAACATCCTATCCGTGCCCTGCCTTCTTACAGAAGGGGCAAGCACGAGCTGGCTGGGCTGGTCGCTGCATCTGGTACGTCTACTGTACAAGTGCTTGGTTAGGTGTATTGGACTGCTGCCTCTGCTGCTGGAAATATAGCTTATTAGCTGGACATGTGCTGCTGCTGCCACCATAAACATCTCGGTCCTTCTTGTGCCTCCCACTCAGGTCTCTCTCGACCTTACGAGCCTTGTCACTACCACATATTCAGATAAGGGCATTTGGGTAATTTCACTATTCTGAATAATTATGTATTAATTAAATTGCTGAGTTTTATAAACTATTTATATATTGTTAGTGATATTGGATTTAGGTCAAACCCTAGAACTCATTAGGACAAACCCTAATGACTAAGCCCTAATTTGAAAACCTAATTCTAGAGAAACCCTAGAATTCAAATTTTAGGGTGAACCCTCAAACCCTAGACTGACTAAACCTTAGTTAATTAGGTTCTACAGGACCTAACCAGGGGGATTAACCTAAAACTATTCATTGGAAACCCTAACCTAGTTTAATATAAAAAGGGAACCTTCTCTTCCTTCATGTAGAAAGGAGAAACCCTAGCCTCCATCAAGGAAACTATTCCCCACCTCCAGAATTCGGAATTAAAACCCTAGGGATCCGTTTTTCCTCCTTCAAAGCAAAGAGAAGCAAGGAGTTTGGGTCAAGAAGCATTGGAGAAGAAGAACCTCCATTGAAGAAGCCATCTCCCTAGGTAAAACCCTATTTCTATTCTTTTATTTCTGTTTTCTGAGGATTAATGCCCATTAGGAACCCACCCTTGCTGTTAGATTTCGATTTTAGGGTTTCTACATGGAGATTTAGGAGAACTAGGGTTTTGGTGTTCTAATGATGGTTTTTTCCTAATTTTCGTGAGCCCTAGTTATGGGAATATGCATTCTTGCATGGTTGTAGCATATACATATGGATTTGATTATGATTTTAGGGTTTAGGTTTGGGTTTTTGGAGTTCTTGATGTGGGATCCGTTTCTGCACTACATGTGTTTGATGAAATGATTGTTAGGGTTTGCCTATCTATGTATACTAATTAACTGCATGTTTCGATATACCCATCTATATACATAATAATTTTGAACTGTGTTTTAGCTATTTGTTGGTTTCCTGTGCATTAGGGGAGAGTTCTGTGTGTGGGAAATTTTACCAGTATGCAGTCGGGTTTGGGACTGTTCTGTGGCTGTGCTGTGTGCACTGTGGGGGATCTTCCCTGTGCAGTAGGGCTGTGGTTCGTGGGTACTGTGTGCAGGGTGAGTTGGGAGAAATTCATGTACGTATGTTTGTGTGTGTCTCAATATCAGTATCCAGATCTGTGTAGTGTGTGTTGGTGCATTGCATAGTGAGCTCGTGTGTGTGTGTAGTGTATCAGTTTAGCCCATGTGTGTGTGTGTATTTCCCAGGTAAATATGTGTGCAACTGTGTATCATGAATGGGGGTTAAATGGCTGTGAACTAGGGTGCCACTGTGTCTGTGTGAGGTGTTTTCCTGTGTGTTTTATCTCAGGAATCAGTAAGTGTTCATGTACAGTGTGTGTCTATGAATGTGTAGTGTATCTACCCGTGTCAGTGTTTTGATGACTGTGAGTACCTATGTGTAATTATGTAGTATAGGATTTATATTTATGTATCAGTATCTTGAAGTGTCTGTGTGCAGAACAATGTGAGTAGATGTGAGGTGCAGTTGTATAGGAATTCAGTGTGTCTGGCACTTGGGTTTTGTATCAGTGTGGATTCTGTGATGTGTCAGTAAGTAGTGTGGGGTAGTGTCTTAATGTATCAGTAGCTAGTTTAAGTCTGCATGTGTGTGTGCATCCCTGTGTCCATGTATCAGTGAGCCTGAGATGTGCAAACATGTGTATATGTGACAGTGTGTGTAGAGTGTTTTGTCTCAGAATCCAGTATGTGCAGTGTGCCTGTGTATGAGGCCTATGTGTGTGTGTGTCTCAGTGCAGGCCAGTGTCAGTGCAGCCCTATGTGAGAATGCTTGAGAGTGTATCCTAGTATTTGTGTGTGAGTATAGCAGTGTATCAGTGACTGTGTGGGTGCCAGTGAATGCACCAGTATGTAAGTGCATGTATGAAGTCTGAACCATTTCAGACTGTGAAACTGTGAAACTGTGAAACTGTGTAGTGATTTCTCATATATGCCTGTGTTAAGTATCAGTCTCAGTATTTGGGAGAAAGAGTATCAGGATTTCTGTGAGCAGTGAGGGGAAACTACCTATTGATTCTACCAGTAGCTATACACTGTCTTAGAACTTAGCAAATGCCTGTACAAATCTGAATACCAAATCTGGACTGAGATACTGTGGATGGGTCATTGAATCAAAATCTAGGATCAATGGTTGTAGAAGTAGTATCTGTGAACTAAGTATCAGGTAAAAAGATAGGTGGTATAGTACTAGTTAAGGTAATTACTAGCATTAATAATAGATACTAAATTATCTAGAACACTTAGTATTAAGAGTTAGTCTAGTTAGATATAGATAATTAGTATATGATAACCCATTACCTAGTGTAAATAGTTAGTATAGATAATACAATCTAGGGTTAATTAGTTAGTGACCAATATGGACTCATTAACTTAGTGTGGACCTAGTTTATCTAGGATAACCTAGTACTGAACAGTAAACCACAGATTTGACCTAGAGGCCTCGCTTTTAATTAATTAAGCATGTTAATTCCTTTAAATTCATTATTTTGACATTAATTTTCCATAAATAGGTCATTGTGATCCCACTTTGGACATCGATCCTCACCCTTTGCTCAGGACCACAGGCGAGTACATTCTCTGACAGTTTTCATTGTTGATCATTTCTATAATGCAGTTGTATTACATACTTGACTCCGACACTATGGATACACGGGTTAGCACCCTAGATCCCCATCATGAGGAGTTGTGAATGGAATCCATCGTGCTAGCTGGGGGATGGGGAACTATTAGTAGATTATGTGATCATATCCAAATCCTTTACATGCATTATAGCTCACCCCACTTCTCACGTTGGGTGCGGCCTGACCATCTTACATGCATCATAGCTGTTATATATGATTAACCTGACCACTACATGCATCATAGCTAACCATATGGTTAGCCTGACCTACAAGAATCATAGTTAATCATATATAACCAGCCTGATCAAGTCCCAAGCCGATCACATAATAAACTAATATTTCAAACACTTAGCTAGATGTCTATTTTATTCAGATTCACCTGTTCCAGCATTCACTACTTATTGTCTAGCATTCACTATTTATTGTTCATTGCTAGATGCTCTATTGCCTATTTCCATTTTCTCCAGTACTTTACATTTCCAGCATTTATTTTCCATCTTGTATTTCTTATACTGTTTATAGATTTTGTCAATTTAATGAAACTGCTGTTAGTACTTGTGCTTCGCTCCAATCCTGACTGGATAATATTTTTCAGAGGACCTGGAGGATCTTTGCCCCACTCATTACGGCCCAGGATTAGAGGGTGATTTCACTCCAGAAACCCCAGAGGAGTTGCCTAGTATAGAGGAAAATTTACCGGCTGTTCTTAGATTTTTTTTTCTGCATTTATTTTTTTAGACTGAGACTGAGTTGTATTTATTATTTTGTGACTTTGTGAGGTCATCTAGACCCAGATTTGAGTTGGACTTATTGTGGTTGGTTTTTATTAGAACTCTTTTCTATTCTCATCGTGCCATTATTTCTATTAGCTTGTGATTGAGTATATCATAGAACTGTGGATTTTTTATCATTGTCCTCCGTGCGGAGTTGAGACTTTTGACAGGATATATTATATGTTGAGACCTAGACAGCGTTCTACCGCCGATGCTGCGGCGTAGGCTGGACGTACCCACGACTCATGCCCAAATTCCGGGTGCGGATCGTGACACGTTTTAGTGGTGGCCCATGCAGGTCTAGTCCTAGAACCGCATTAGAGCGATATTGTAGTGGTGCTCGCTTAGAGTATTACTACGAGCTTGTTTTAGGAAATAAGAATTTGACCGAGGATATGCTCAATCACAATTAGGAATTTCCGATTCTTATAATACTACTCTTAATGATTTTCCCTTAGAAATTTTCTGTCCTTCCTTGATGATATCGTATCTATTGCCTTAATTTAATCTTTCGATCTCTCTTCAGGATGCCGCCGAGAAGGTCCCAGAGACTTGGAGCAGCAGATTCAGAGAGGTCTGCCACCTCTCGCCCTGCCGGACAGACATTCGCAGCACCTCCTACATCTCCAGTACATATGGGAGTGTCTGCAGCATTCGGGGGTCCTCCACCACCAGTTCAGAGGGTCCCCACAGCTACGACGGCACCACCACCACCACCAGTTCAGCATCCAGGAGGTGTGCCCGTCGATGGAGCACAGATGTTCGCTTTGATTCAGGGCATGGTTGATGCCCAGAGGACGTCGGCAGAGGCCCAGAGAGTGCAGGCTGAGGCACATCAGGCCCAGACAGAGATGATAAGGGTGAACATGGAGAATGCTCATCAAGTGGCTCTCCAGGCTGTGGAGAGAGTCACTCAGCAACAGCAGCGTCCTGATCAGCACCACCAGAGGCCGGGCACCATTGTGGATTTCAAGAGGATGATGCCTCGGGAGTTCAAGGGGACAGAAGGGATACTCTACGCCGATGATTGGCTAGAGGACATTGAGAGGAACTTGTGCTTGGCGCAGCTTCCAGAGGCCCTCCAGATCGAGGCCGCTGGCAGCCAGATGTTCGACATTGCCTTGACGTGGTTTCGTACGGAGCCGAGACTCTTGCGCAGGGGACTCACTTGGGAGGATTTCAAGGAGCTCTTCAAGGAGAAGTTCTTTCCTGATGTTGCCCTGGGAGCTTTGGAGAGTCAGTTCCATGACTTAGCCCAGGGGAGCTCGTCCGTCGATGAGTATGCCGCGGAGTTTTCCCGCCTGAGCCGCTTCGCGCCATCGATGATTAGAGATCCGGGGGACAGGGCCCAGAAATTCAGAAAGGGGCTGACAAGGGAGATCAAGTCTCGCACGTCGGGACGTCGCATAGCTACCTACGAGGGCATATTGATGGATGCCCAAGTAGCCGAGGATGACTTGGGCCTCAGGCCCAAGAGGGGACGCGATGGTTCCGGAGGAGCAAACAGTAGTACGGGACCGGGCAAGCGTCCACACTTTCAGCAGCAACAGCAGAGACCCTTTCAGCAGCAGCATCAGGCACCAGCCCGAGGGCAGGTCCAGCAGCAGCAACAGAGACAGAACCAGCCCGCCATCCAGTGTGTGTACTGCGGAAAGATGGAACATACTAGAGATATCTGCAGGAAGAGATTGGGCTCATGTCTGTCCTGCGGATCGACGACACACCAGCTGAAGGATTGTCCTATCTTTCGTCCAGGTCAGGGTGGAGCAGCCGCCCAGAGAGGATCAGACAGGGTACATACCGTACCAGGAGGCCAACAACAGAGGGGACCACTTCCACCACAACATCAGAAGTTCGCCCAGCATCAGCAGCAGAGAGGTGTACCCCAGGGGCGAGCGTACGCCATGGCAGTCGAGGAGATCGAGCCAGCAGAAGACTTGATCACAGGTTCGGTTCTTCTCGATGGTATTCCTGCATTTACCTTATTCGACTCTGGCGCTTCCCATAGTTTTGTGTCTGTATCTTATGCACTTCGACATCATTTAGACACAGAATCATTAGCTAGGACTTGCAAGATCACGACTGGTGGAGGTATTATCCTAGTCCGTGATCACTACAAGGACCGGAGAGTGTCAGTAGGAGGCCGAGAGTTGAGCGTGAGCTTACTCGTCATGCCACTTCCGGGGTACGATATTGTACTCGGAATGGACTGGTTGAGTAGGCATCATGCTACTATAGATTGTTTTAGAGGCAGAGTATTATTTAGACCACCAGGAGAGCCGGAGTTTGAGGTCGTCAGAGGAGCAGCGGAACAGAGCAAGAGCACATTTTGTGGAGCCAGGGCAAAAGAAGAGGAGTTGCCACATCCTCTGATAGCGGAGTTCCTGGATGTATTTCCAGAAGAGTTGCCAGGCTTGCCGCCAGACAGAGATGTTGAATTCTCTATAGACTTGGTTCCAGGAGCGGAGCCCATTTTGCAACATGTCTATAGAGTCAACAACAGCGAGCTGGCAGAACTGAAGAAGCAAGTTGAGGAGCTGCAGGACAAAGGCTTCATCAAATCCAGTTCATCACCATGGGGAGCTCCGGTATTGTTCGTACCGAAGAAGGACGGCACGGTGCGCATGTGCATTGATTATAGAGCTTTGAACAATATCACTATCAAGAACAAGTACCCGCTACCGAGGATAGATGATCTTTTCGATCAGTTGAGCGGGGCGAGGGTGTTTTCAAAGATAGATTTGAGATCAGGCTATCACCAGGTGAAGGTGAAGAGGGAGGACACGCCGAAGACAGCTTTTCGGACCAGATACGGCCAGTTTGAATTCATGGTGATGCCATTTGGTTTAACCAATGCACCGGCAGTATTCATGAACCTGATGAACAAGGTGTTCCACCAGTACCTTGACAAGTTCGTGGTGGTGTTCATCGACGATATTCTTGTGTATTCCAAGACCCCGGAGGAGCACGAAGAGCACCTGAGGTTGGTCTTAGAGACTCTCAAGAGGGAGAAGCTGTACGGGAAGCTCTCTAAGTGTGAATTCTTCCTTGACAAGGTCGAATTTCTTGGGCATGTGGTATCGGGTGACGGAATCTCGGTTAACCCACAGAAGATCGAGGCAGTGGAGTCGTGGGCTACCCCCAGTTCGGTAGCTAAGATCAGGAGTTTTCTCGGGCTAGCAGGATACTACAGGAGGTTTGTACAAGACTTCTCCAAGATTGTGGCACCGATGACCCGACTGACTAGGAAGGATGTGGATTTTGTCTGGACGGAGGAGTGCCAGGCTACATTTGATGAGCTGAAGAAGAGGTTGACGACAGCTCCCATTTTGACGTTGCCAGCAGGGACAGGTGGTTTCACCATCTACAGTGATGCTTCAGGAAAGGGTCTGGGATGTGTTCTTCAGCAGCACGGGAAGGTAATTGCCTATGCTTTCAGGCAGTTACGCCCTCATGAAAAGAACTATCCCACCCACGATTTGGAATTGGCAGCAGTTATCTTCGCTCTAAAGCTGTGGAAACATTACCTGTATGGAGAGCGTGTGGAGATCTTTACAGACCACAAGAGCTTGAAGTACGTATTCACACAGAAGGAGATGAACATGAGGCAGAGGAGGTGGTTAGAGTTGATGAAGGACTTCGACATCTCATTGCAGTACCACCCAGGGAAGGCCAACGTAGTCGCCGATGCCTTGAGCAGGTATCCGATGGATATGTACTTGACGACAGATAGACATTTGTTGGCTGATTTAAAGAGCTTGGAGATTGAGGTGTTAGTTCCCGGTACAGAGATTCAGATGTGGGGATTGCAGATACAGTCCGAGCTGATGGACAGGATCAGAGTGGCGCAGTATGATGATGAGGCCTTGAGGAGTATCAGAGCACATGTTCAGGCAGGATTGTCGGACGACTTTACTATCGCAGAGGATGGCTCCTTACGACACGGCACGAGGATGTGTGTGCCGAGCGGGGAGTTGCGCGAGGAGGTTTTGTAGGAGGCACACCGCTCTCAGTACTCGATGCATCCTGGTGCCAACAAGATGTATCGAGACTTGAGGGAGCACGTATGGTGGTATGGAATGAAGCGCGAGGTAGCACGCTTCGTATCTCGGTGTCTAGTGTGCCAGCAGATAAAGGCAGACCGGCAGAGGCCAGGTGGGTTGCTTCAACCTTTACCGATTTCAGAGTAGAAATGGGAGCTCGTGACCATGGATTTCGTTTTAGGGCTTCCACGTTCTCCAGGAGGGAAGGACGCGATTTGGGTCATCGTGGACAGGTTGACCAAATTAGCCCATTTTTTACCTTTCAAGGTGGGCACGTCGACGGAGAGGCTAGCAGAGATGTACGTGCGACAGATTGTTAGGCTTCATGGAGTTCCTGTGAGCATTGTCTCGGATCAGGATAGTCGTTTCACTTCCCACTTCTGGAGGAGTCTGCAGGCTAGCTTGGGCACTCAGCTCAAGTTCAGTACCGCATATCACCCCCAGACAGACGGACAGTCTGAACGGACTATTCAGACTCTCGAGGATATGCTACGTACTTGTGTTCTAGATCTCGGAGGTTCTTGGGAGGATCATCTGCACCTGGTAGAGTTTGCTTACAACAACAGCTATCAGGCCAGCATCGAGATGTCACCATTTGAGGCTCTTTATGGACGGAGGTGTCGTACACCGTTATCTTGGGACGACGTTGGAGAGAGAGCCTTGCTAGGACCAAAAATGGTCGTGGATGCAGCAGAAAAGGTGAAACTCATCAGAGACAGACTGCGAGTGGCACAGGACAGACAGCGGCATTGGGCCGACAGCCACCGTAGACCCCTTGAGTTTCAGGTTGGTGATCTAGTATTCCTACAGATTTCTCCGACGCGTGGAACGATTCGTTTTGGCAGAGGCGGGAAGCTTAGCCCACGCTACATCGGACCCTTTGGCATTCTTGCGAGGGTAGGTGCAGTGGCATATAGACTGGACTTGCCGCCTGCATTGGAGGGAGTGCATGATGTGTTCCACGTGTCGCAGCTGAGGCGGTACGTGGCAGACCCTAGTCACATACTGGATCACTCGGAGATTGAGGTTGGTCCGACGCTCAGCTACCCCGAGCAGCCCGTAGAGATCTTGGACCGCAGAGAGAAGGTGTTGCGGAACCAAACTATCCCTTTGGTTCGTGTTGCATGGAGATATCACTCTCCAGGGGAGTCAACCTGGGAGAGAGAGGACGAAATGCGCGAGCAATACCCGTACCTCTTCTAGACTTGAGGTATTTCCTTTTCTGATCTTATTCTTGTTCTAGTTCAGTCCAATTTCGAGGACGAAATTTCTTTTAGGAGGGTAGACTTGTCACTACCACATATTCAGATAAGGGCATTTGGGTAATTTCACTATTCTGAATAATTATGTATTAATTAAATTGCTGAGTTTTATAAACTATTTATATATTGTTAGTGATATTGGATTTAGGTCAAACCCTAGAACTCATTAGGACAAACCCTAATGACTAAGCCCTAATTTGAAAACCTAATTCTAGAGAAACCCTAGAATTCAAATTTTAGGGTGAACCCTCAAACCCTAGACTGACTAAACCTTAGTTAATTAGGTTCTACAGGACCTAACCAGGGGGATTAACCTAAAACTATTCATTGGAAACCCTAACCTAGTTTAATATAAAAAGGGAACCTTCTCTTCCTTCATGTAGAAAGGAGAAACCCTAGCCTCCATCAAGGAAACCATTCCCCACCTCCAGAATTCGGAATTAAAACCCTAGGGATCCGTTTTTCCTCCTTCAAAGCAAAGAGAAGCAAGGAGTTTGGGTCAAGAAGCATTGGAGAAGAAGAACCTCCATTGAAGAAGCCATCTCCCTAGGTAAAACCCTATTTCTATTCTTTTATTTCTGTTTTCTGAGGATTAATGCCCATTAGGAACCCACCCTTGCTGTTAGGTTTCGATTTTAGGGTTTCTACATGGAGATTTAGGAGAACTAGGGTTTTGGTGTTCTAATGATGGTTTTTTCCTAATTTTCGTGAGCCCTAGTTATGGGAATATGCATTCTTGCATGGTTGTAGCATATACATATGGATTTGATTATGATTTTAGGGTTTAGGTTTGGGTTTTTGGAGTTCTTGATGTGGGATCCGTTTCTGCACTACATGTGTTTGATGAAATAATTGTTAGGGTTTGCCTATCTATGTATACTAATTAACTACATGTTTCGATATACCCATCTATATACATAATACTTTTGAACTGTGTTTTAGCTATTTGTTGGTTTCCTGTGTATTAGGGGAGAGTTCTGTGTGTGGGAAATTTTACCAGTATGCAGTCGAGTTTGGGACTGTTCTGTGGCTGTGCTGTGTGCACTGTGGGGGATCTTCCCTGTGCAGTAGGGCTGTGGTTCGTGGGTACTGTGTGCAGGGTGAGTTGGGAGAAATTTATGTACATATGTTTGTGTGTGTCTCAATATCAGTATCCAGATCTGTGTAGTGTGTGTTGGTGCATTGCATAGTGAGCTCGTGTGTGTGTGTAGTGTATCAGTTTAGCCCATGTGTGTGTGTGTATTTCCCAGGTAAATATGTGTGCAACTGTGTATCATGAATGGGGGTTAAATGGCTGTGAACTAGGGTGCCACTGTGTCTGTGTGAGGTATTTTCCTGTGTGTTTTATCTCAGGAATCAGTAAGTGTTCATGTAAAGTGTGTGTCTATGAATGTGTAGTGTATCTACCCGTGTCAGTGTTTTGATGACTGTGAGTACCTATGTGTAATTATGTAGTATAGGATTTATATTTATGTATCAGTATCTTGAAGTGTCTGTGTGCAGAACAATGTGAGTAGATGTGAGGTGCAGTTGTATAGGAATTCAGTGTGTCTGGCACTTGGGTTTTGTATCAGTGTGGATTCTGTGATGTGTCAGTAAGTAGTGTGGGGTAGTATCTTAATGTATCAGTAGCTAGTTTAAGTCTGCATGTGTGTGTGCATCCCTGTGTCCATGTATCAGTGAGCCTGAGATGTGCAAACATGTGTATATGTGACAGTGTGTGTAGAGTGTTTTGTCTCAGAATCCAGTATGTGCAGTATGCCTGTGTATGAGGCCTATGTGTGTGTGTGTCTCAGTGCAGGCCAGTGTCAGTGCAGCCCTATGTGAGAATGCCTGAGAGTGTATCCTAGTATTTGTGTGTGAGTATAGCAGTGTATCAGTGACTATGTGGGTGCCAGTGAATGCACCAGTATGTAAGTGCATGTATGAAGTCTGAACCATTTCAGACTGTGAAACTGTGAAACTGTGTAGTGATTTCTCATATATGCCTGTGTTAAGTATCAGTCTCAGTATTTGGGAGAAAGAGTATCAGGATTTCTGTGAGCAGTGAGGGGAAACTACCTATTGATTCTACCAGTAGCTATACACTGTCTTAGAACTTAGCAAATGCCTGTACAAATATGAATACCAAATCTGGACTGAGATACTGTGGATGGGTCATTGAATCAAAATCTAGGATCAATGGTTGTAGAAGTAGTATCTGTGAACTAAGTATCAGGTAAAAAGATAGGTGGTATAGTACTAGTTAAGGTAATTACTAGCATTAATAATAGATACTAAATTATCTAGAACACTTAGTATTAAGAGTTAGTCTAGTTAGATATAGATAATTAGTATATGATAACCCATTACCTAGTGTAAATAGTTAGTATAGATAATACAATCTAGGGTTAATTAGTTAGTGACCAATATGGACTCATTAACTTAGTGTGGACCTAGTTTATCTAGGATAACCTAGTACTGAACAGTAAACCACAGATTTGACCTAGAGGCCTCGCTTTTAATTAATTAAGCATGTTAATTCCTTTAAATTCATTATTTTGACATTGATTTTCCATAAATAGGTCATTGTGATCCCACTTTGGACATCGATCCTCACCCTTTGCTCAGGACCACAGGCGAGTACATTCTCTGACAGTTTTCATTGTTGATTATTTCTATAATACAGTTGTATTACATACTTGACTCCGACACTATGGATACACGGGTTAGCACCCTAGATCCCCATCATGAGGAGTCGTGATTGGAATCCATCGTGCTAGCTGGGGGATGGGGAACTATTAGTAGATTATGTGATCATATCTAAATCCTTTACATGCATCATAGCTCACCCCACTTCTCACGTTGGGTGCGGCCTGACCATCTTACATGCATCATAGCTGTTATATATGATTAACCTGACCACTACATGCATCATAGCTAACCATATGGTTAGCCTGACCTAGAAGAATCATAGTTAATCATATATAACCAGCCTGATCAAGTCCCAAGTCGATCACATAATAAACTAATATTTCAAACACTTAGCTAGATGTCTATTTTATTCAGATTCACCTGTTCCAGCATTCACTACTTATTGTCTAGCATTCACTATTTATTGTTCATTGCTAGATGCTCTATTGCCTATTTCCATTTTCTCCAGTACTTTACATTTCCAGCATTTATTTTCCATCTTGTATTTCTTACACTGTTTATAGATTTTGTCAATTTAATGAAACTGCTGTTAGTGCTTGTGCTTCGCTCCAATCCTGACTGGATAACATTTTTCAGAGGACCTGGAGGATCTTTGCCCCACTCATTACGGCCCAGGATTAGAGGGTGATTTCACTCCAGAAATCCCAGAGGAGTTGCCTAGTATAGAGGAAAATTTACCTGGCTGTTCTTAGATTTTTTTTTTCTGCATTTATTGTTTTAGACTGAGACTGAGTTGTATTTATTATTTTGTGACTTTGTGAGGTCATCTAGACCCAGATTTGAGTTAGACTTATTGTGGTTGGTTTTTATTAGAACTCTTTTCTATTCTCATCGTGCCATTATTTCTATTAGCTTGTGATTGAGTATATCATAGAACTGTGGATTTTTTATCATTGTCCTCCGTGCGGAGTTGAGACTTTTGACAGGATATATTATATGTTGAGACCTAGACAGCGTTCTACCGCCGATGCTGCGGCGTAGGCTGGACGTACCCATGACTCATGCCCAAATTTCGGGTGCGGGTCGTGACAAGCCTCCCTCAAGATGTCTGTATACGTCTCGTGGCTCGAAGAAATAAGAGCCTTCACTTCCCAGTTCAGACCCTCTTTGGATCTACTAGCCCTGTTCTCTAGGTCTCTCACCATATAGTCGGCATACCTGCTCAACCTACCAAACTCGGCGGCATACTCCTCCACCGACATGTTTCCCTGGTAGTGGTTCTGGAACTGTCGCTCCAGATCAAGTCTCTCAGTAGGCGGGAAGAACTTCCTTCTGAACAAGTCCCTGAACTCTCCCCATGTCAATCCTGGATTGGCAATCTGTGGCTTATTCTGGAACCACGTGCTGGAAATGTCCATCATCTGCAATCCCGCTGCCTCCACCATCAAGTCCTCCGCAAGACGGGATAAACGCATGACGCGCTCCATGCTCTCCAACCAATCATCCGCATAGATGATGCCCTCTGTCCCCTTAAAAGGTCGAGGATCCAACTTCTTGAAGTCCTGAATAGTGCAGGGCCTGGGCTGTACCTCTCGTGGATGTGGTGGTGCGGTCCTCTCTACGGCGGTGATGGCCACTTAGTGAGCACTCTCGATGCCCTGTCTCATCACCTCGGTCTGTCGGTGCTGCACCTCGGCCTGGGCCCTCTGGGCCTCCATCATCATCTGGAAAAGTGCAAACAGCTGTGTAGCATCAGTTGGTACTGGCGGTGGTGGCAAAAGATCCTCGGGAATAACTGGAGCAACCCTCTGAACCTGGGGAGGAGCACCCCCAAAAGCGGCTGCTGAGACTCCCACCTGGACCGGTGAGGCAATCCTCTCGACTGGAGATGAAACAGTAGCAGCTGCTACTCTATCTGTAGCATGCTGGGAAGTAGCTGAGGAAGCTGCTGCTCCTGAGCGATAGAATCTGACCTTCGGAGGCATCCTGAAGTCAGATCAAAAATACGGAATCAATATTGAATATAATGCGATATCCTCAAAGAAGGACAGAACTTAATCAAAAATGAAGGACAATATCAAATAGATAAAGATTTGTAGAACAGATATTGGAGTTTTCCGAGTTGTGATTGAGTAACTCTCAGCCTAAATCATGTATCCTAAAGCAGGCTCGTAACAATACTCTAGTCGAGCATAACTACGATATCTATCTAGACCTGCATGGGCCACCACTAAAAATGTCTCACGACCCGCACCCTGATATTCGGGCACGAGTACGTGGTTACGCCCAGCCTACGCCGCAGAATCGACGGTAGATCGCTGTCTGGGTCATTTCTAACTATCTAACATCTCAATAATATAATATGGTACCTGTCAATCATCTCCACTCCAATCGGAGGAGCAATAAGGTATCTCACAAATATATCAATCTCAATCACAAAACAAACTAAGGAGAAAATAATGCACGAATGAAAATAGCGAAGGAAAGAAAGATACAATCCACAATATAAAATAATAGTACATCTACGAATCCCCTCAAATATAATAGTCTAATACAAAAAACTAAACAAAACTAGACCTCCTCGGTCACTGGTACTAGGTCCTCTGGCTCTAGGGGAGTGTCCTCTAAAGTCTCACCCTCCTGAGGTCCGTAGTGTGTGGGACACAGCTCCTCTAGCCAATCATCTGAAAAAATATATCCAGTCAGGATTGGAGCGAAGTACATACCTCTGAAAGCAGTTCCAATGACATAATCGAGCATATATAACAAGCAATAGAAAAATGATACAAGATGCACAAGTAGAAAGAATATACAATACAAGTGAACAGGTAATAGGCATAATAAAGCTGGAAGTAAATACAAGAATAACTGCAAGTAGAGAACAAGAAATACTAACTATGTGTTTTAGAGTGCGAGTTCGTTATGTGATCGGCTTAGGTTGCACATGAGGTATAAAGGTAACTCCGTTATACGTGAGGTGTATAATCGACATGCACATGAGATCAAGAGGGCTTGATCACATAACCAACTCCTACTCTCCCTCCCCAACCAATACTCATGGATCCAATCACGACACGTTAAGTACATGATCACGATAGTCATACTAGCACACTAAATAGTGGATGTACAAGAAGCACATGAAAGTCAATACCCAATGCACACGATAAAATACATGTCATTAGGTACCCATTGCACACGGTACGGGATAACACCTCCTGACGGGATCCATATAGCACCAGTCCGTGAAATCACTGTGTCGGGAAATCAATGTATACTAATCTAGAACATGCATATATACAATATTATGAATTAAAAACAAACAAAGAAATATACTCGCCTGAAGTCCTGAGCAAAGTGTGTCTCTCGATGTCCAAGCTGGTGTCTCACAACCTATATATGGTATGTTGCTCAATACAAGGTTCAATGATGAAAATAAATGAAGTTGATGAAATTCTAGATCGATACGCCATTTCTAAGTCAAACCAATGCATTCTAGGTTGCAAGAGTCTAATGCTAAGTCACTAAGTCGATATACTATAAAATTATGCTAAATTAGCTAAGCTAACACACCACAGTGAAATCAAGAAGCCGTATCCTAAGATACGCAGGTTTTCTAATATGAAAATAGTTTATATATATATATATATATATATATATATATATATATATATATATATATATATATATATATATATATATATAAGTCATAATAATAATAATATCTTAAAACAAATTAATTATGATACCTTGGCCTTGCACCAATGTGTATCGCACCTAACTTGATACTCAACTCAAAACCTTGGGTATCGGCCCAATACCTTGGTAATACTTTGGTAATACCTTGGTATCCCGAGTTATACCAAATCCTATTGCATATAGCTAACATATGCCTAAATCCCAATACTAAACCATTTGCTACTCCTAGCTATTAAGTACTATAATACAAACTACACTATAGTACACATATATATAGGCTAACTGCTAAACTAACAACCAATACAAGTACTTATATATAACTAACTCTTAGCCAAATGCATATCTGGATACTGAAACCTAACCCACAACTCAACACTTAAATAAACGATCTAGCAGCTAACCGAAATCCAAGAATACCCAACTAACACTAAACTGAGAAATCCAACATTGATACTTCAATACAAAGCCCAACTGAACTTTCTGAAACTGCAAGGCACAGTGACTGATACCTGAAAATCTCTACTGCACAGTGATCAGGATACTGAACATGGATATGCTGAATTCTGGTGCACTCACCTCGTGTGCACGAGTTAACCTTCCTGCTGATACTCGAATGCCTAACTAAACTTTCTATTGCACAGCCACAAGGTTGCCCGAGTGCACAACAACTCCAACAGCTAGCTGCTGCTCTCCCCTTCAAATAGATCCCGACATCCCTGCTGCAAGTGTACTGCTGCACAGAAAGAATCCTGCACAGTTACTTGCAGTTGGAAACTACACAGTAGTCCCTGCTACTGGTACTTGCTGTGGCTTCTCCCTATGCTCGAGCTGTACTGATACTGAACCTGCTGCTCGGTTGCACAGTGGCTGCTCCACACTGCTGCTCGATTGCACAGTAGCTTCTCCACACTGCTGCTCGGTTGCACAGTGGCTGCTCCACACTACTGCTCCTCCTACTCACTCAAGCATACACAGATACACAATGCACAGACACTAAAATCTCTAAGTATATATCTATATATATATAAACACACACATAGATATCTAACTATCTATATACATAGATGCATATACTACCCCTCATACATATAAATCTATATGCATAACACTAATATATAGATACCCATACATATAGATATACACATGCATATAAATAAGTATATAGATATAAACTAACACATGCATATATACACACCCACACACACATATATATATATATATATATATATAAACATGTAACATAGCTCTATATATCGAGATACTCCTATAGTATACACAAATAGACACCCACCTATACGTAAATCCAAATCATACTAATACATAAACTATAAATCATATAAAGGGCTTACATATACATAATTACACATGCACATATAGGGAAATGGGCCAAACAACAAACATATGGGGTGCACCGCACTCGTATCACACTTTTCTATGATACGCTTGCGATACGGCCCCCAACTCACAAACAAACGTATCTAGGAGGATACGTACAAGCCCAATACATATATTATGAACAATACGTATATAAATTAGAGTGTCTACGTGTCTGTGTCACCATATGATATGCACATGGCCCCGTGTTGGAGGAAAACCCCAAAAATCGACCATTTCGTCAAATTGACGATATTCGGCCCATACGTATCCAATTGTGGACACGACACAAGCTACAAACAACCAATCAAGGGTCAAATGGATCTATTAGATCCATTGACAAGTACTACATGTGCCAATCTCGAAATTCTCCCAAAATTGGTACCAATTTGGTCATAACTTCCACCGTAGGTCTCCAAATGACTCCAAATCAAAACCTATGGGTAACTTATGCATTTGGGGTGGTTTCTCATGATAAAAACTCAGATCTATAGTCTATAGGAAGGGAGAAAACTGATTTATACCTATTGGGAGATGGATTCCCAATAAAAAGGTCCCAAATGACAAGTAGCTCCTCTCCTTGTAGATCTTGGCCTCCTCCTCCTTGTTCCTTGCTCCTTGCTTGTAGATCCTTGATGTAGAGGCTTCAATGATGAATTTAGAATGAGTTTGATGAAGATTTGGTGGAGAAATGATGAGGGAATGGAGGAAAAATGGAAGAGGGAAATATAGATCTAAAAATTTGGGGAAGAATTAAAATGAGAGCACTCTCTCTCCTCTCAATTATGGCTGGTCATAAACCCCTCTCCAAGCAATGTACAAAGTCATAAATACCCCTTGGGGCCTCTCATGAAGAAATAATTAGGGAGGAAAGGTTCTAGTCCAATGGTTGAACTAATTAATCATATTTCTTAATCCATGGGCCTAATTTATGGGCTAAACTTAGACTAGTCCAAAAGTTTGTTCATGCTCTCTAATTAAATCCACTACACAAGTCCAAAATAAGTTGACACTATCAATAAACAATAGTACAATAATAAATAAATCATGTCATGCACAAATATTAATTCTAATAATCCTAAAATAATTAATACCCATGATAATTACCAAACTACCCTTGAATGAAATTATGAGGGTGACAGACATGAACTATTATGGTGCGATAGTTCAACTCTTGTCCTTGTTTGGTTGTAGGATTGAGCCAATGTGTCACAATAGGTCATGGACCGAAGCTACATATTATATATATCTATATCTTAGCTTATATTGTAGCATGTGTGTTCTGGATTATATTGATATTTTGTATCTTTATCGTATTCATAATTGGTGAGTCGTACCCTATCTTGACATAGTACGGCAACTCTTGTCCTTATTTGGTTATAGAGGTATCATATTGCTTTTATGAAAGGTCATACGCTTACAATTGTGGCACAAATTCCTATTTTATGTACTTTATTGAATTTTATGCTCCTTTTTGGTACTTGCTATTAGGGGCCTGACCCTGCTGGTTTTGTTTGGCCAGGTTTAGTAGCAGAGCCTGAGGATCCTGTCTTGTATCCGATCGATGGCGAACACCAGGAGGATGTCTGCCTAGGAACTTGAGTGGGTTTCATCTCCCCCACTATGAGTATTATTTTGTATTACCTTGGCGTTTAGCCAACGATACTTGTTAGCCGGTTATCTGGATATTAGTTCATTTACATGATTGTATATTATTCAGACCATGACTGACTTACAATCATGTAATCATGACAATGTATTAGTTTATCATTCTGTATAACTGGTTTTATGATCATTCTGATAGAGCATCAGGGACACCTAACTTCTTTATCTTACATACTCATTCTTACTGTTTCTTGGTTGATGATTGAGACATAGATATTCTTGGACCATAGAAACTTTATTATAGTGTCACGCCCCAGTCCCAAAATGACGAGGGACTGAGCACGTGAGCAATGGCCAACAGCACGCACCGATGGACAACCCAATTTAATGGATCCATCAGGGCATGCTTAAGCTGTAGTCTAGCAGTATAATGTACAAGTCTCAGGTATTTCTAATCTCATCCACAGGGTAAACACAGATTAAATGCCAGAAATAATGCAATGGAAATAAATATACAATATCAAATAAGGTTATCTCGGGACACAAATCCGAGAAATATTCTGTTACATTTAAGGAAAAATAGACAGGAATTTAAATGCTGAAAATGTAAATACTGTGTATATGTAGCCGGTGCTCAGGAGAAGTCTTCGGCCACTATCTCGTCCTCGGTTCCGGGTTCTGCTCCAAGGAGTGCTCCTGTACCGTACACCTCGGGGTAGTTCTCATCGGCTATACCTGGGGACATAGTCCATTCCAGGTCCTCAGGGGACATAACAAGGTACAGAAAATACAAGCCAAAATATATGCAGTGCAGCAATAATGAAATAGCAGGGTAAATATGTCAACCAGCTAGTGATATGCAAGTGAGAGTTTTAGTCATACTCAGGCTGACTACTACAGGATCAGTGTCGAAGAAACCATAGCAATATTTTCTCGAGGAGCCAGTAAGGAACCAAAGCTCTGTATCAGAGTCTAAGGCACCGCCAGATATAAGTATTTATATTATATTATATTCAGCCTTGATATGACAATACTCTCCCCACCCCATGTAATCTCACGTCACAGTTCCAGAAAATATCAGGTACAAGTCACGCAAGTTTGAACTAATGCAATGAGTCAGGCTAGAATCTAAGCATGTAAACTGGAAATGACATAAAAATGTAACCTATACGGGATCACCAGGTATATCTCAGGCAATTCCGTCACATGAAGAGTGTCAGGTGTCCTGGGTTAAGCAGTTAAACATGTTGCATAAGAATCTACCAGAAATCAAGTAAAATACTATAACCAGGATTATCTGAGAATTAGAAAGCTTTACTTGCCCACTAATGTATAAACAAGTCCAAAAAATAACTAGCAAGCTGCAAGTTTTGGCAAGGTACACTTGCCTGAGGTTCCTGTTCGGTTTGCAGTTCTGACTTCGGCGGAAATTGCAGGCGGGACTCCGGTTGCTGAAACAAACATCACCATCAGATCCAGAAAATACCAATCAGCTAGAAACGCCTGTCCTTGGGTCCAATTTGGAGACAAGAGCAAAAACGGCAGTTTCGGGTCAAAACGGGGTCCATCGGTGGGCCCGCTTTGCACCGAAAAACGCGTCCGGGTCAACGGTCTCCAAATTCACCAAACTTAGTGTCAATAGGTCAGAAACGCTGATACGAACCCAACGGAACTTTCAGAATTGAATTCCGATGAGCCGTTCACAAAATCGTCCGTCGAGCGGGGCCTGTGGGGCCCACGACACGCGATTTCGTCAACGTTCTCAGAATCGAACCAAACTTGACCCACAGGACCAGCGTATCGCTACGAGTCCGATGGCGCAAGTTTCGTCTCGATCCGACATGTGTACACAAAGTTAGGGCGCGTTCCAGAAAGTACGGATACGGGGCGATGTCCGCGGATACGCGTTGATTCCGGTGTGCACGCACACCCGAATCAGCTTCCGCGAAATCCCACACGTCCGTAACGACGAGGCACACGTATCTGTGAAGACCGCGCGCGACCAAGTCGTCCCGTTTGGCGGGGCGTACTCGGTTCCGGGGTGAAACAGGGTCTGGTTTTTCCTGTTTTTGGATCGCGGTGTGCGATCACCACAGGACGCGATGCCCCGAACAGTTTATCCGGACACCGAGAGGGTCATACAGGCTTCGCAACGCAATTTGCGAAAACAAAAACGGAGCTACGAGCAAAAAGTTACACGCACCTGAAGGGGACCCGAGAACAGGGTCGAACCGTGTCCGACACGTGTCCGGACACAGGACACAAAAAATTAGGGTTAGGGTTAGGGCTTGGGATTCCGGCCGACTCCGGCGGAGGGCGGCGGCTGGCTGAGGCGGAGGGGGCCGGGGGTGCTGCGGCGGAGGGCGGCGAGGCGTCCACGGTGGGGGCGGCGGCTCAGGGCGGCCGGCAGCGGCGTCGTGGCTGCTGTTGCTGACGAGCGGGGAGGAGACGGCGGCCGGTGGCGCGCGGCGAGGCGAGGGAGGGGCACGGCGAGGCGCGGCGAGGCGGTGGGGAGCAGTGGCAGCGGTGGACGGTGTCGGCAGCGGGTGGTGGCGGTGGCGGTTCGTGGAGCTGGGAGACGGCGGGGGGGGGGAGATTTATATAGGGCGGAGGAGAGGGGCGCGGCCCGGGCGGAGCGGAGGGCGTGGCGGTCGTAGGCGGAGAAGGCGGGGTCGTGGCCGGCCGAGGCAGGCGGAGCGGCCGGGACGCGCGGGCGGCGTGCGGGTCGTGCAGCGTGGGGAGGGAGACGGGTCGGTCGGGTGCGGGTCGGGCGGCGGTCAGACCCGACCCGACCCGGTGGGGAGCGGGCTGGGTTCGGGTCTGTTGGGCCGGGCTGGGCCGGCCCAACGGGCTAGGTAATTTTTTAAAAATAAAAAAAATAATAATAATAATAATAAAAATAAGCTAATTAATAAATGAATAATTAAATAAATAAATACTGTTTAGGCATTTAAAAATAGGTCCGGGGTCCGATAAATTTCAGAAAAATTGCCCTAAGTCCAGTTTTTCATTTTACACCCAAAAATATTATTTTCATAATATTTTAATATTGTTTATTATCAAATAAAAATTATTTAATAATTAAAACCCTGTTTTTAAATTGCAGAAAAATCCCAGAAAATTCTAGAAAGTTGTAAAAAATTCAGTTTTTAAAATTATGAAAATTCAGGGGGTTTACAATCTACCCCCCTTAAGAGGATTGCGTCCTCGCAATCAAAGAATAACCGGTCAACAGAGATGACACGGTCGCAGGTATCGTTTGAAAGCACATCACAAGAGACTTCAGGGAAATACCATTTCCCTAAAATCGAAAGCTTATACTTTCCAGGAAAATCTAGTTAAAACTATAACTTTTATGAAAACCAGGTTGTTATTAATAAGTTGCAATTTACTAGGTTGGGGCTGAGGTCACGAACCAACGGGCACGAACTACGACAAGACTGGAAACAGAAAACTATAAATCACTTACTCGCATCGGCTTCCTGCACAGTCATCGCGTAAGCTTGCTCTCGTCCTTGAGGTAGATTCCTCTGCTGTTGCTGAGCTTGCTGGTAGGGTGCTGCTCGAGGTGCTGGTAGAGTTTGCTGGTTCGCCCTTGGTGCTCCTTCTCTACGCTCAGGGCAGTCTCTCACTGCATGCTGTCTGGATCCGCAGCCTAAGCATAGCCCGAGTTTACGTCTACATTCCTTCTCGACATGGCCTATCTTGCCGCAGTGGTAACAGGTAGGAAGGTAGAAGGCTTTTGGTGCTGCTGCTGGTGGCGAGCTTATTTGTTGACGTTTTGCAGACTCCTCTTGTGCTGCTTTGGTTGGTGCAGATGGGGAAGGCCGCTTCAGTCTGGTCTCTCTCTTGGTGACGCGCTCTATGCGTCGAGCCGCAGCAAGGACGTCCGAGTATGATGTTGGTGCGACAGACCCAATTAGTTTCTGCAGCTCAATGTTTAGTCCGTCGAAGAATTTCTCGGCCTTCTCTTCCTCAGTCGGGATCAGGGTGGGGGCGAAGCGGCTCAGACGAATGAATTCTGCGTTGTACTCTTCCACCGTCATAGAGTCCTGAGTGAGGCGATTAAACTTGTCCCGCAGTTCTGATCGAGCGATGGCAGGAATGTACATCTCCTGGAAGAGTCTAGAGAACTCCTCCCAGGTGACTCGGTCTGGTCCGAGTCGCGTCTCCTCAGATAGCCACCAGTGATGAGCGTTGTCCGTCAATTGCATTCTGACGGCTGTCATCCAGCGTTCCCGTGGAAGTTCAGCTGCTTCAAGTTGATGCCGAATGTTGGTAAGCCACTCATGAACTTCTGTGGGCTCCTCTTTTCCAGAAAAAGTGTGGGACTTCAGTTGGCGGAAGTCAGTGATTGAGCCTGTAGTTGGCCGTCGAGCTGGTAGGTTGGCCTGCTCCAGTGCAGTTACAATGCTGTCCCTTAAGAAATTAGCTTCGCGACGCTGAGCCTCGTGTTAGACTTGTTGCTGTGCTTGCATCATCGCGTAGATCATCTGAAATATTTGTTGCCCGTCGATTGGCTGTCCTGGTGGGAACACGGGCATTGGTGGGACGAACTGCGGCGGAGGTGGGATGTCATCGCGCCGGAATCGGGAGGTAGGTTGACCTGCCGGCTGGCTCTGTTGAGTTGTGGGGATTCCTCCGACTGGTGTCACTTCGTCGTCGTAGGTGACACCTGTAGCTTGTGGCATTCTGGCGGGAGTCTCGTTACATTCTTGTGGGTCCATTTCCCTGTATCCAAAATATCCAATAAGAGGCGCACAGGAAACAAGGCAAGATGCAAGTTCAAGTTAGTTCGAATACGATACAGATATCAAAAACGATTCAAGCAAGTGGATGAGATCCTAAAATTTTATCCTATCTTATTGCAGGCCTGTTCGGTCCCTAAGTTGAAACCGAACAATTTAGTCGTAGACCTGCATGGGCCACCACAAAAACCATGTCACGCCCCAGTCCCAAAATGATGAGGGACTGAGCACGTGAGCAATGGCCAGCAGCACGCACCGATGGACAACCCAATTTAATGGATCCATCAGGGCATGCTTAAGCTGTAGTCTAGCAGTATAATGTACAAGTCTCAGGTATTTCTAATCTCATCCACAGGGTAAACACAGATTAAATGCCAGAAATAATGCAATGGAAATAAATATGCAATATCAAATAAGGTTATCTCGGGACACAAATCCGAGAAATATTCTGTTACATTTAAGGAAAAATAGACAGGAATTTAAATGCTGAAAATGTAAATACTGTGTATATGTAGCCGGTGCTCAGGAGAAGTCTTCGGCCACTATCTCGTCCTCGGTTCCGGGTTCTGCTCCAAGGAGTGCTCCTGTACCGTACACCTCGGGGTAGTTCTCATCGGCTATACCTGGGGACATAGTCCATTCCAGGTCCTCAGGGGACATAACAAGGTACAGAAAATACAAGCCAAAATATATGCAGTGCAGCAATAATGAAATAGCAGGGTAAATATGTCAACCAGCTAGTGATATGCAAGTGAGAGTTTTAGTCATACTCAGGCTGACTACTACAGGATCAGTGTCGAAGAAACCATAGAAATATTTTCTCGAGGAGCCAGTAAGGAACCAAAGCTCTGTATCAGAGTCTAAGGCACCGCCAGATATAAGTATTTATATTATATTATATTCAGCCTTGATATGACAATACTCTCCCCACCCCATGTAATCTCACGTCACAGTTCCAGAAAATATCAGGTACAAGTCACGCAAGTTTGAACTAATGCAATGAGTCAGGCTAGAATCTAAGCATGTAAACTGGAAATGACATAAAAATGTAACCTATACGGGATCACCAGGTATATCTCAGGCAATTCCGTCACATGAAGAGTGTCAGGTGTCCTGGGTTAAGCAGTTAAACATGTTGCATAAGAATCTACCAGAAATCAAGTAAAATACTATAACCAGGATTATCTGAGAATTGGAAAGCTTTACTTGCCCACTGATGTATAAACAAGTCCAGAAAATAACTAGCAAGCTGCAAGTTTTGGCAAGGTACACTTGCCTGAGGTTCCTGTTCGGTTTGCAGTTCTGACTTCGGCAGGAATTGCAGGCGGGACTCCGGTTGCTGAAACAAACATCACCATCAGATCCAGAAAATACCAATCAGCTAGAAATGCCTGTCCTTGGGTCCAATTTGGAGACAAGGGCAAAGACGGCAGTTTCGGGTCAAAACGGGGTCCACGGTGGGCCCGCTTTGCACCGAAAAATGCGTCCGGGTCAACGGTCTCCAAATTCACCAAACTTAGTGTCAACAGGTCAGAAACGCTGATACGAACCCAACGGAACTTTCAGAATTGAATTCCGATGAGCCGTTCACAAAATCGCCCGTCGAGCGGGGCCTGTGGGGCCCACGACACGCGATTTCGTCAACGTTCTCAGAATCGAACCAAACTTGACCCACAGGACCAGCGTATCGCTACGAGTCCGATGGCGCAAGTTTCGTCTCGATCCGACGTGTGTACACAAAGTTAGGGCGCGTTCCAGAAAGTACGGATACGGGGCGATGTCCGCGGATACGCGTTGATTCCGGTGTGCACGCACACCCGAATCAGCTTCCGCAAAATCCCACATGTCCGTAACGACGAGGCGCACGTATCTGTGAAGACCGCGCGCGACCAAGTCGTCCCGTTTGGCGGGGCGTACTCGGTTCCGGGGTGAAACAGGGTCTGGTTTTTCCTGTTTTTGGATCGCGGTGTGCGATCACCACAGGACGCGATGCCCCGAACAGTTTATCCGGACACCGAGAGGGTCATACAGGCTTCGCAACGCAATTTGCGGAAATAAAAACGAAGCTACGAGCAAAAAGTTACACGCACCTGAAGGGGACCCGAGAACAGGGTCGAACCGTGTCCGACACGTGTCCGGACACAAGACACAAAAAATTAGGGTTAGGGTTAGGGCTTGGGATTCCGGCCGACTCCGGCGGAGGGCGGCGGCTGGCTGAGGCGGAGGGGGCCGGGGTGCTGTGGCGGAGGGCGGCGAGGCGTCCACGGTGGGGGCGGCGGCTCAGGGCGGCCGGCAGCGGCGTCGTGGCTGCTGTTGCTGACGAGCGGGGAGGAGACGGCGGCCGGTGGCGCGCGACGAGGCGAGGGAGGGGCACGGCGAGGCGCGGCGAGGCGGTGGGGAGCAGTGGCAGCGGTGGACGGCGTCGGCAGC
Organism: Iris macrosiphon; assembly: GCA_036927795.1. Lineage (NCBI taxonomy): Eukaryota > Viridiplantae > Streptophyta > Magnoliopsida > Asparagales > Iridaceae > Iris > Iris macrosiphon. Next base: position 25,393,499 of record JAYESA010000005.1, on the reverse strand, counting down.
GGGTGGTGGCGGTGGCGGTTCGTGGAGCTGGGAGACGGCGGGGGGGGAGATTTATATAGGGCGGAGGAGAGGGGCGCGGCCCGGGCGGAGCGGAGGGCGTGGCGGTCGTGGGCGGAGAAGGCGGGGTCGTGGCCGGCCGAGGCGGGCGGAGCGGCCGGGACACGCGGGCGGCGTGAGGGTCGTGCAGCGTGGGGAGGGAGACGGGTCGGTCGGGTGCGGGTCGGGCCGCGGTCAGACCCGACCCGACCCGGTGGGGAGCGGGCTGGGTTCGGGTCTGTTGGGCCGGGCTGGGCCGGCCCAACGGGCTGGGTAATTTTTTAAAAATAAAAATAAAAATAATAATAATAAAAATAAGAAACTAATTAATAAATGAATAATTAAATAAATAAATACTGTTTAGGCATTTAAAAATAGGTCCGGGGTCCGATAAATTCCAGAAAAATTGCCCTAAGTCCAGTTTTTCATTTTACACCCAAAAATATTATTTTCATAATATTTTAATATTGTTTATTATCAAATAAAAATCATTTAATAATTAAAACCCTGTTTTTAAATTGCAGAAAAATCCCAAAAAATTCTAGAAAATTGTGAAAAATCCAGTTTTTAAAATTATAAAAATTCAGGGGGTTTACATATAGTATGCACCCCCTTGTCTCTAGACGACCTTAGCACATTGCGGGTTACTTCGATATTTCGTAAGGTGTGGTTTGCTGAGTCACGCTCCCGCTCTCTAGTATTCTGGTTCTAGGGCATGACAGAACGTAACACAAGCACCCGACAAATTTAAGAGGTAGAGGAAATGACATATGATTAGGATATAATCTAAAAAAATGAATGGCTTTATTGAAGACATGAGACAACATACAATTAATCAGATAAAAATTCGTAAGCACAACATCTGACCAAAATTTCTTAGGTGTATTGGCGTGAAACATAAGTGCTCAAGTTGTTTCTAAGAGAGGACGATTCTTGTGTTCTGCCACACCATTTTGTTGTTGTGTATAAGAACATAAAGTTTGGTGGATAATTTCATGTCTAGCAAGATGGAAAGAGAAATCCTGCACATACTTATGACCATTGTAGCTCCGAAGACACTATAGAAACCCAAAATTGGGTTTTATTTCCATAAAAAAATTACACCAGATATCAAATAATTCGGAATAATTTTTTATCAGGTAGACATAAGTGACTCTCGAGTAATCATCAACAATGGCACAAAATATGTGAACCCCATCACCGATTCAACAAGAGACGGACCCCATATATAAGAGTGGACTATTTCAAAAAAAGCTGAAACATCTTTATCCAAATTCACTGGATAAGGTGCACGATGACGTTTAGCTAGACTACACGACTCAAAATAAAAAGAAACTCGAAGATCAAGTGATGGACACAATTCCTAGATAGCTTGGATAGACGGATGATTAAGCCAATAGTGCAACTCAAACGGGTTACGGGACACGTTGGCACAGACAATAGACGAATTCAAGTCAACTAGATATAAACCTCCAACCATATGCCCCCTACCAATTATCATGCCCCAATCTTCCGCAAGTTCAATTGTCTCTGTTGGGCATAAAATTACCACTCCAACGCTCCCGCAGGACAATCGTTCTCATCGGAATGTGATGTCATATGAGCCTAAAGTTGTGCTCGCACAAGGCGATAACGTCAAACGTCATGGTTATCATTGAAATGACCCTGTTGCAGCAAAAGTCAAGTATTATTACAACCAACACAGATCAGAGTATTCACAGTGAAGCTCTCGAAGGGTCCAAATGAATATGCCACAAAGGAGAATGCCATAATGGCTTACAACACTATTGCTCTTTCTCTTGTCTATAAAGGTACTTACCATTCCATACATCATGTCCCATATATCCAAGCTGAGATACTATACCTGCGTACCTGGAAATAATACCCACAAATATAGGTTAGTACACAGCCGTATTGGTGAGCTGGGTAACCCACTCATCTAAACCGACACTAAGTAAATAGTGAATGCAAGCAGTTATATGGTGATCTTTCTACTTGAACCTAGATTAATTTTATGGCAGTGGCATGACATGTTAAGGAAAGCAGCAAAGTAGTTTAAGCATGCAAGCATTAAACTCAAGTTAACATACTAGCAATTTTATCAATCTCAAAGAAAGCTAAGCATGTAATTCTTTCTACTCAAATCCGTAAGTTAAGCGTGAACCTACCGAATCACATCGCACTCCAAGTCTTCAAATCCAATCTCGATATGCACACTCTTGCCCAAGGCAAGGTGGCCGCCTGCCGCATACTCAAATACACACTCTCAAAATGATACCTATCTATATGAAGGTCACTGGCCAATCCAAAATGGACTATTCTGAGATATTTTGACCCGATCCAGCGCAGAGTTGCAAGCCCGTCTGGTGGTTTCGAACTGCAAGTATTTCGATTGCCCGATCTGTCCAAGGTAACAAGCCTCAAAAGTGGGTTCACAACACCCGTGCTTCCAAAGCATGTTCCAATGTTTCCTCCATGGTTGAACAGTCCCAGTGCCTATCACGTTTGAGGAAACCAAACCATGCGAGCACAGGTTGTCCGTGACCATGCAATACTCCGATAATGTGGGTACGATAAGGAATCGTGCCTTCTATCTCCACCAAACTATACTCACCCTCTTCCATCTAATTCTCCATATTCGTTCTCAAATTAGCCCAAGGCACCATTCTCAATTCATCTCCACTAGGTACCATGCCACTTCTCGACACAGTCCTCCAATTGGTGCAACACCTCGCTTTGAATGCTTCTTGGCACAATGCCCCAACAGTGGCACAATGCCCTCTCTGATACAGTTGTCCAATTTTGAACCACAACTGCATGCTTTGTTTGACAAAGCGTTCCAATTTGATACTCGTGCGCAATGCACGCTCGCTCGATGAAGTATTCTCACTGGTCTAAATGGTAAAACTCAACGCCACAAATTATATTCATCCAAACGACACACACTTTATACACGCCACAGTACAGTATTTCCTATGTTCCAGTCCAAGTGTCCAAGACATTACGTGATTTCAAATTGTTAGGCATGAAGGAGTAGAGGAGAAGGGATAGAGCCGACTCATCAAGTCTGAATCCGCTAAGCACTCTACCTTGTCGATACGGCCGATTCCTTGAATCAATAGTCTGATGCGAAGCACGATCTACTCAATTGGTATGATCGTACGAGCAGGTCGTGCTCTCCAAATATTCGAACTGATCAGACTAAGAAAGATGACATTATCACTCTAATCCACTATCTCTGTACTTGCTCCAAATGAACACACGGATTCTCTCCGTATGCGATCTACTCATGAAACCAACTCAAATTAATACTTGTTCCCAAATCCAACTCAATCAAATACAACCAAACCTTTGTCTTGTTTTAATCCGACTCAGTATAATGCACTGTGCGGGTGCGGGATATTACATAATATACCACTTAGAATAAGGTTCGTCCTCGAGCCAAACCATCACTCATTCCAATCTCGTATATCGCTTGACCATTCCATAAACTCTGCTCCATAAACTCATACTTCACTGATCAAGACTCATCATCTTCACTTCGCGCTCAACGCTCACACAAATTATATATTTTCATATTCTCCTTGCAGCTCAATTCGAATTCAATATATCACTTAATTTGGATTATACACATATTTAAGGCAACCCCGAAATACATGCATTTCAGCCGAGATTAGCGATAACAAATTTGGGCAAGTTACAAGGGCATCTTCATATCCGAGATATTCATTACTTTATTCTCGACTAAACCGATCCTAACGTTTATCCCATAACTTATCGCACGTAATATTCTTAAAATGATGCTCCTCCACTGATGATCTCTTCACCTGACCCAATTCAATTCGTGTTCCTGCTCAATCAATTCTCTAGAGATATCCCAAACTACGCATGCTCCAAGTCCTTGCGCATCCAAGTGCAATAAATCTTCTGCAAGGCCCTATCATCCAACTATTTTTGAATTCATACTTGCGTCGTTCGAGCTCAAACAACCATACTCTAACTTGACTTCAATTTTACTATGTCTCGCATGCACCGCCTCTATATCATCTCTATGCTCCAAATGATTATCACATCTGATACTACCCCAACTAAGCGACTTATCCAAACATCGCACTATAATCCAAGATCAGTTCGGCCCAACACCTCTGCCTTAATCTCAATACCTCTCTGGGTGGACACCTATATTGAGGTTCATGTGATCTACAAAAAATTTGTCGCCATGACATAGGGATAGTGTCGCCACAATTTTAACGTGGACACACTCTCCACAATTCCTAGGTCGTGCAAGGAATAGTTCTTCTTATGCTACTTCCACTACCTCGAAGTACCTGGATATCACCTTCACCTTCTAGATGAGCACGTACCGTAAACCAAGTTCGATTGCATCTTATAAATCTGAGTCACATTTGTCCCATCTGGTAGTGCAAGGATCTGATTTGAACGAGCTACGACTTTAACTTCTTGAAGCTAGTTACATAGTCATCAATTTATATGAATGTTATTCCCTTCTGGGGCACTATGAGTCAGAGGCGATGCCATCTTCAAAAATCTATGATTTTGAATCTCATCAGTTGACTTACGCTATTTTTATCATCGCTTCGATCTTCTGGCTATATCTTCAGTTGAAGGCTATCCCAGGGATATCTCAAACCCAACACTTTGTCACTTAGGCCTATCTTCGATATATATCACTAAATATCCAACCTCGATGCATTTCCAAATGTGCCGTCACAAGGGTCATTCTATGGGGCTACAATATTCACTTTGATTGGGCGGTCAAGCCAATAGGGTCAGGTACCCCGAAGCTACGTTCGATAATTATAAGTCATCACGATGGACAGTTACTACGAACCATGATATATCTCCTCTGTAAATTGATCCATAATCCAATAATCCAATCCGAACACACTTATGAATCCGAGCATTTCATGTACTACCATTGACGTATCTGCTAATCAAACGCCGCCTAACCACCTAGAGTTTGACTATCTAACCAAGTCACGAATCGTTAAACTGCGCTTGCTAAAACTATCTTCCAATACTCTGTTGTTCTGTCCTGAATCCATTAAAATCTCGAACCGTCTTGTTCGACTTCTCGCACTATAACTTGTAACTATTTTTGAAATCATAGACTTGCTATATTTCTTGTCCGTATGCCATGCTTCAACACTGTACATCCCTGCTCGCTCGAGCAACATGATGATTTATCTTGTTCAGCTATCTTCAAAGGTCCATCCGCCACTATCCTTGTCCTCGTTCCATTCTTTAGTACCATCTTAATTTCTCCGTATTCTGATACGTCTGCACGGTCTCGATGACTTGTACGTCAATTCCAATATAAGTCCACTTTATTGTACCATTCCACTAAGTCTGTATTCTCTATACTCTGAATCAAACTTCTCGAGCGCTAACGTCTGTATCCTTTAAGTTCGCGCATCTCCATCGTATTGCTCCATCAAAACTGAACGTGTTCCTCTGCAAGACCAACTGCTTATTTGTGTTACCAAAATCTGTAGTCCGTGCTCGTCACTCTTTAATACGTCCATTGCTTGCGTACATGTGCACCACTATCCATTCCTTATGTTCAATTCTCTGCATCGATAATTACTCCATCGATTCTTCCAAATCTTACGAGCCGAATTCTAATATTCGAACATCTCGGTATGATCGATCTCATCTTATTTCTAATACCTTGTTCGAATCAATCCTTCGAATTCTATACGCTTGTTCCATTACTTATTCTATTCTTGTCCAATAAAACTTTTATTTGCACAAGTCCATTTTCTGATTGCTCAAACCTGACGCATCGAATAATACCCGAGTCAAAATCCAATACAACAACTTCCGACTGAATCTTGATACTATCTCATTCGGTACGAGCAAACCTATAGCTTATCTTATTCCGAACATTTCCAACATGTGCCCCACTCCGCGACGCAGCATATACCACTTGGAATTGAGTGGCTCTCACGACATGTTTACTCTGCATCGACCAATATCTACTCTGAACTGACTATTCTGTGGTGATCCTGCCGATCACAAATCAATATTCGCTTGCTCCAAGTTTCGATACATCATTCAGTCGATTTGTACCAACCAACTCATATTCCTGCGATCCGCGTCCATCGCAACAATTCTACTCCTGGCCATCCAAAATGTTCTAACACCGTGATCACTACATGGTATACCATATACCACTCAAAATTGAGTCACTTCTTACACTATACTTACTCTGCATCGATCCAACATCCGGCCGAACTATCCACTATGCGTGATCCTACCATTCATAACTCAACCGATTACTCAAAGTCTGACACAAAACTCAGCCAATGCATGAACCATCTTACTCTTTTTTGTTCTTATTCGTTGCAACTTGTGTAACGTTCCATTCATAATGCTCCCAACAATTTCTTAAACCGTTCGACACATTCGCTGTACGAGCAACTCATGCAACGTTCTCTCTCCTAGATATTCCAAGTCACTACTCAAATATGTTTAACATATTTGCTGCACGAGCAACTCGTGCAACATTCTCTATGATATTCTCAGCCAAAAGTCTCTACTCGCAATATGCCAACATACCCATCTCGTCTAACAAACCAACTGCTCCACTGATGTGATCCATATTTCTCCAAAATACTAGCCAAACAAACGCAATGACACCTCTCAACTTGTTGCACGGATGCAACAACGCCAAATGATGCTACACAATTCTATTAAAATACTATGCAAAGAACGTAACAAAGAACATGCACACATAACCAATAAATATATAGACTTATTGTATGAAACTTCTAATGTGGCACCGAGTAGAGCCAAGGGCCAAACGATAGACGAAAGCTATTTAGAGTTTGTGGTGGACCAAAGAAAAAGGTCTAAGGAAATGAACCAGGTGTTCTGATACCAAATGTTATGCCCTAATCTTCCTGAGTTCAATCGTCCCCGATGGGCATGAAACCACCACACCAACGCTCCCGTAGGACAATCGTTCTCAACGGGGCATGATATCGTACGAGCCTGGAGTTGCGCTCGCACAAGGTGATGATGCCAAACGTCATGGTTATCATCGAAACGATCATGTTACAGCAAAAGTCAAGCATTGTTATAACCAGCACATATCAGAGTATTCGTAGCGAAGAACTCAAATGGTCAAATGAATATGCCATAATGGCTTACAATACCCTTGCCCTTTCTCTTTCCCAAAAAGGTACTTACCATTCCATACATCATGTTCCATATATCCAAGCTTAGCCATTACACCTACGTACCCGAAAATAATGCCCACAAACGTGGGTCAGTACACAGCCGTACTGCTGAGAGGGGTAACCCACCCGTCTAAACTAACACTAAGTAAATAGTAAACGTAAGCAGTTATATGGTGATCTTTCTACTTGAACCTAAATTTATTTCATGGCAGTGGCATGACATGTTAAGAAAAGCAGTAAAAAAGTTTAAGCATGCAAGCATTGAACTCAAGTTAACACACTAGCAGTTTTATCAATCTCAAAGGAAGCTAAGCATGCAATCCTTTCTACTCAAATTCGTAAGTTAAGCTTGAACCTACCAAATCATATCGCATTGCAAGTCTTAAAATCCAATCTCGATATGTACACTCTTGCCCGAGGCAAGGTGGCCGCCTGCCGCATACTCAAACCCAAAATCTTAAAGCGATACCTATCTATATGGAGGTCACTAGCCCAGCCATAATGGACTATTCTGAGGCATTTTGACCTGATCCAGCACAAAGTTGCAAGCCCGTCTGGTGGTCTCCAACTGCAAGTATTTTGATTGTCCGATCTGTCCGAGCTAGCAAGCCTCAATAGTGGATTCGCAACACCCGTACTTCCAAAGCAAGTTCTAATGTTTCCTCCATGGTCGAACAGTTCCGGTGCCCGGTGCCTATCCCATTCGAGGAAACCAAACTCTGCGTGCACAGGTTGTCCTTGACCATGCAATGCTCCGATAATATAGATACGATAAGGAATCGTGCATTCTTACCCCACCAAACTATACTCGTCCTATTCCATCTGATTCTCCATATTCGTTCTCAAATTAACCCAAGGCACCATTCTCAATTCATCTCCACTAGGCACCATGCCGCTTCTCGACACATTGCTCCAATTGGTGCAACACCTTGCTCAATGCCCCAACACTGGCACAATGCCCTCTCCGATACAGTTATCCAATTTTGAACCACAACTACACGCTTTGCTTGATAAATTGTTCCAATTTGATACTCATGCGCAACGCACGCTAGCTCGATGAAGTATTCTCACATGTCCAAATCATAAAACTCAACTCAACGCCACAAATTATATTCATTCAAACGGTGCATACTCTATGCACGCCACAGTACGGTGTTTCCCATATTCCAGTCCAAGTGTCCAAGATATTACGTGTGTTCTAATTGTTAGGCATGAAGGAGTAGATGTAAGCCCCCTCATTTTTGAATAGGGTTAATTTGATAATTATTATTATTTTGATTATTTTATTTAATTAAATAGAATTAAAGAATTAATTTCTAAAATCTTTTTTATATATATATGACACTTTGTCATGGCTTGGATATTTTGAGCAATGCACAATATTTTTTCTTCCAACCAAATTAACATTATTGATCTTGACTGAACCTACTATACTTGGGACATACGTGTTGCATTAGTTTGATCTACCCCATTCTCCAAAAATATTGACAAACATCTCGAACCATCGTTACCGTAAAAACTCTACTAGTTGACTAGTTGAACCCAACCGAGCCTAAACACCCAACTCGGACTCCCAAACCAATTCATATGAAATATGTATACTACCCCCACACCTTTTTTCTACTCCACAAATATCCTACATATAAAATATATCCACAAAATCTGAACAAATCAATTAAATGGTCCATAAATACAATATTTTTAAATTAGGAAAGACCCCTATGCAATCTTGTTGCATATCAATTTAAATCTGAAATAAATCTTTTAAAATCTAATTTAAAGATTCTAGAGCATTATTTTACCCAATTTTAGCCTCTTTAAATTCTATCCATAGATGGAAACACGAAAATAAATTCTAACCACCAAACTACATCTCTACTTATATATTCAACCCTAATTAATAGGTTCGGCCCCCTCTTCTTTCTTACGTATCTCCTTCCCCCAACCATATTTTCCTCTCCTTCTCACGAAATCTCCCTCTCCTCCTTCTTTCCCTCTTCCTCTCTCCTTCTCCACAGCCCACAACTCCACAAAATCCCAACCCAACCCCCTTTTAGGCCGAATATTGGCTACAGCAGTTCTGACCCCTCCACAGCAAAATTTTTCTAAAAACCCTATATTTACATCATACTTGAAGTCTCCAAGAGCTCCCTCAAGTTTTGTGAAGTTTGGTAATAGTAAATCATAATACATCAGGGGTAATGGTAAATCAATTCTAGAGATAAGGAATTCTAGGATTCACTAGATATTCTAAGCTTAGCGGTGTGTCTATATTCTCGTTGTATTCTTAATAGGTGTACTACCCTAATTATCATCCTAATAACAGGGGTTCCTATATCCTAGCAGAAGGCTATACACAAAGAACTATTAGGAAAGTACAGGAATCAAGCAGGATACAATTGTTCGAATAGAACAGATAGGAGGAAGATGAATCATAGTCAATTGTGGATGAGATCCTATACTCTAGTCTTAGGTACAGGCTTGTTCGGTACAGTAACGTAACCGAGACAATATGCTCTCGACCTGTATGGGCCACCACAAAAATATGCCACACCCTAGTCCCAAAATACGTAGGACTAGAAATACGTAAGCATGCCAGCCGTATGGATATGGCAACTCCAATATATATGGAAACCAAATCCATACGTACGCTGTATTATGAATATCAAATCCACAAGTAGTATAACATATGTCACAAGTCACAGGGTATAATCTAAATCTCATCCACAGGAAATCAAATATAATTAATAACCAACATCTATGAAACTAGATCTCAATAAGAAGTATCTAAGGATGATAGTTGGATGGAAACAAATTCACTACCAACTCGAATATAAGAGCAAATACAAGATGAGTAAAACACAATAAATACTATATAAGTATACCAGCTATCAATCACGGGCTCGAAGAGAAGACATCCTCGAAACATAACTAACCATTCGAATCTGTGCTCCTGCGAATACTCAAAAACAGATACACCTGGCAGGGGACCAGGTCCTCAGAGGGACATAACAAGATACTTAAACACATGCCAATAAAGTACTGAAATAAATATCCAAAGGGTTCGCCTAACCGTCTAAGTGAATGCAATTAAGAACAACTTTCCCCACAAGTGAGCTATTTGGCTGAAAACCTGGGATTTGGCATGATTCTCTTTTGGGGATCCAGGGGCCTAAAAAGGCACATCGTCTTTCGAACGCCGGAGGCCCGCCTGATAATAATATAATATATAGTGGTCATCACCACCCGTATCTCCAGCGGAGAATCCGGGCGCACAATAGAAAAAGTATAAAGGAGCTCAAATGCGGTACTTGTTGTTCTCCCCATCCCATGCTCTAAGTATGTCACATCCATGACACAATTGGGTTCATAGCCTATTCTTAGTACCCTAGCCTAATCCTGCAACCAAACAAGGACAAGGATGGGACCACTGTACTATAATAAGCTATGTCCATGAACCTCTAATAACTGCCAAGTCTACTAGCATGCAAAGTTTCTAACAGTAGTTATCCCTAACGCACGGCCCACACGTACAGGAGGCCAAACCTGCACGCAAGTCTGTGATCTACATGAGACTCATAACTCGTGTAACAACTGTGTCACGGCCAATGAACCTAATGATGCTACATGATAATGGGGTAGTCTCATAAACAGGGTCAATGCAAATACATAAATAAAAACATATCGCGATGACACCGTCGCGCGCATTTTATACAACAGTTAAAATATATGAACTAAAGACAGAAAATAAAGATGCATGCAACATATGGAATATGAATAACAGTACAATGGCAAGGTATACTTGCCCGGCAAGGAAGCTGCAATGTACCAATAACCTGCTCCAGAAGTCGCGCAGAACAAATCCAATACCCTACGTACATATGATATAATACAATAAAATCATTAGTCATTACACTAGTGCACACACAACAATATTTACACGGGACTGAGGGGGTATACTAGGGGTAACACTAGTCATCTAACACGGTCAATTACGCATTGAATTACGCGATCACATCTTCAAGTGTTGTACACAATCAGACAGTCAGCTGACAGGTGTCTAAGCCAGTGCGTTAATGTTCGCAAGGCAAGCAATTCACAAGTTCTTAGGGTCAACATGGTCAGGATAAGTACGGAACAGTCCACGGTGTCCTAGGATCGTACAGTCTGAATATATATAGTCATAATTATAAATTACCATAGTATTTAATTACTTATACCATATATTTATATGTTTCTTTATATAACACCCAATCAATTGAATACATGTACTAAATATATATATATAAATATATATACCAATAAATAATATACGCGTACGCGTACATATACGTACACGCATTTGGGTTCACCGACTCAGGGCCTGATGTCAACTAACAGTCAATAAGCAATACTACTATCCTACTGGCATACACACAAGCACATATAAAAGAAGAAGATGGACAGGTTCGTACCTCGGGGTACGCGCACGGGTACGACGGTGGGGTTGACGATGATGATGACGAGGGTGACGACTATAACGACGATGATGGTGAGGACGACAGTGCTGATGATGATAATGAAGTGATGTTGAGATGATGATGAAGTGATGCTGAGATGATGACGAGGATGATGGTGTTTGACGAGGACGATGACGAGGATGGAGACTAGGATGATATGGATGATGATGATGTATGGTGGTGATGTTAATGGGGATGTGTTTATATTGATGGTGGTGGTGTTGATATGATGACGATGAGTATTTGATGTTGACGATGATGATGTGGGCCGATGATGATGATGTCGACTGGCTACAACGATGGTGACGAGGATGACAACGACGATGATGATGTACCGAGATATTGATGATAATGATGGTGATGAGACGACGACGATACGATGATGGTGAACCGAGACGACGATGATGATGATGGTGGTGATTGGTAGTTTAATAGTGCAGGTGTTAGGGATGGTGGTGGTGTGGATGGCACTCCGGCCAGAGGGGGAAAGGTGGTCCGGTCATGCCAGGGGGTGGTCCAGCAATGGAGAGGAGGAGGACAGGGAACTGTCGAGTCGGGGTGCCTACTGAAGTTTTAATGGTGGTGGTGGTATTGGCAATGGGGTGACCGGAGGCTGCTGAAGTCTCGGTGTTGCTCCGGCCAATGAGGGATCCGGCTAGGGGAGGAGGATGCACTGGGGACGACAAGGGTGGAGGAGAGACGGCGGTGAGGGTGGTAGAGTTCGTCGGGCTGGCTGGAATGGTGATGGGTCGGGGTGTCGATGATGTGCAGACGGAGGAGGGAAGGTTGTGCGGCGAAGAAGATGCCGTGCTGCGGGGGACTACTCGACGAGGTGGCTCACTGGAGGGAGGAGGCGGCTCGGGGACGATGGTGGACTCGACGGTTGTGGTGAGTCGGCTTCAGGCGAGTCGAGGGGCAGCGGGGTTGCTGTCGACGGAAAGTCCAGGCGGAGGAGAAAGAGATCGGGGTGGAGAAGGCCGTGGTGGCTCGATCTGGAGGAGGGGTGGCATGGGTGATGAGTCGAGGTGAGTCTCCCGTGAGGGCTGGGCTGCTCCGGTAAAGGACGAACGGGGAGGGAAGGGATGATGAACAGTATGTGAAGAGGGAAAAGGTCGGCTGAATAATTGGAGTTGGTTTTTGGGTGTTTTAGATTTTAGGAAAAAGAAATCAAGGTGTATTTATAGGTGATGTAGGTGTTGACCTAATATAGGTTTGACTAGTCAACCCCACTTGGGTTGGGCCTTGGGCTTGCCATGGGGATGTTGGAAGGGCTAGGATTTGCATTAATTAAATGCAAGGGTAGATTTAATATACGGGGCGATGTGCGCGCGTTGCACATGCTAAAAATTACAAAAAAGTCTACGTGAAGGAAAAAATAGATTTCCTTATGAATTGTCCACTGGTGGGGACATCTCAATACATTTTTGCATAAAAGCCCCCCAACAATTGGAAAATTGCACAAAGGCGGAAATATGATTTAATTAATTAAATCGAAATACGCACGATGTTCTAGAATTAATTAGGAGTACATGGGATTAAATTAGATGGGACACAAGTGCCAGGGGCATAAAGGGTACAGTGCAGAATATTAATAAAATTCGGGTTGTACAAAACGGCCAAGATTGTGTCTCCAATTCCGATTGGAACGCACAGGGGTACAAAGTTGGAAATTATTTCGAATTAAGAAATAACGTCCGCGACGTTTATTATGCGGCTAAATATAGCATCAGAGAGCAATATTATAAGTTGCACAAGGGTCAGAATAGTAGGCGGGCATGTCTAGGATGAGGTTGTGAAGTTTGTTGGAAGGCAATGGCTAATGGGGTACTCCAATTATCGAAGCAACAGTAAGGTGCGCTACACGATATAAATTATTACATAATTAAATAAATGTCGCGTTCTAATTCTAATTGGGTTCAAACTAGCCCTAAGTTCACTATCTAAGCTAAGTGGCCCTAATTTTGGGTGAGGGGGTTTATAATCTACCCAACTTAAAACAATTTCGTCCTCGAAATTAAAATAGGGTAGGGTTCTCTCTATCAAATCTTACTTGGTTATAGTCTAAAGAATTCTCCTTAAGTTAACATTGCAGTTTCTATCCAACTTAGAATTTACCTATCTATCATCTAAGGCTATACATCTAAGAAGGCTATGTCCCAAATTATTTAGTCATGTTATTGAATCCTTAAAGTTTTTAACACCAAATATAACATCTATGATATGCCCTTAATCATTTATAACAGAGGGTCACTAAGTCATATGATTAGCCTATGGGGTATACCTAGCACTATCAGTGTATCACTTATTTCCAAGCACGAGGTTTCGTCTTTCCGAAACAAGGGAAGACGGAAAACAATGGTAAGGAGTTCAAGGAGGGATAATAGAATGGAAGTATGGGAATCAAAGTGTTTAAAGGACTCAAATGGAAATTGTCAAGACAGTGGTGGATTGAAAACACTATTTGGTAATTTCTTATTCGCATGCTCACATCGGTGCGGTTATGTACTTGATATGATATGCTTCGTCATATCTAGAGGGTAAGTATATTTGTCTACTGGTCAATTATACATCTTAATCCACGTAAAATAGTATTGCGAAGGGCGAATCAAGCGCACTATGTCTAGCTAGACCATAATACACTGATCCTGATTAGACAACTTGTATTAGTGTGGTTGATCAGGCCCCAATAACACATATGTCATGAACAAGCTCGATATAAGATTAAGCTTGCAAAAACTAGGCTATAATAGCAGCATAATTCAAGGTAGCACAGAAAATATAACGCTGGATTATGATGAGAGAAGTTACAAAATAATTCAAGTTCGCAAAAAGTAAAAACAACATAAGCAATAATAATAAAAGACTCTACAATCTCTACAGTTATCATACAACCTCCTTGTCTAAGTCGCTAGTCGACCAAATAGGGATAGGGCCTTAAATTCCTATAGTCTAAATGTTATCTTCTTATGCAAGTCTAAAGTCGGTGTTATTTGGTTATACTTCACCGATGGGTTAAGAGGACTGTGTGATACTAGGTGGCGAGGCATATTACTCAACTTAGAATAATAAATTAATACGCCAATGCCTTAAAGAAAATGTAGGAATTCCTATTAAGGTTTACAAGAAGGGGTCTTCGGGCTTATTAGAGTATCCTATTATATAGGTCATGGTCATCTTAAGTCTTAGTCATAGTGCTTATAGAACAAGTGTCAATAGTAAGGATAGAAGAGTTACTGGCCGTCAAGGGGAAAGGGATCTAGCTTGTATCGAGGTGGGGGTACAAATTACGTGGTCTACAACTAGGGGTAATCATCACAATCTAATTGAACAACTCAACTATCAGGTTCTAGCTACAAGGTACACAATTCAAAATTCAAGATTACAACTATGACTATAGCAAACTATATATCCTATCGTAGAGTATAATCACTTGGTCTATGATCAGAGGTGGCAGGTAAAACGAGTTTAAAAGATAAAGAAGAGAAAACATGATTAGTTATCGCACAAATAGCGAGCGCTAGGGTTTCAGAGGAACAAATATATGAAATTAAATGGAGGACTCTAGATAGCATCATAGTTTTCCAAGGGAAAGGGGTATGCTAGTCTCTGTGTTTGAGGTATGATTAGGAAAATATTCTATGCATTGCTCTTGGCTTTCTAAGGTATTGTCTGCTTATCTCAAGACAAGAATCTAAATTTATAGTTCTCCAATACTTATCTAACTGTGAAGGTTAGGTTCAGTCCTAATATTCAATTTTGGTTTTCTATTGGTTCCTTAATGCTAGGGGCAAACGTTATGGTAACCTTCTAACTAACTCTAGTAGTGTCTATACTACTCTCAAGCCCTCATAATACATCAGGGGTAATGGTAAATCAATTCTAGAGATAAGGAATTTTAGGATTCACTAGATATTCTAAGCTTAGTGGTGTGTCTATATTCTCGTTGTATTCTTAATAGGTGTACTACCCTAATTATCATCCTAATAATAGGGGTTCCTATGTCCTAGCAGAAGGCTATACTCAAAGAACTATTAGGAAAGTACAGGAATCAAGTAGGATATAATTGTTCGAATAGAACAGATAGGAGGAAGATGAATCATAGTCAATTGTGGATGAGATCCTATACTCTAGTCCTAGGTGCAGGCTTATTCGGTACAGTAACGTAACCGAGACAATATGCTCTCGACCTGTATGGGCCACCACAAAAACATGTCACGCCCCAGTCCCAAAATACGTAGGACTAGGAACACGTAAGCATGCCAGCCGTATGGATATGGCAACTCCAATATATATATGGAAACCAAATCCACACGTACACTGTATTATGGATATCAAATCCATAAGTGGTATAACATATATCACAAGTCACAGGGTATAATCTAAATCTCATCCACAGAAAATCAAATATAATTAATAACCAACATCTATGAAACTAGATCTCAATAAGAAGTATCTAAGGATGATAGTTGGATGGAAACAAATCCACTACCAACTCGAATATAAGAGCAAATACAAGATGAGTACAACATAATAAACACTATATAAGTATACCAGCTATCAATCACGGGCTCGAAGAGAAGACATCCTCGAAACATAAGTAACCATCCGAATCTGCGCTCCTGTGAATACTCAAGAACAGATACACCTGGCAGGGGACCAGGTCCTCAGAGGGACATAACAAGATACTTAAACACATGCCAATAAAGTACTGAAATAAATATCCAAAGGGGTCACCTAACCGTCTAAGTGAATGTAGTTAAGAACAACTTTCCCCACAAGTGAGCTATCTGGCTGAAAACCTGGGATTTGGCATGATTCCCTTTTGGGGATCAGGGGCCTAAAAAGGCACGTCGTCTTTCGAACGCCGGAGGCCCGCCTGATAATAATATAATATATAGTGGTCATCACCACCCGTATCTCCAGCGGAGAATCCGAGGGCACAATAGAAAAAGTGTAAAGGAGCTTAAATGCGGTACTTGTTGTTCTCCCCACCCCATGCTCTAAGTATGTCACATCCATGACACAATTGGGTTCATAGCCTATTCTTAGTACCCTAGGCCAATCCTGCAACCAAACAAGGACAAGGATGGGACCACTGTACTATAATAAGCTATGTCCATGGACCTCTAATAACTGCCAAGTCTACTAGCATGCAAAGTTTCTAACAACAGTTATTCCTAACGCACGGCCCACACGTACAGGAGGCCAAACCTGCACGCAAGTCCGTAATCTACATAAGACTCATAACTCGTGTAACAACTATGTCACGGCCAATGAACCTAATGATGCTACATGATAATGGGGTAGTCTCATAAATAGGGTCAATACAAATACATAAATAAAAACATATCGTGACGACACCGTCGCGCGCATTTTATACAACAGTTAAAATATATGAACTAAAGACAGAAAATAAAGATGCATGCAACATATGGAATATGAATAACCGTACAATGGCAAGGTATACTTGCCTGGCAAGGAAGCTGCAATGTACCAATAACCTGCTCCAGAAGTCGTGCAGAACAAATCCAATATCCTATGTACATATGATATAATACAATAAAATTATTAGTCATTACACTAGTGCACACACAACAATATTTATACGGGACTCAGGGGGTATACTAGGGGTAACACTAGTCATCTAACACGGTCAATTATGCGTTGAATTACGTGGTCACATCTTCAAGTGTTGTACACAATCAGACAGTCAGCTGACAGGTGTCTAAGCCAGTGCGTTAATGTATGCAAGGCAGGCAATTCATAAGTTCTTAGGGTCAACATGGTCAGGGTAAGTACGGAACAGTCCACGGTGTCCTAGGGTCGTACAGTCTGAATATATATAGTCATAATTATAAATTACCATAGTATTTAATTACTTACAATTTATGTACATACCATATATTTATATGTTTCTTTATATAACACCCAATCAATTGAATACATGTACTAAATATATATATAAATATATATACCAATGAATAATATACGCGTATGCGTACATATACGTACATGCATTTGGGTTCACCGACTCAGGGCCTGATGTCAACTAACAGTCAATAAGCAATACTACTATCCTACTGGCATACACACAAGCACATATAAAAGAAGAAGATGGACAGGTTCGTACCTCGGGGTACGCGCACGGGTACGACGGTGGGGTTGACGACGATGATGACGAGGGTGACGACTATAACAACGATGATGGTGAGGACGACAGTGCTGATGATGATAATGAAGTGATGCTGAGATGATGATGAAGTGATGCTGAGATGATGACGAGGACGATGGTGTTTGACGAGGACGATGACAAGGATGGAGACTAGGATGATATGGATGATGATGATACATGGTGGTGATGTTAATGGGGATGTGTTTATATTGATGGTGGTGGTGTTGATGTGATGATGATGAGTATTTGATGTTGACGATGATGATGTGGGTTGATGATGATGATGTCGACTGGCTACGACGATGGTGATGAGGATGACAATGACGATGATGATGTACCGAGATATTGATGATAATGATGGTGATGAGACGACGACGATGCGATGATGGTGAACCGAGACGATGATGATGATGATGATGGTGATTGGTGGTTTAATAGTGCAGGTGTTAGGAATGGTGGTGGTGTGGATGGCACTCCGGCCAGAGGGGGAAAGGTGGTCCGGTCAGGCCAGGGGGTGCTCCGGCAATGGGGAGAAGGAGGACAGGGAACTGTCGAGTCGGGGTGGCTACTGAAGTTTTAATGGTGGTGGTGGTGTTGGCAATGGGGTGACCGGAGGCTGCTGAAGTCTCGGTGCTGCTCCGGCCAATGAGGGATCCGGCTAGGGAAGGAGGATGCACTAGGGACGACGAGGGTGGAGGAGAGATGGCGGTGAGGGTGGTAGAGTTCGTCGGGCTGGTTGGAATGGTGATGGGTCGGGGTGTCGATGATGTGCAGACGGAGGAGGAAAGGTTGTGCGGCGGAGAAGATGCCATGCTGCGGGGGACTACTCGGCGAGGTGGCTCACTAGAGGGAGGAGGCAGCTCGGGGACGATGGTGGATTCCACGGTGGTGGTGAGTCGGCTTCAGGCGAGTCGAGGGGCAGCGGGGTTGCTGTCGACGGGAAGTCCAGACGGAGGAGAAAGAGATCGGGGTGGAGAAGGCCGGGGTGGCTCGATCTGGAGGAGGGGTGGCATGGGTGATGAGTCGAGGCGAGTCTCCGGTGACGGCTGGGCTGCTCTGGAGAAGGACGAACGGGGAGGGAAGGGATGATGAACAATACGTGAAGAGGGAAAAGGTCGGCTGAATAATTGGAGTTGGTTTTTGGGTGTTTTAGATTTTAGGAAAAAGAAATCAAGGTGTATTTATAGGTGATGTAGGTGTTAACCTAAAATATGTTTGACTAGTCAACCCCTCTTGGGTTGGGCCTTGGGCTTGCCATGGGGATGTTGGAAGGGCTAGGATTTGCATTAATTAAATGCAAGGGTAGATTTAATATTCGGGGCGATGTGCGCGCGTTGCACATGCTAAAAATTACGGAAAAGTCTACGTGAAGGGAACAATAGATTTCCTTATGAATTGTCCACTGGTGGGGACACCTCAATACATTTTTGCATAAAAGCCCACAAACAATTGGAAAATTGCACAAAGGCGGAAATTGAATTTAATTAATTAAATTAAAATGCGCACGATGTTCTAGAATTAATTAGGAGTACATAGAATTAAATTAGATGGGACACAAGTGTCAGGGGCATAAAGGGTACAGTACAGAATATTAATAAAATTCGGGTTGTACAAAACGGCCAAGATTGTGTCTCCAATTCCGATTGGAACGCACAGGGGTACAAAGTTGGAAATTATTTCGAATTAAGAAATAATGTCCGTGACGTTTATTGTGCGGCTAAAATGTAGCATCAGAGAGCAATATTATAAGTTGTACAAGGGTCAGAATAGTAGGCGGGAATGTCTAGGATAAGGTTGTAAAGTTTGTTGGAAGGCAATGGCTAATGGGGTACTCCAATTATCGAAGCAACATTAAGGTGCGCTACTCGATCTAAATTATTGCATAATTAAATAAATTTTGCGTTCTAATTCTAATTAGGTTCAAACTAGCCCTAATTTCACTATTTAAGCCAAGTGGCCCTAATTTTGGGTGAGGGGGTTTACAGTGTTCGATACATTTATGTGGAGAGCTCCAGACCAGACTTGTTGTGCTCGCAGCTTGGCTCGAAAGGCAAGTATACCATGCTTGATTGTATTATTTTGTTTATATATGCCTAGTTTTAGTTGATAGTGTGTGCACATGTCTTAGAGTAGCAAACTTATCGGTATATCGTGAAGGTACTTGGTATATTCTGACCTGGCACCTGTTCAACACATTTCTGTCTGAGGGAGTGAGTGCATGGACTAGCATGTCGACTGATCTTCGAAACGTGAGTTCGCGTCTTGGGTTAGTAGTTAGTATTTGGTCTAGTTCCTAAATTTTATTTGACGTCGTTGCATTATGTCTGCACTACCTATACAGTTCGAACGGTACATTGGGAGGAAAGAATCTACTAGCGAGCGTGTCACGACCCGCACCCGGTATAGGGGAACGAGAGCGTGGGTACGTCCAGCCTACGCCGCAGCATCGGCGGTAGAACGCTGTCTAGGTCACAATAAATACTAACATAACTAAATACCTGTCAATGATATCAATCTCCATAAGGAGGACAATATACATCTCACAATATCTCATAATCTAAACTCAATCACAACAATTATAAGAGTATAAAGGCACGATAAGAGATGAGAAGAAGGACATAGTAAAACACCATGTCTCAAAATATAGATAAACCACAGTCTAGCTGTCCAACACAAGTCTCCACAAGTCTCAAATTAAACTTAACACAAGTCAAAACATAAACTGAAATAACCTCATTAAGTCTCAGTGCATAATATAAATACTATCTAGATAGATGCAGGCAATGTCTCATCTAAAGGAATAGTCTCCTCTAAGATCTCTGGTGTGTAGTCTGCATCTATACCCGGTCCATAGTGTGTGGTACAGAAATCCTCAAGATCATCTGGAAAAAAATATCAAGTCAGGATTGGAACGAAGTACAAGCACTAACAGCAGTTCCACTTATATTGACAAAAACTATAACACAGTGTAAAGAAATACAAGACATATATGAATAACTGGCAATAAGAAATACTGAAATTAGAAATAATGGAATAAATGGAATAAATGGAATACTGGAGCATCATCATCAATATACATCTAGCAATGAAATAGAAATACAGGTACACGCAAGAACAATGAACTGGTATATATGTGAATGCTAGAATCATGACTAGAACATGTAGAGATGCTAGATCAATATACTAGAGATACATGTCAAGAATATCTAACTAAGTGTGTGAAATATTAGCATATCATGTGATCGGCTTGGGACTGATCAGGCTCATTACATTGGTTAGCTATCATCCTTGTAAGGTCAGGCTAACCATCCGGATAGCTATGATACGAGTAATAGTCAGGCTAACCACATGTAATAGCTATGAGACATGTAATGGTCAGGCTGCACTGACGTGAGGTGTGGGTGAGCTATGATGCATGTAAAGTTGGGTATGATCACACAAGCTACTAATATTTCCCCATTTTCCCCAGCTAGCACGATGAATTCCAAATCACGACTCCTCGTGATAGGTCTCAATGATGCCAACTCTTGTAAATAACAGTGTCAGAGTCATGTACGCTATACAACAAGAGTTATAGAGATAATCAATATAATGGAAACTGTCAGAGAATGTACTCGTCTGTGGTCCTTAGCTGGCAATACCAATGTCCTGGTTCTAAAGTATCGTCTGAATGATCCAACAGTCCTATAGATATATCATAAACACAAGATTGCATCAGATATTACACTAATACACAATCAACACCATGATCTCAGAGACGACGCTAGGGGTCACGTATGTAGTTGCTGTGCATAACAGACAGTCAATGATACAGTCTTGCCAGTACGTCGGTGTACATATGGCAGTCTGCTATCATGCTACATGGTCACGGGTTAATGTAACTACGGGGTATCCGTGGTTACACTCTGTAGATAGACATATAATACTTATTATCTATCATATACTTTAATACTAATTAATTGCAATTATAATAGATATATGTATATACATACCTAATAGAGTTTATACTATATATATATTTATATACGTATACACATACATACTAATCAATTTTTATACATATTAAACGTATACTAGGGAATACCTATACAATACATATACATATGTATATATATACTAGTTTAAGAAATATATTATATATATATATACCAATATACCTTTGAATATATACCAATACGTATGAAAATATGTACATACATACATCCATATAGTTACATATACACAATCACATGAAATGACGGGAATGAGGGCAGGAACGAACCTGCGCGTGGTACGACAACGATGATGATGATGTCAATGATGATGACGACGGGGGCGATGGTTACAACTACGGCGACGATGATGATGAATGAAGGCGAGGCTGGTGTCGAGTAATAGGAGACAGGGAAGACGGAGGTCGGGCTCGACGGCCGGAGGGGACGTCAGGAAGGTTGGCGGGAAACAGTCACGGGTTGGGGTTCACCGGAGAGAGGTGGTAGCGGTTCAGAAGAAGACTGGGTCAGGTTCCAGTCGGTCGCGGAGGGAGGATGGGTGGTCGGGCTCTGATCGAACACAGGCGGGGTTCTCCGGCTTCAGGCGAACGCGGTCGAGTTGCAGTGGGCTCCGGCGTCAAACGGACGCGGTCTGGTCTGACAGGGGATCTGAACTCCGGCGAGCGGATCTCGACAGGGATGGGGAAGAGATGAAGATGAAGGTTGGGGTCGGCTGCTATAGGTTTTGGTTGAAGAAAAATTAAAAGAAAGAGAAAAATGAATATTTATATATGTAATATAATAGGTTGACCTAGAATTAGGGCTTGGTCAACCCCTCTTGGGATTGGGCCTTGTCATGGAGATATTTCAAGGGCTATGATTAAAATGGGTTCCAAATAAATGGCTAGGATTGCATTTGGTTCAAGGTTTGAGGGCCGTAGTTCTAGGAGGTTGATGTTGTATTACACACTCCCAAAAATTATAGAAAAATACACATGAAGGAAAAATGGGTTTATTCACGTGTCGTGTCCAATGGGGTGGACACCTTAATGCACTTTGCATAAAATTGTCCAACAATTAGAAAATTGCACAAAATTAGATTTATTGTGTAATTAATTAAATAAATACAAGTGGTGTTCTAAAATTAATTAGAAGTACAAGGGACTAAATTTAAGTGGGACACAAGCATCATGAATAAAGTAGACTCAGTGTAGAATATTATCCTAATTTGGGTTGCTCAAAATAGGTTGAGGTTGTGTCTCCAATTTTGATTGGAACACACAAGGGTACAAGTTAGATTTATTAAGAATTAAATACAATCGGTTGCGACGAATGTTGCGTGTCTAAACTGAAGCACAACAAGACATGGTTATGAGTCAAACAAAGATCAAAGTAATAGTTTGGCACATCTAGGACAAGGGTGTGAAATCAGTTGGAAGACAATGACTAGCGTAGCGCTCTAATTATCGAAGCAACGGTAAAGTACAACAATCAAATAAAAATCATAATTATTTAAATATAATTAATTATTATGCAATTATTTACACATAAAATTATGAAAAGATAAAAATATCCTCAATCTGAATGTGGGGGTGACAAGTCTACCCTCCTTAAAAGAATTTCATCCTCGAAATTAAAAATAAACTAGCAAAAGAACAAATAATCAAATAATGAATTATACCTCAAGTCTCGACGAGATACGGATACTGCTCGCGCATTTTGTCCCCTCTCTCCCAAGTTGACTCTCTTGGAGAGTGATGTCTCCATGCAATACGAACCAAAGAAATAGTCTGGTTCCGCAATACCTTCTCTCTACGATCCAAGATCTCAACAGGTTGTTCAGGATAGCTGAGCGTCGGTCCAACTTCGATCTCCGAGTGGTCGAGTACATGACTGGGATCTGCCACGTACCGTCTCAGCTGCGACACATGGAACACGTCATTCACTCCATCTAGAGCAGGCGGCAAGTCAAGTCTATAGGCCACTGCACCGACCCTTGCAAGAATTGTCACCACCCCATTTCCAGAGCCGGGTATTTTTTTATTTTAATATTAGTTAATTGTGTATTATTTATAATTATTTGTATTTATATTTAATTAATGATTGTATTATATTTTTATTGTTTGTTTTAGGATTTTGGCTAGCCTGGACCCATGTCAAACCCTAGTGGACCCATGTCCGACCCAGCCCACACCCCTGTGAGACTTATTTTTGGGTTTAAAATATTTATTATATTTTTAGAAGGTTAGTGAGAGAGATTTTGAGCTAGTTTGAGTGCTTTTGGAACCCGGAACCCGAAACCAAGTCAAGTAGGGGCGTTTTGGGAATTTGGAACTTGTAAAACCCTTTTTATGTGCTTTGGCCGACCCATTCAGCCCCTCCCCCACCCGTGGACAGCAGCTCTCCCTCCCCATTCTTCCTCTTCACTTCTTCTTCTTCTCCACTCTTTCCTTCTTCTTCTTTTCTTCTTCCCACCTTCATTCCAAGTAAGTTTTCTTATTTTTCTTCCTTCCTCTTTCCATTTTTTCTACTTACTTGAACCCTAACCTTACATTTTTCCCTAACCTAGGTGGGTAGAGCCTAGATTTGGTGTTGGAGCTTGGATTGGGAGCTTGGAAGCTAGTTGAGGAGGATTTAGAGCATTTTTGAGACTTTGGCTAGGGATTCCAACTCCCAAGAGGTAAACCCTAATTTTTCCCTTGTAATTACTCTTTTATAGTGTAATTAATAGTTTAGAACCTTCCTAGACCCTTAGGCTACCCGTGGGAGGAAGTTGGAACTAGTTTGGTTGGGTTTAGAGACTTTAACACTAGGTTTTGTGTCAATTTCGGGTGGAATCTGAATTTGGCCCAATTTTGGGTGATGCCCTAGGTTAGACGGACCTAGGTAGACATTGTCGGGTGTCTTGAGGGTGAGTGCGTGTCTCTGTTCGGACACGGGAAGCCGTGTCGCGGAGAAACGGGCGTTTCGGGCGAATTTGGGGCTTTTCGTCGTCGTCGATTCTAAGTGCATGTGCTTTTCTGCCACGGATCTAGAATCGACGCGTTAGCATTTTTTTCTAGGATCTAGACATCGTTTAGGACCCGTGGATAAATTTTGGGCCGATTCCGAGTTCGTTTGGTGTGCGTTTCAGGAGGTTTTCCGAGCCGCGCACCACGTGTTCGTCGAAATAACCGAACGGCCATTTCGACTTGGGTTCCTCGTTTCGGGCTTGTGCGCACGTTGTGTTAGTATCGGAGAGTGTGTGCTAGAGTTTTTGAGTTATATTTTATATATTTTAGGGTGTTGGTGAGTGTCGGGGCCGTTGGGCGTTAGTGGGGCGTGTTGTTTGTGTGTTGTTGTGTGTTGTGTTGTGTTAGTGTATATGTGTCTATATATATATATATATGTATATATTTATATGTATGTGTGTTTATGTATATATATTTATATATATATGTGTGTGTTTATGTCTTTGTGTGTATATATATATGTATATGTGTAAGTGTGCTTGTGTGTGTATATGTATATATATATATATATATATATATATATATATGTGTATGTGTATATATATATCTTAGAGTGTGTGTGTGTGTATTGATATGTATATATATATAGTTGTATGTGTGCATATATATATTAATATAGGTGTTTATATATATATATATATATATATATATATATATATATATATATATATATATATATAGCTATGTATATATTTGTGTGTGAGTGTGTGTATTAGTGTGTTTGTGAGTGTGTTAGTGTGAGTGTTAGAGAGTAGATATAAGTGTATATATATAGGTATTTATTTGTTTATATATATAGTTATATGTGTGTGTATATATATATATATAGGATGATATGTATATATGAATATAGGAGTGTGTGTGTGTGTGTGTGTTTGTAGCTAGAGGGGGGGTCCAGCCACTGCACAGCGAGGTGCAGCAGTTGCTGCTGCCTGCAGCAGCAGCAAAGCTGCAGCAGCAACAGCATAAAGCAGCAGCATCAGCAGTAGTAAGGGCAGCAGCAGCAGTAGATTAAGGTAGCAGCAGCAGCTAGCAGCTTCGGTTCGCGTCGCGTGGCTGGTAGCTTAGTAGAAGTGATAGATAGATAGCTAGATTAATAGATAGATAGAGTGTTAGATAGATAGATAGTTGATAGATAGATAGATATATAGATATTTCGATAGATAGATAACAAGGTAAATAGATAAATAGATACATAGATAGATAATTAGATGGATTGATAGTTAGATACTTAGATTGATAGATAGACATATACATAGATAGGTAAATGTTTAGATAGATAGAATAGATTGATAGATAGTTAGATAGTTATTTAAATAGATAGATAGGTATTGGATAGTTAGATAAATAGATTGATTGATAGCTAGATACTAGTTAGATAGTTAGATAGATAACTAGATAGGTTGATACTAAATAGGTAGAGGGATAGGTAGAGGGATAGCTAGATATATAGATCTATATATATATATAGATATATACATAGCTAGATAGATAGTTAGATATCTAGGTATAGATATATATATTTATGTATAGGTAAGGTAAGGTATTGGGTATAGATATATAGGTATATGCCTATATGTATTAGATATCTATATTTTAGCCTAGAATATAGCTAGATATATATGTTTATGCATAGTTAGCTAGCTAGAGGGTAGTCGGGTTGAGTTTAGAGCGGTATCTCAATACCTTGAGATACCAAGGTATCTCAATACCTTAAGATAACCAAGGTATTGAGTTTCGAGCGGGTTTTTGAGCATTAGCCTAGGAAATATATTGGAGTGATTTTTATATGCTTATGTGTATATATTTACGCGTGCTAGCATAGGTTTTAGCGAGTTTAGGCGGGGTATATAGCGTAGGTTGAGGTATCGGATACCGAGGGTATCCCGGTATCTCAAGGAGGCGAGTTTGTGAGTTTTCTAGCTTAATGACCTCGGTTTGACCTAGAATTTCAGGAGCACCCTAGTTTGACCCAGACTTGACCGTAGTTGACTCGGTTGACATCCAAAGTCAACGTTTGACCTAGTTTTGACCCAGAGTTGACTTTTTGGACCCAGAGTTGACTTTTTGACCCAGATTTCACCGGTTTGACCCGTTTGACCTAGAACGACCCTAGAAGCCTATTTTTAGTTATTTTATATCTGTTTAACTCATTAGAACCCTGTTTAACTTTGCTTCTCGTATTAGGTCCTTGCGACATTGGTTCGGATCGCCAGTTGCTCAGGACGTCAGGCGAGTACATTCTCTGATAGTTTTCATTATCTGATGATTATTATGATTCAGCTTCTAGTATAGTATCATCTGATTATTCTGGCATAACACGGGACACTGACTGGTATTTCTGGATTTATTTACTTGTGACACGTACATTTCATGTTTCTGGCCTCTATTCTGGAATCACTATTGGCATCACCTACAGGTATCACTACAGGCATCACTCATATTCAGGCTGGACTCATCTTGATTTACGTATCGGGTCTTGGATCCACTTGTATTAGTCGGGGCGGGGAAATACTCGAGTAGACATGTAAACATTCCTATCTGGCATCATCAGGAATCACTCCCTCTGGTCTAATCTGGAATAATAGCAGCCGCGCACCCAGTGCGCGGTGAGCCGTACTTACCCCTAGCCGTTTACATGTCGAAACAAGTATTTCAAAGACACCGAGTTCATTCTTTATAGTCTGGACTCTCTTGCATTTCTTGACTTGTCTCACTTACATATTTCTGGACTTGACTCACTATATATTTTTCATGCTGGACTCACTACACGTTCATGTGCACGGACTTGATCTTAGCTTAGATTCTTGTATCTTACAGTTATTACTATCTTGTTTCTGATATTCCTGCATCTTTACCTTTATGCACCAGTGATTTATATTTCTTGTTTCATACTTGCTCCATTCTTCTTGCTACTTGCTATAACTGTTTTATAGTTTTTATCATTTAAATGGAACTGCTGTTAGAGATGTACTTGCTCCAGTCCTGACTGGACATATTTTTCAGAGTATTCGAGGATTGGTGCCCGACGTTTTATGGACCTGAGCCTGTCGATGGTGCAGTCAGGGACCCTCTAGTTTAGGGGTGATTTCCGGGTTGGTAGCCGGGATCACTGAGACCTTGTTATTGTTTTTATTAGCTTTAGCACCGGATTTGTCTCCGGTTTTGGATTGAGACCTTGTTTGTATTATTATTTTGGATGTTTTGGATGATGTATTATTATTATTGATGTTGTGGTTGTTGTAGTAGTTATTATTGGTTAGACTTTATAGTTGTTAGATCTCTGTGTTATCTTATCGTGCTTAGATTCATGATTGAGTGCTTGAGATTATCATTATGATATTGCTCCTCCGTTTGGAGTTGAGATCTTGACAGGTTTATATATATTGATTGTGTGGTTGCCCTCCTTTTGGAGAGGTCATGGCCAATTTTTGTGTGAGATTAGTATCTAGATAGTTGACCTAGACAGCGTTCTACCGCCGATGCTGCGGCGTAGGCTGGACGTACCCACGACTCATGCCCGATTTTTCGGGTGCGGGTCGTGACAAGAATACTGAAGGGCCTGATATATCATGGACTAAGCTTTTTGCCTCTGCCAAATTAAATCGTGCCCCGTGTCGGAGAAATCCGCAGGAACACCAAATCGCCAACCTAGAACAAACAATCTTAACACGCAATCTAAACAAAATAATCATAAACCAAAACAATCAAACTAATACCTGAAACTCTAGGGGTTTACGGTGGCTATCGGCCCAATGCCGTTGTCTGTCCTGTACCACTCACAGTCTCTCTGATAAGTTTCACCTTCTCTGTTGTATCCACGACCATTTCTGGTCCTAACAAAGCTCTCTCTCCAATATCATCCCAAGATAAAGGTGTACGATACCTCCGTCCATATAAAGCCTCGAATGGTGACATCTCAATGTTGGCCTGGTAGCTGTTGTTGTAAGCAAACTCTACCAAGTGTAGATGATCCTCCCAAAAACCTCCGAGATCCAATATGCAAGTGCGTAGCATATCTTCAAGAGTCTGAATAGTCCTTTCAGACTGCCCGTCTGTCTGGAGGTGATACGTGGTACTGAACTTGAGCTGAGTGCCCAAGCTAGACTGCAGACTCCTCAAAAAATGGGAAGTGAAACGACTACCTCGATCTGATACGATACTCACAAGAACTCCATGTAATCTGACAATCTGTTGTACGTACATCTCTGCTAACTTCTTTGTTGAAGTACCCACTTTGAATGGTAGAAAGTGGGCTGATTTGGTCAACCTATCCACGATGACCCAAATCGCGTCCTTCCCTCCTGGAGAACGTGAAAGTCCTGAAACGAAATCCATAGTCACATGCTCCCACTTCCATTCTAGAATGGGTAAAGGTTGAAGCAATCCTCCTGGCCTCTGTCGATCTGTCTTTACCTGCTGGCACACTAAATATCGGGATACAAAGCGTGCTACTTCGTGCTTTATACCATACCACCATACATGCTCCCTCAAATCTCGATACATCTTGTTGGCTCCGGGATGCATCGAGTACTGAGAGCGATGTGCCTCCTGTAAAACTTTTTCGCGCAACTCTTCACTTGGCACACATATCCTCGTGCAATGTCGTAAGGATCCATCATCCGCAATAGTAAAATCATCTGTCAATCATGTCCGAACTTGTGCCCTGATATTCCTCAGAGTCTCATCATCATACTGTGCAGCTTTAACTCTGTCCATCAGCTCTGATTGTATCTACAATCCCCACATCTGAATCTCAACTCCTGGAACTAGTACTTCAATTCCCAAGTTCTCAAGATCAGTTAATAAATGTCTATCTAAAGTCAAGCACATAGCCATCGGATAACTGCTCAAGGCATCGGCGACTACGTTGGCCTTTCCCGGATGGTACTGTAATGAGATATCAAAGTCTTTCATCAACTCTAACCACCTTCTCTGCCTCATGTTCAGCTCCTTCTATGTAAACACGTATTTTAAGCTCTTGTGATCTGTGAAGATTTCCACACGCTCTCCGTACAGAAAGTGCTTCCACTGTTTAGGACAAAGATAACTGCTGCTAACTCCAAATCGTGAGTGGGGTAGTTCTTTTCATGAGGGCGTAATTGTCTTGAATCATAGGCAATTACTTTTCCATGCTATTAAAGAACGCATCCCAAACCTTTTCCTGAAGCATCACTGTAGATAGTGAATCCACCTGTCCCTGATGGCAATGTCAGAACTGGTGCTGTCATCAATCTCTTCTTCAACTCATCGAATGCGGCTTGACATTCTTTTGTTCAGACAAATTCTACATCTTTCTTGGTCAGCCTAGTCATTGGCTCTGCAATCTTGGAGAAGTCTTGTACAAATATTCTGTAGTAGCCTGCTAGTCCGAGAAAACTCCTGATTTCAGCTACCGAACTGGGGGTAGCCCATGACACCACTGCTTCGATCTTCTTTGGGTTAACCAAAATTCTGTTACCCATCACCATATGTCCAAGAAATTCAACCTTGTCAAGGAAGAACTCACACTTTGAAAGCTTTCCGTACAACTTCTCTCTCCTGAGAGTCTCTAAGACCATCCTCAGGTGCTCTTCATGCTCTTTTGGGGTCTTCGAATATATTAGAATGATGTCAATAAACACCACTATGAACTTGTCAAGGTACTGGTGGAATACCTTGTTCATCAAGTTCATAAATACTACTGGTGCATTGGTTAAACCAAACGGCATTACTGTGAATTCAAACTGGCCATATCTTGTCCGAAAGGCTGTCTTCGGTATGTCTTCTTTCTTCACCTTCACCTGGTGATAGCCTGACCTCAAGTCTATCTTTGAAAACACCTTTGCTCTGCTCAATTGATCGAAAAGATCATCTATCCTCGGCAGCGGGTATTTGTTCTTGATAGTAAGGTTGTTCAGAGCTCTATAATGGATACACATGCGTACCGTGCCATCCTTCTTTGGTACGAATAATACCGGTGCTTCCCATGGTGATGAACTGGATCTAATAAAACCTTTGTCTTGCAGCTCCTCAACTTGCTTCTTCAGTTCCACCAACTCGTTGTTGTTGACTCTATAGACATGTTGCAAAATAGGCTCCGCTCCTAGTATCAAGTCTATAGAGAATTCAACATCTCTGTCTGGCGGCAAACCTGGCAACTCCTCTGGAAATACATCTAGGAACTCCGCTATCAGTGGATGTGGTAACTCCTCTTCTTCCATCCTGGTTCCGCAAAAAGTGTCTCTGCTCCGCTCCTCTGGCGATCTCGAACTCTGGTCCTCCTGGTGGTCGAAATACTACTCTACCTCCGTGATAATCTATAGTAGCATGGTGTTTACTCAGCCAGTCCATTCCGAGTACAATATCGTATCCCGATAGTAGCATGACGAGTAAACTCACGCTCAACTCTCGGCCTTCCAATGACACTCTCCGATCCTTGCAACAATCATGGACTAGGATAATGCCTCCTCCTGTCGTGATCTTACAAGTCCTATCTAATGGTTCCATTTCTAAACGATGCTTAAGGACATAAGATACAGATACGAAATTATGAAAAATGCCAGAATCAAATAATGCAAGTGCTGGAATAGAATCGAGTAAAACTGAACCTAAAATCACGTCTCCAGCTGGCTCGGCCTCCTTAGTAGTCATGGCGTAAGCTCGTCCCTGTGGTGCTTCTTTTTGCTGCTGCTGGTGCTGAGCAAACCTCTGCTGCTGTGGTGGAAGTGGAGGTCCTCTCTGCTGGCCTCCTGGTATGATAGGTACTCTGGCTGGTCCTCTCTGAGCTACTGCTCCTCCCTGGCGAGTCTGAACAGCTAGGCAGTCCCTCAGCTGATGTGCTGATGATCCACATGACAAACAGGTACCCAACCTTTTCCTGCAGATGTCTCTTGTATGTCCCATCTTTTCGCAATATGCACATGGGGCAACGGGCTGATTCTGTCTCTGTGGTTGCTGTTGCTGAATATGTCCGCGAACTGGTGCCTGTTGCTGGTGTTGCTGCTGGTACGGCCTCTGTTGTTGTTATTGTTGTTGAAAGTGTGGGCGCTTGGCCGGTCCTGTGTTACCACTGGCTCCTCCAGAAGTGTCGCGTCCTCTCTTGGGCCTGAGGTCCAAGTCATCTTTAGCAATTTGGGCATCCATCAGAATACCCTCAAAGGTAGCAGTGCGTCATCCCGAAGTACGAGACTTGATCTCTCTATTCAATCCCTTTCTGAATTTTCGTGCTCGGTCTCCCGGATCTCGAATCATCGATGGTGCGAATCGACTCAATCGGCAAAAATCTGCGGCATATTCGTCGACTGACATGCCTCCTTGGATTAAGTCATGGAACTGACTTTCCAATGCTCCCAAAGCTACGTCGGGAAAAAAAATTTCCTTGAAGAGTTCCTTAAAGTCCTCCCAAGTAAGTCCTTCGACAGCGAGTCTCGGCTCTGTACGATACCACATCAGGGCGATATCAAACATCTGACTGCCAGCGGCCTCTATTTGAAGAATCTCCGGAATCTGTGCTAAGCGCAAGTTTCTCTCTATGTCCTCTAACCAATCGTAAGCATAGAGTATTCCTTCTATGCCCTTGAACTCTCGAGGCATCATCCTCTTAAAGTCCACTATAGTACCTGGCCTCAGTTGTTGTTGGCCATGATGTTGCGGTTGTTATGCTACTCTCTCCACAGCCTGGAGAGCCACCTGATGAGCATTCTCCATGCTCTCTCTTATCAGTTCTGTTTGCGCCTGGTGTGCTTCTGCTTGCACTCTCTGAGCCTCAGCTTGAACATGTTGAGCTTCTGCTGTTACTCTCTGGGCCTCTAGTATACCTTGCATCAGTGCGAACATCTGTGCCCCGTCAGTGGGCACTCCTCCAAGAATCGGTGTCGGTGGTGGTGGAAGGTTGTCTGTCATAGCTGGGGCAATCCTCTGAATAGGTGGAGAAGGAATCCCGTTAGCTGCAGATACTCCCACATGAACATGAGATGTAGGAGGAACTCCAGGTGTCTATTCGTCGGGTTGAGAGGTGGCAGACCTCTCTGAATTTAATGCTCCAACTCTCATAGATCTAGTATTCGGCGGCATCCTGAATACAGATCAAAAGAATCAATTAAGGTGATAGATACGATATTATCAAGGAAGGACAGAAAAAATTCTAAAGGAAGCAATCAATTAGAATAACATTGTGAAGATCAGAATTTCCTAGTGTAATTGAGCATACTCTCATCCTAAATCCTATTTCCTATATCTTATCGCAGGCTTATAGCAGTACAACTAAGTTGTCGTACTACCACGATATCGCATAACTTGCGAAACTAGACCTACATGGGCCACCACTAAAAATGTGTCACGACCCGCACCCGGTATAGGGGCATGAGAGCGTGGGTACGTCTAGCCTACGCCGCAGCATCGGCGGTAGAACGATCTCTAGGTCACAATAAATACTAACATAACTAAATACCTGTCAATGATATCAATCTCCATAAGGAGGACAATATACATCTCACAATATCTCATAATGTAAACTCAATCACAACAACTATAAGAGTATAAAGGCACGATAAGAGATGAGAAGAAGGACATAGTAAAATACCATGTCTCAAAATATAGATAAACCACAGTCTAGCTATCCAACACAAGTCTCCACAAGTCTCAAATTAAACTTAACACAAGTCTAAACATAAACTGAAATAACCTCAATAAGTCTGAGTGCATAATATAAATACTATCTAGATAGCTGCAGGCAATGTCTCATCTAAAGGAATAGACTCCTCTAAGATGTCTGGTGTGTATTCTGCATCTATACCCGGTCCATAGTGTGTGGTACAGAAATCCTCAAGATCCTCTGAAAAAATATTCAGTCAGGATTGGAACGAAGTACAAGCACTAACAGCAGTTCCACATATATTGACAAAAACTATAACACAGTGTAAAGAAATACAAGACAGATATGAATAACTGGCAATAAAAAATACTAGAATAAGAAATACTGGAATAAATAGAATAAATCGAATACTGGAGCATCATCATCAATATACATCTAGCAATGAAATAGAAATACAGGTACACACAAGAACAATGAACTGGTATGTATGTGAATGCTAGAATCATGACTAGAATATGTAGAGATGCTAGATCAATATACTAGAGATACATGTCAAGAATATCTAACTAAGTGTGTGAAACATTAGCATATCATATGATCGGCTTGGGAATAATCAGGCTCATTACATTGGTTAGCTATCATCCTTGTAAGGTCAGGCTAACCATCCGGATAGCTATAATGCGAGTAATAGTCAGGCTAACCACATGTAATAGCTATGAGGCATGTATGGTCAGACTGCACCGACGTAAGGTGTGGGTGAGTTATGATGCATGTAAAGTTGGGTATGATCACACAAGCTACTAATATTTCCCTATTTTCCCCAGCTAGCACGATGGATTTCAAATCACGACTTCTCGTGACAGGTCTCAATGATGCCAACTCGTGTAAATAACAGTGTCAGAGTCATGTACGCCATACAACAAGAGTTATAGAGATAATCAACATAATAGAAACTGTGAGAGAATGTACTCGCATGTGGTCCTTAGCTGGCAATACCAATGTCCTGGTTCCAAAGTATCGTCTGAATGATCCAACAGTCCTATAGATATATCATAAACACAATATTGCATCAGACATTACACTAATACACAATCAACACCATGATCTCAGAGACGACGCTAGGGGTCATGTCTGTAGTTGCTGTGCATAACAGACAGTCAATGATACAGTATTGCCAGTACGTCGGTGTACATATGGCAGTCTGCTATCATGCTACATGGTCACGGGTTAATGTAACTATGGGGTATCCGTGGTTACACTCTAGTAGATAGACATATAATACTTATTATCTATCATATACTTTAATACTAATTAATTGCAATTATAATATATATATGTATATACATACTTAATAGAGTTTATACTATATATATATTTATATACGTATACGTATACATATACATACTAATCAATTTTTATACATATTAAACGTATACTATGAAATACCTATACAATACATATGTATATATATACTAGTTTGAGAAATATATTATATATATATACCAATATACCTTTGAATATATACCAATATGTATGCAAATACGTACATACATACATCCATATAGTTACATATACACAATCACATGAAATAACGGGAACGAGGCAGGAACGAACCTGCGCGCGGCACGACGACGATGACGATGATGTCAACGATGATGACGACGAGGGCGATGGTTACGACTATGGCGACGATGATGATGAATGAAGGCGAGGGTGGTGTCGAGTAGTAGGAGGCAGGGAATAAGGAGGTCGGGCTTGGCGGCCGGAGGGGATGTCAGGAAGGTTGGCGGGAAACAGTCGTGGGTTAGGGTTCACCGGAAAGAGGTGGCAGTGGTTCAGGAGAAGACTGGGTCAGGTTCCAGTCGGTCGCGGAGGGAGGATGGTGGTCGGGCTCTGATTGAACACAAGCAGGGTTCTCCGGCTTCAGGCGAACGCGGTCGAGTTGCAGCGGGCTCCGGCGTCGGACGGACGCGGTCTGGTCCGGCAGGGGATCTAAACTCCGGCGAGCGGATCTTGACAGGGATGGGGAAGAGATGAAGATGAAGGTTGGGGTCGGCTACTATAGGTTTTGGTTGAAGAAAAAATAAAAGAAAGGGAAAAATAAATATTTATATATGTAATACAATAGGTTGACCTAGAATTAGGGCTTGGTCAACCCCTCTTGGGATTAGGCCTTGTCATGGAGATATTTCAAGGGCCATGATAAAAATGGGTTCCAAATAAATGGCTAGGATTGCATTTGGTTCAAGGTTTGAGGGCCGTAGTTCTAGGAGGTTGATGTTGTATTACACACTCCCCAAAATTATGGAAAAGTACACATGAAGGAGAAATGGATTTATTCACGTGTCGTGTCCAATGGGGTGGACACCTTAATGCACTTTGCATAAAAGTGCCCAACAATTAGAAAATTGCACAAAATTGGATTTATTGTTTAATTAATTAAATAAATACAAATGGTGTTCTAAAATTAATTAGAAGTACAAGGGACTGAATTTAAGTGGGACACAAGCATCATGAATAAAGTAGACTCAGTGTAGAATATTACCCTAATTTGGGTTGCTCAAAATAGGTCGAGATTGTGTCTCCAATTTTGATTGGAACACACAAGGGTACAAGTTAGATTTATTAAGAATTAAATACAATCGGTTGCGAGGAATATTGCGCGTCTAAACTGAAGCACAACAAGGCATGGTTATGAGTCACACAAAGATCAAAGTAATAGTTTGGCACGTCTAGGACAAGGGTGTGAAATCAGTTGGAAGACAATGGCTAGCGTAGCGCTCTAATTATCGAAGTAACGATAAAGTACAATAATCAAATAAAAATCACAATTATTTAAATATAATTAATTATCATGCAATCATTTACACATAAAATTATGAAAAGACAAAAATATCCTTAATCTGAATGTGGGGGTGACAGAGCGTATGGGACATTATTCTTCTCCTTCTATATATGGTTTACCCCCACGTTATGTCAAACGTCTAGTGGTACGACGGATCTTCTCTACCCCCGCTCATGCCCCACTAGAGATGTCTCGAGTGCATATCACATAGATGGTTTAGTTACCCTTACTCTTGTTTACTGTTTTACTTTTATGCATGTCAATTTTTGTATACTTGTTATGTCCCTTTGAGGACCTGGTCCCTTATCAGGTGTAGATGATCATGACTATTTGCAGGAGCACGGATTATGACTTGCTACTTCTTTCTCTTTCGAGGAGGCCTACCCTTCAAGCCTATCTGATCATTAGATTTTGTACTTATTATATTTTCTTTCATATTCTGGTTTGGTAGTGGATTTGTCTCCACTCAACTATTAATTCTTCTCGCATATTTCATACTTGGTTCATTGTCATATTTGGTTATTTATTTATATTTGGTTTTGTGGATGAGATTAGTATTGTCTGTGACGTGACATTATATACCACATGTGAATTATTATTCATAATACAGCATACGTATGTGTTATAGTTTTCATATATTGGAGTTGTCATATACATACGGGTGGCATGCTTACGCATTCCTAGTCCTACATATTTTGGGATTGGGGCATGACATGTATTTGTGGTGGCCCATGCAGGTCCTGTTTAAATCGTCTCGGTTACGTTACTATACCGAGCGAGCCTGCGTTAGGATAAGGTTGTTAGGATCTCAATCTACAATTGCTATTGGAACTTTCTTTGATTTCTAATATCGTCCTTGAACCTCAAAATTGTTGTAGAAGCAAGGAAAATATGCAACCATGCATACAACAACCATGCATCCCAAAACAAAATCTCATAAAAGATCAGGCCGCAGAGTATCCCTGCAGCTAAGAAAGACGATATCCATGCATCCCAATCAGCCAAAATAGCTTGGCCGCAGATGGAGCTAACATGGCGTCCCGTCAGCAGGATTGTCTTTGACACAAAATTCTGACAAAAAAAATTCTGAATGCCTCAAAAGACGTGAATGCACTAAATGACAGATGTCTCACGTCAGTACAAAACTTCACTCTCGATGGATGTGAAGCGCCAAGTGTACAACATAACTGGCCTCATGCGTCTCAGACTCCATGCAGCTCAATGGGTCTCTGGCCCCATGCATCCCAGGTTCCATGCAGTCCCATGCGTCTCTGGCCCCATGCGTCCCAGGTTCCATGTGGTCCCATGCGTCTCTGGCCCCATGCGTCACATGCATCTCTGGCCCCATGCGTCACATGCATCTTTGGCCAGATGCATCCCAGGCTCCATGCGTTCCATGCGTCTCTGGCCTCATGCGTCCTAGACTCCATGCGTCTCATGCGTCTCTGGCCACATGTGTTTCAGACTCCATGAAGACCAAATCTTGCTGTTACGACAAGAGTGATTCTCTCCAACCAAGTGCGGACTATGTGTCAAGCTGACCAAGTCACGCCCATAAAGGACAAGAACCACCCAGATCTTTAGCAATAAAAAATCCCAACAAGCACCCACGTAGCAGCTCGACCTGCTCACAGCTACAACTGCAACATGTTAGGAAGGGACACGTGGAACCCTCCATCATCCATGCGGCCCAACATATGCGCGCCCAGGGATGGCTATAAATAGTAGGATACCAGACCCATACAAGAGGCTGGCTATCTGCGAACCTACAGTCAAGCAAGAGAGAAGAGCTTCCTCCTCCTACGTCGGATCGTCCACAGAGTAAAGAGAGTTGCTACACTCCTAACCCTCCATCGTCACCCACCAAAAAATAAATTTGTACTTAGATTGCCTCCTAGGACTTCTTTGTACTTTTTTTTTTGTTTGTTAATTAAATCAAGCTCTCTTAGAACTTTCGAATTTAAATCGCGAACAATTGTAATCATCCATACTTTCCTTGAACACTTATTCCTTGATTCTCGTCTATTCCTATCTCGGAGAGACGAACACTAGTGTGCAGTGATCTCCCCAAGAGAAGATTCTCGTCAAGAAATATTTTGGAT
Organism: Iris macrosiphon; assembly: GCA_036927795.1. NCBI lineage: Eukaryota > Viridiplantae > Streptophyta > Magnoliopsida > Asparagales > Iridaceae > Iris > Iris macrosiphon. The sequence continues at coordinate 25,355,083 of JAYESA010000005.1, read as the reverse complement.
GAATTTAAATGTTGTGGGATTTAAATTTCAAGGATAAATATTAATTTAAATAAAGAGTTAAGAATTTAATAATTGATAATTTTGTTAAACTATAAGTTTTTGAAGTTTATGATATGATTGGATTTGTGTTTAAATTTAAAGGAGATTATGATGATGGATTTAAATTTAGATTTGAAATATCTTGAAGCATTTAAATTTTGTGGAGTTTAAATTTGAAAATTTTGATAAGATTTGACTTGGAATCTAAATTTGAGAATTTTAGGATATGATGAGGCAGAGCATTGGTGAATCTCAATTTAAAATTTTCGTAATTATTTTATTGTTTGAGTATTGTGTGAAAAATAAAAATATAAAGGAAAAGGATTGAGAGAATAGTTTTAAATTCAAATTTTTAGGATGAGAATTTGAATTAAAATTTATTCAAGAGAATATGCAATGGTTGGATTTAAAATAGAGGATTGGATTTAAACTTGAATTATTAAGATTGAGTCATTAAATAAAGTTTTGAGAAATTAGATTTAAATTAGAAATTTTAAATGGTAGAATTTAAATTTTTAAAACTTTGAGAAGAGTTTGATAAAAATAGATTTATATTTCCTTGAGAAAAATTCAGGGGTTAAATAAAATTTCGTGAATTTGAGAAAGTTTTGCGATAAGTTGTTGAATTGAAGGTAGGTAAAAATTGTGGTGCGAAAATTTTGGTTGATTATATAAAAAAAAACATAGAGGAGTAAATTTGATAGAACAATTTTTAGAATTTAATATTTTAGACGAGATTATTTTAAAGTTGGTAATTGGATTCAAAATTTTAAGAATAGATAAAATTAAATTAAATTTTGTGATTTTGAGGAGATAATGATATATTGTATTAAAGATTATAAAGTTTGGGAATATGATTTGATCTTAGAAAGTTGGCTAAAATTAGATATGCCATATATGAATTATTTTGTTGGGTAGCTTTATGATTGATAGGTTTAATGATGTTATATATGGTAAAATTGATTAAGTTATGGGTATTATTGATTCGAGAAAAAAAAATTATTCAAAAATTTGAGAAATTGAGGAGAAAACTATTTGAGAATTGAAATTTAAATTTTTGAAATAAGACAGCTTTGAGGATGAAATTTAAAGGTATTATATGGTAAGATTGAATTTTAAATTTGGGAAGACAATGATATACTATATTTAATTTTTCTTTATATTTGAAGGTCTTAAATCTAGCAGAGTTTAAATTTTGGAATTTAAATTTAGATAATAGAATTTTGGAGATTGTATTTAAAATTTTGAGTATTGGGTTATTAAATTTAAATTTTAAGGAAATTAAGAAGATTAATATCATAGATAGTGAACTATAAGAGGTGGATTCAAATTATATTTTGAAGGTTGGAAATAAATTCAAGTTTGAGAATTTGAGGACTTTGGATCTTATGGATTTAATTTTGAATATTTTAAAAAAAATTGAATGAGTAGAATAATGATAAATTCTAATGGTGAGAATTGAGTTTAATTTAAATTTTAGGAGTTTAAATCTGGTTAAATTTCAAAGATTTAATTTTAAAATTTTAGTTAGAAGTTTTGAGATATAATTCAAGGAATTCAAGGATAACGTTAAAATTTTGAGTGTTAGGAGTTCAATAAAATATTGAGATTTGGTTTATAGACCAAAGAAATAACAATATAAAGATTGACTTTATCACTTATTCAAGTTGACTTTTAAGGACTTAATTTGAATTCAAAATTTGAAGAATTTTTTTTCCGAGAGATACGATTGATTGAGTAGATTTCAAATTCAAATTTTGATGATGAGACTTTAATTTTTTAAATTTATTCATGAGATATGCATTAGTAGGATTTAAATTGAGATTGTTTTTAACTTTTAAATTTTTAGGATTGACTCATTAATTGATGTTTGAGGATGACCATTAATTTAAACAGTAAAAATTTGTATATACGTAATGACAGTGAGGATAAGACAAATTATGGCTATAAGGACAAATTAAATTATTAGAAATTTTTGAGAAATGACTACAATATGAGATACAAATTTTCAAGAATGGAATTAAATTATTTTTGTAAAATTTTAAGATTGGATTTAATTTTTTAAGTTTGGATATGGAATTAAATTTGAAGGATTGAATTATCAAAATTTTGAAGACTATTATAAATGAGATTTAAATTTTGAGCAAATAATGTTAGATTGTATTTAAGAATTATGACTTGAGAATCATATGTAAAAAAAAAATTATTAGATTTTAAATTTTGACGATAAATTCGAATTTCAAAGATTTACTTCAAAATTTTAAGCTGTGAGAATGAAGTGAATTTTGAGGACTTTGGTAAATAACAAAAGTAATTTGACTTCATGATTATATTGCTTGAATTTTGATGGAGAAAACAAATATTATTAAAAATCTTAAAGTTGCGAGGACGCAATTCTTTTAAGGTTGGTAAATTGTAAGCCCCCTCATTTTTGAATAGGGGTAATTTGGTAATTTATAATTATTTTGATTATTTTATTTAATTAAATAGATTTAAAGAATTAATTTCTAAAATCTTTATATATTATATATGACACTTTCTCATGGCTTGGATATTTTGAGCAATGCGCAACCTTTTTTCTTCCAACCAAATTCACATTATTGATCTTGACTGGACCTACTACACTTGAGACATAGGTGTTGCATTAGTTTGATCTCCTCCATCCTCCAAAAATATTAAAAAATATCACGAACCATCGTTACCGTAAAAACTCTACTATTTGACTAGTTGAACCCAACCGAGTCCAAACACCCAACTCGGACTCTCAAACCAATTCCTATAAAATACATACACTACCCCCACAACTATTTTCTACTCCAAAACATATCCCACATATAAAATATATCCACAAAATCTGAACAAATCAATTAAATGGTCCATAAATGTAATATTTCTAAATTAGGAAAGACCCATATGCAATCTTGTTGCATATCAATTTAAATCTGAAATAAATCTTTTAAAATCTAATTTAAAGATTCTAGAGCATTCTCTTACCCCATTTTAGCCTCTTTAAATCATATCCATAGATGGAAACACTAAAACAAATCCTAACCACCAAACTACATCTCTACATATATATACAACCCGAATTAATAGGCTCGACCCCCCTCTTCTTTCTCACGTATCTCCTTCCCCTGACCCTATTTCCCTCTCCTTCTCACGAACTCTCCCTCTCCTCCTTCTTTCCCTCTTCCTCTGACCCTATTGCGCAAGATGGCGATCGTGCATGCAAAAACTAGTCATCAAGTTGCTAAAATACCTAGTTGACGCGCAATGTGACTTTGTACATGCAAAGTTGTGATTGGTCTATTTATATTTTATTTAAAATAAATTTCAGAATTAATATTTTTAATAATTAATGATTTAAAAATAGTTTTGGCAATTTTTAATGACTAGTAATATACTGGATGTAGCTACTTGCATGTGCAACCAATGTAGAATTAATAACTAGATAATAACCTGATTAAACTAGAAAATTAGAGTCTAACTAGTGTAATAATTAATTTTTAGGTGTTCGATATGTTTCTGTGGAGAGCTCCATACCAGACTTGTTGTGCTCGCAGCTTGGCTCGGAAGGCAAGTATACCCTGTATGATTGTATTATTCTGTTTACATATGCCTAGTTTTAGTTGATAGTGTGTGCACGTGTCTTAGAGTAGCAGACTTACGGGTATATTATGAAGGTACTTGGTATCTTCTGACCTGACACCTGTTCAACACGTTTCTGTCTGAGGGAGTGAGTGCATGGACTAGTGTGGACTGATCTTCGATACGTGAGTTCGCGTCTTGGGTTAGTAGTTAGTGTTTGGTCTAGTTCCTAAATTTTATTTGACGTTGTTGCATTATGTCTGTACCGCCTATACGGTTCGGACGGTACATTGGGAGGGAAGAATCTGCTAGCGAGCATATGAGACATTATTCTTCTCATTCTATATATGGTTTACCTCCGCATTCTGTTGAACGTCTGGTGGGACGACAGATCTTCTCTACCCCCGCTCATGCGCCACTAGAGATGTCTCGAGTGCATATCACATAGATGGTTTAGTTATCCTTACTCTTGTTTACTGCTTTACATTCATGCATGTCCATTTCTTGTGTACTTGTTATGTCCCTCTGAGGACCTGCTCCCTTTCCAGGTGTAGACGATCATGACTATTTGCAGGAGCACGGATCAAGACTTTCTACTTTTTTCTCTTTCGAGGAGACATACCCTTCGAGCCTCCCTGATCATTAGATGATGTACTTATTATATTTTCTTTCATATTTTGGTTTGGTAGTGGATTTGTCTCCACCCAACTATTAGTTCTTCTCGACTATTTCATACTTGGTTCATTGTCATATTTGGTTATTTATTTCTATTTGATTTTGTGGATGAGATTAGTATTGCATATGACTGTGTCATTATATACCACTTGTGAATTATTATTCATAATACATCGTACGTATATGTTATGGTTTCTATATATTGGAGTTGTCATATACATACGGCTGGCATGCTTACGTATTTCTACTCCTACGTATTTTGGGACTGGTGTGACAATAGAGGAGAAGGGACATAGCCCACTTACCAAGTCTGAATCCACTAAGCACTATGCCTTGCCGATACGGCTGATTCCTTGAATCCGTGGTCCGATGCAAAGCACGATCTACTCAATTGGTTTGACCGTGTAAGCAGGTCGTGCTCTCCAAATCATCCGACCTGATCGGACTAAGGAATACGGTATTATCATTCCAATCCGCTATCTCTGTACTTGCTCCGAACGAACACACTGATTCCATCGAACTCCGTACACGATCTGCACATGAAACCAACTCAAATCAATACTTGCTCCCAAATCCAACTCAATGAAATACAACCAAACATTTGTCTTATTTTAATCTGACTCAGTGTAATGTACCGTGCGGGTGCGGGATATTACACCAATAGTCTTTTCCGTCTTCAGGTCCTAAAATACAACCATCATGAAAGAATGTTACTAAGCAGTGTAAGTCACGAGTTATCCGACAAATGCATAATAAACTAAATAGGGTTTTGAGGGCTGGTGATTAGGGTTAGGGTTTTCATTGAGAGAGTGGGGGTTAGGGGTCGGATGAGAGGTCGTGGATGCCGGCGGTGCAGGCAGCTAGTGGATGGACGGCGGTAGCAGAGGGGTTGTAAGGGGGTCGGCGGCGGATGTCACGCCCCGGTTCCACAGAACCAAACGTCGTCACTAGACGTAATATCATACAAGCCTAAATTGTACTTGTACAAGCACCAAAATGGCCGATTTGGAAAATAAGTCACAGAGTTGTCGCAACAGAAATACCAAGCAGAAAAGTTGAATCAATACGAGATGTATAAAAGAATGATTCTCTTTATTGATATTTCAAAAGAAATTACAATGGCTCGAAGCCAAGAAAACAAATCTATCTATCTCTCTCAATACAATGAATCATGCTGCAAGGCTTACAACTCAAGAAATATACAAAAGATGATATTCCATACATTGTTCTTTATACAAAGAAATTCACACCACCGACTGTCACGCTCCAAGGCGCCAATCCAAAGCCTTCGCTCGAGCAAGCTACTCCCACACCTGCAAAGACCTGGTAGGAGATCAGTACATAGAAATACACTAGTGAGTGGCCTCTCGTCCACTCAACAGAACCAACACGTTCTTTATATGAGTGCACACAAACTATTATGTGATCTTTCTAATCTTGACTTAGGATCCGTTACATGGCATAGCAGAATTATAACATACTTGTGCCACATGCATTAACTGTCATGCAATAGAGCAACATGGTTCATCTTACCAATACTTACCATCCATCCTTCCATGTCAGACACAATAATAATACCAATATGCAATAAAATAAAATAATATATACTCTAAGTGTCACAAGTGTGTCTCTGCAGAAGACAAACGTTAGGCTCACAGTGCGCTCATTCTTGCATCATCCCCGATAAACATGCACGCATACTGACATTAGCATGATGCCTAACTTATATGAGGGTCACTGACACCACAAGTCATCTTGGACTATAGTTGGTTAGACGGCGATCCTTTCAGCTAGCTACACTGAAAGTTTCCGAATCACTTGGACTAGTACTCCAGCTAGCTCCGCTACCATGCTAGAACTTCAGCTAGCACTGTTCTTCCAGGGCGATACAATCACGATGCCTCGACGATCGTTCGAGAACTTACATTGTGCATAAGTTATCCATGATTATGCAAATGCGTGAACATCTAGACTCTACACAAATGCATAATAAAAAATTGATATCTAGTACACCATCTATCTCTCTTACCATAATACCATACGCAGTTCTCAGTCCAAGGGCACTGTCTAAACGACCCAACGGTCCCAAACTCTTCTATGTTGTTATCTCTAAAGTATAACATGGTGGCATTACTACAGTATATAATTCATGTGATAAGCTATTGCCAAAGCATGAAACTCTATTCTATAGCATACAAGATAGATAGTCCATGTGACAAGATACATCAACGGTGTGGAAGTCTACTTCTGTGGTCTAAGTGATAAGATAAAGTAGTGCTATGTTACACAAGTCTATCTCAACAATATAAGGTCTATGTCTAGAACAATAGCATGAGAGTCTATCTATTATATCAAGTTAATAATTCCACGTTCTAAACCAACATGATACAGAGTGAGATTATTCTCTTATCTATGTGGGTTCTCTTCTTTTATGAACATGCATCAAGTTATTGCAGAACAAACTAAACATACATCATCCATTTGTTAAGTGTGAAGGTAAGGCAAAGAAATGGTCATTGAAACCACTCACCTGGCAGAGGACTCTGCCTCGACCGAACAGAACACAGAACAAGCCTCTGAATGAGCCAAATCCAAACGGCACTGCGCCAATGAACCATCTTATTGAACCAAGCAGAGCGAGGCACTACAACGGATGGACGGCGGTAGCTGGGGTGCCTGGGGGTCGGCGGGAAAATGTGGCAGGAGTAGGGAGATGACAAGGGAGAGGCCAAAAGGCTGTGGGATGAGGGCTGTCATCATCAACAACAACCGAAAGGCTGTGGCGGAAGTTAGGGGAGGGGGGGGGGGTAGGGGTAGTCGGCTAGGGTTTAATAGAAGATATGGGAGAAGAGAGAGAAGAGGCAACTAGGACTAAGATTTTAGTTCTGATACCATGTTGAAAGAAATAATATAATGATTTCATTGATAAGAGAGTACAAATATATATATATGAGAGAGTCAACATCTCATTATTGGATCTACCCGATGTAGGACTGAAGTTAAATACTAATATTCAACAAAAGAAAAACTCGTATGTTCCTTCTGCAACCTTGAAGTCAATGAACTCATCAACAAAGAATGAACACATTAACACATCACAGTAGAAAGCAAAAATTGTAATTATCTTTCTATTGACAGTAATTATTTGTACTACTGTACTGTGGTATACAATTGATTTTTGTTAAGAATAAGCTATTTTTCCTCTTTCCTTTCCTATTTGATTCCATACATGTGTACAAGCCGTGCAGCTGCCGCAATATACAAATACAATGAAGTCCGACAAAACTGAGGGAGCAACTGTACAGGTAAATATTTCATCAAGGACTAATGAAAAACTTGAGGAGAGGTATAATACTCGCTTTCATTAAATACTGGTCTTAAATCCTCCTGACACATGAAATCTATCGGAAAAGAGACGAGATGGCCTCTCACTGACTGCAATCTGTCCAAAGGATCAGTATTTTTGATATCTCCATTCTGATAAGATTCCAGGTTTTGAGGAGCAATCCCTAAATCAATAGTCGTGTGCCCCAGTTTCTCCTTCCAGTATGAGGTTGTCTGCCGGATTGAAGATCTGTATCCATTAACATTAGATTAGTTATATGAAAATGGAAAAAAGGGACGGATAATGAACCACGATTAACTGTGTAATTGTATTACCTGGAGTGAATGAGATCATTGGGAACACAAGCAAATACATCTTGGTAAATCATGGTGTTTGTCTGCCCAAGACCAAGGATAACAAGGAATTCCGTAATTAGAATTTGGCACAAGGTTCAAAAATTGCTTTATATATATATATATATATATATATATATATATATATATATCACAAAATAAAAACAATGCATGCTAGTTATAGGAAGATAAAGATTCTACAGAATCCATGCAAAGCCAAAAGGGAAAGCAAAAGATGAGCTCTGTTCGAAGGGGTCTGAATATGAGAATTCTTCTGGCTTTAGTCTTTTCCGCTGCACAACTACTTTCCCTTTCAAGGAAAGAGGTGGGAAAACCCCTAGCCCATGCATTATTGAGGAAAATAATGAGACAATGAGGTCAAGTAATGGACCAAGAATCCTCGGTATGAATATTGTTTCCATGACGATTGTCACAGAATGCAATGAAGATAAGGCAAAATAGTGGCAAAATCAAAATTAAGGACAAACTACTGACTAGAAGTATGCTCAGATGAGAACCAAGTACAAATTGGTAACGTAATTCTTTAGTGATCAATGCGCCTATATTATAATAATAGTAACATAGTAAAGATGTCCAGTGCAGAAAATGGGAAGTATTTTTTCTGAAGTTTCTCTTACCTTTGCAGTGGCCATCCAGATGTCTTTGTAGGTTGCATCCACTACTGGGTCATTGATTCTGTAAGCCTAAAGAACATAATGAAAGTTCTCAAACACAAAGAATTCAAAACATTCTTACAATTAAAATGATCCTCACGGACCTAATAATATTTTGAGGTTGAATGTAATCCAGATTCAAGCACTTCTCGTGAAGCTACTGGCCTTATAACACCATATAAAACCTCAGCAAAACCCCACACATGACAAGGAGCAGAGGGGGATTTGCAACAATATAGGCAGGTTAATGGCAACTTCAATGGATAAGGAATCAGTGGCCAAAAGGTTAAATAGGGATGATAGGATGCACTGATCTTTGTGTTAGGACCCGAGCATGGGATATGGGCACCATGACTGCTAAAACCATTAAAGAAATCAAATTAAACCAGAAACAGAAAGTTATGTCTTAAGCCTTAACTTCATAGAGCAAAAATAAAGAACATCTCAAAGTAGGACATGTCTAGATTTGCAGAAATGGAGAAAGAATGATCAATACAACTAGTAGGTGTATACAGCAACAAGCAATGTCTGTGTTGGTGATTCCTAAACATTGAAAGACAAATTTGAAATGTGTTCACTTCTCATAGATGAGAGAGGAAATGCAAAAGCAATACGTAGTAAAAAAAAATAACAAACCTCTCCTGCACGAAGGCCAAGGTGTTCAGACCAGAGAGAAAGACGAAGACTAAGAGCAAATTTCCCAGCTTTCCATGGCTTTCCGTTCATAAATGAGTCAACAAAATCTTTATCTTCAATAAGTACTCCAATCTGAGCAGGTAAATATATGACAAGAAAAAAATATCAGGCAAAAAAGTAAGAAAGATGAATAATGAGTTAAAAAGGGCATCACAGTGCCACGAGGCTCCCGCTTACGCAGGGTCTGGAGAGGGTTAAGATGTACGAAGCTTGACCCCATTATATAGAGAGACTATTTCCATAACTCGAACCTGCATCCTCCAGGATGCAAGCAACAAGTCTTACCATCGGATTAGACATCAACCTCATGAATAATATGTTAATGTTATTCTATTCAATGAAAAGATAAATTAGATAGTACACATAAAACTAAAGGAAATTAACGAGGGATAAGCTTTCAACAAGCAATGGGTTTTAATATCTTGAAATATTTGTGGTAGAATACTGTGTGGTGTCATGAACATGTAAAAGCATGAATAATTTGCGTGGGATGTCGTCCCTTCTTGATTAATGTCCTCCCATCTATGTTATTTTAATAGGAGTTGCCTACAAGGTAATAAGAATTTATTCGCTAATCACTATGATTATTAGACCTGGATATAGTGTTGTTAATGACGGATGACGGGTTATGGCGGCAAGGCAAAAATCCACAATATAAATATGACGGATGGTGTGGCGGCCTATGGCCGACATAATTATATATATAATTATATATATATATATATATATATATATATGGAAAAAGGGGATATGATCATAGTGTCCATATTCCTACATAAGCATATATATACTAAAAAACTGCAGAAATAAATAAAATACCTACTGAACTTAAAACATATGTCAAGTACCATAAACTTAATTGATAGAAAATATCATTACTCAATGTCATAAACTACTAACAACCACATTTTCATCAAGTTCAGAACATCAAAACATCAACAAAATGATAAAAAATCAACGCAAACACAAATTACATGTCTCTAATTCTCTTAACAAAAAAATGATAAAAAAGCAATGCAAAGTGCAAACACAAATTAAATGGCTATAATCCGCTTCCTCCACCCCAACATAATAATCTCCTTTGTCATCATCAAATGAAGCACATCCCTCTTCCTCTTCTCCTTCAGATTCCTCAAATTAACCAACAACTCATCTTCTTCGGATTCCTCATCATTCTCCTCAAATTCCTCTTCCTCATCATCCTCAACCACTCTCTCTCTTTTGCGGTTGCAGTTGGACATTTCCTAGAAGTTTTGACAGTTGTACTAGCACCACTTGATGGCGCCTTCCTTTTCATGATTTTCGCCTATTATACGTTCTAGGCTCTCCAACCCCCGATGCCTCATAAATAGTTATCCAATTAAGTTTTAGGATTTTACACCCTTTTGGGTCCGGTTCTGTCACGCCCCAGTCCCAAGGATTTTACAGGTTCTAGGTCGGGTCACATGACCCAGTTTGTTTTTAAAAAAATTGTCATTTCTGTCATTTCCGCCGTAGCCGCCATAAACGCCACAGACGCCACACGCATAGCGGCCGCCATGGCCCGCCATTTGAAAACCTCCACGCCATTGCCATTTCATGGTGGCGTGTTCAAAATCCGTCACGGCCATCTGCCATCTGCCATGTCCGCCATTTAACAACACTGCCAGGATAGGAGTGTCACAATTTGATACGAGGTGACTAACATGGCAACTCTCCATAATCAAAACACAAGAAAACGGTCATTGTTGAGTATTAGTTATTTAGTCCCACATCGAGTAGAGAATAAGGAGGAGGCAAGTCCTCTCCTATATATATATGTAATCCCTCATTCAATAAATAATCCAATTATTCTCTCCTCACATGGTATTAGAACCATAACCCTAGCCTCCATCCCCACTCCACCTCTCTCTCCACTCAAATTAGCCGAACACCTCCTAGCTCCCACAACAACAGCCTCCTACGCCTCCGCCAGCAGCAACTCACGCCTTTACAGCCCACTACCGCCTCCACCTCTCAGCCCCACCTCCGCCTCCTTGCAACCGCCCAAACCTTCTAGCCCTACCTCCATGTTCCTGCCGCTGCTCGATCTCCTCGCCCTCCGCTGCTCCAGCACCCCCACCACCAATCCATTACCAGACTTTCACATCCCCCCCCCCGATCTCCTCCATGGCCCAAACCCAGCTGCTAACCCTAACCCTAGCTCCATCTAACCTTCAGCCGCTGCCCACCTTCCCCAAAATCCTAACATAATTTCTTCTTTTTAAAAAAAACCAGATTTGAAAAAAATACAGATATGAAAAAAAAATATCGTAGGAGTTGAGATCTTCAGAGAGTAAACTATTGATTATTTGAGTGAACCTATGAACCTCGATAACGACATCAGGAGTTAACAAAGAGCATACTTGATTATTTGTGTGAATCTATGTTCCTGGTCCCATATCCGCATCAGGATCTAACAGAGAGCAACCTAGGTTTGCATTAATCTGTCTTGGCTTGTGTAATCCACAATTAGATCTCTGCCAACATCGTGCGAGCAAGTTCTGGCAACGTTGATTGTACATTGGCGAGGCTGATGTGAGTATCGGGTCGGGACAATCAATGACAATCGAATAGAGAACATTAAAGGATGATGAACACTGAGGCAAGTAGCAGTGCTGACAACACCAGTGCCGGGAACGCTGTGGCGGAAACCCCGGGCACTGGTACGAAGATTCATAAATTCGACTAATCAATCGACGGCTAAGGTCCAGATGATTACTCCACATAGCGCAAGAAAGTCGAGAAGACGCTTCGGGGAATGTGGTTGTCAAAACATCTGACTGACAATCCCCCAGTAGTGAATGATCCCACATACGAGCAGTGGGAGACGAACGACAGTCAACTGTTTACATAGTGGATGAATTTAATGGAACCATCGGTTGAGAACATGATTCAGAATACGAATTCGGTGAAAGAGTTTTGGAAGGTCCTAGTGACTGCGTTTGATGGAAAACGCGATGTCTCGCATCTATGACTCGGTTGTTGGCGTCTACCTGGCTGATCAAGGAGACAAGTCACATAAGGATCAATTCAGTGCCTTTAAGGCCCTAACTGATGAGATGGATCGTGTGTTACCCCTAACAACGGATATCAATGAGACAAGGACTCATTGTCAGCAGTTGAGCGGCTATGTCATGGCGTATCTTACCTTCCTTCGATCTGATACAGACTTCGTATGGTCTCATCTTTCTTCCAGTCTGCCACTCATTTCAGTTTTACATACACCCGAAAACCCATTCAGTTTATTATCCATTAGTCGGATTACTCGTGACTTGCAATGTTCGGTAACATTCTTTCTTGATGGTTTTTTTTTTTAGGACCTGAAGACTGAAAAGACTATCGGTACAGGACATGTGGCTGGAGTCTTATACTTGTTTGAAATAAAATTTTCTGTTGCATGTGTCGGCATGTCACTCGATCAGTTTGAGTTGCAATGTCGGTTAGGCCATCCGTCTATCCAAGCTCTCCAGAAAATGTGTTCGTCTTTAGATTTTCAAGTTTCTTTTCATTGTGAGTCATGTAGTTTGGCCAAACATCAACGGGTACCCTATCCAAGCTCTTTAGAAAATGTGTCTTTAGATTGCGCAAGACCCTCTATGGTCTCAAATAGTCACCTCGTGTCTGGTTTGGTCGATTCTTACATATCGTTACCTGGTTTGGCATATGCCAATTAAAGAAAGATCATTCGGTATTTTACCGACAGACATCAGCCGAACGGATACTACTTGGTGACTACGTTGATGACATCATGATTACGGGAGACGACAATCAGGGTATTGCAACACTGCAAAAGTTTCTTAGTAAACAGTTTCAGAACAAAGATATGAGATCGTTGAAGTACTTCTTGGACATTGAAGTCACAAAGGAAAAACAAGACATTATAATGTCTCAGCAGAAATATGTGCTTGACATCCTAACTGAAAAAGGAATGATGCAAACTAAGGAAGCAACCTCACCCATAGATCCAGGAGTAAAGTTATTCCCCGATAAGGGGATATTGATGGCCAATCATGATCAGTATCGTCGAGCAGTTGAAAAACTCTACTTGGCTGTCATGACACGCCAAAACATTTTTTTTGATGTAAGTGTCGCGAGTAAATTTATGGCTTCTCTACGAGTTGCGCATTGACAGACAGTTCTTAGAATCATGCGCTATCTAGCTCAGAATCCGGAAAAAGAAATTCGGATGGAGAATCAGGGACATACTTATCTTGAGTGCCTTATATATGTTGACTGTGGTGCAAGTCTTACGGATAGACAGTCTACATTTGACTACTCGGTATTTATTGGCGAAAACTTAGTGTCGTGGAAGAGTAAGAAGCAGAGTGTGGTCTCACGATCCAGTTCGGAAGCGGAATACCAAGCTATTGCTCATGGCACAACAGAGGTGTTATATCTGTAGCATCTTCTAAAAGAGTTGGGAGAAGAAGCAGGATCCGAAGCAGCAGATATGTGGTGTGATAACCAGTCTGCTATCCATATTGCTACCAATCTCGTATTCCATGAAAGGGGAAAACACATTAAGATCGACATCCATTTCGTCCGTGATGGGTATCAAAAGGGGATGATAACATTTCACTACATGAGATTCCAGTATGGGCTTTACCCGGAGATCCTGCAGTTGGTGGAGGGGAATGACTACCCCACTTTTGATGACGTGTTGGTGGCAGCAAGAAGGCACGAGCTGACTTTGCACAGGTTGTCAACAAGGACTAGGGGGCAAAAGAGGTCGCATGCCTAGAGCGTAGGCGGAGGGCCAGTACCACGGACGTCAGCACCAGCACCTGGCATTCGTATTCGTGACTTAAAAGTTACAGAGGCCAGCAACAACAATTGTGGCGGTTCCGGTCCAGCAACAATCACGCCTTCAGCAACAACAACCGCGCCCGAGAATGCATGTAGGGTACACTCATTGTGGCAAGGGAGGTCACACCCGGAATGTGTGCCGGGCAACAAAGGGGCAGTGTTTGAGGTGTGGAAGCGCAGATCATAAGATAGCGACTTGTCCACAAATGCAAAGGCAAGGAGGACAGATTCAGCAGTTCCAGCGTTGTCAGCTCCAGGGGCAATGCAGTACCGATGGCCGACAATGGCAGTTAGATCATTAGCCCAGCGTCCGTTGCCGTCGTAGGCTCAAATGTACGAGCAGATGCAACAACAGCAGAAAGGTCAGCCGAGGCCACAGCAGCATGGCCAGCAAAGGCAGCAGCATGGACAGCAGAGACCCCAGCAGGGTCAGCAAGGACAAAGGCAGCAACAACAACAAAGAGCTCAACAGGGTCATGGTCAAGCATTCACCCTATCTTTGGAAGAGGCGTTAGCGTCGGACGACGTAATGGCAGGTACTATTTCAGTTGCATCTTTTTCTGCTTTAGCGTTGTTTGATTCGGGAGCTTCCCATTCTTTTGTATCGACATGATTCGCGACACGTATTGGTATGGAGTTCGAGGCATTGCCAGAGAGGTTGACTATACTCACCGGTAATGGGCTCATGGGAGTTAGTAGGGTATGTTTAACGTGTCCAGTCGTGGTGTGTGGATATCATCTACCCACACAGTTGATCGTGTTTCCTACGAGTAACTTCGATATTATCCTAGGCATGGACTGACTGAAAGACAGTCATGCTACGATAGATTGTCGCAGGAGAAGAGTGTTGTTTAGCATCCCAGGCTTAGAGGAGTTCGTCTTCGTTAGGACCGTAGAAGACCAGCCAGATGGTGGAGTTGCAGCGACAGTGATATTAGAAGAATAGATCCCTAAGGTGGTCGAGGAGTTTCTTGATATTTTCCAGAAGAGCTCCCAGAGATGCCACCAGTGAGAGATGTGGAGTTCTGTATTGAGTTGACTCCCGGGACAGAACCAATATCTTGTAAGGTTTACCCGATGGCACCCTCAGAGTTAGATAAGCTGTATCAACATATAGAGGAGCTGAAGGCGAAGAAGTTCATTCGGACTAGTGGATCACCCTGGGAAGCACCAGTGGTGTTGGTGAACAAGAAAGATGGGTCAACGTGGTTGTGTATCGATTATCGGCAGTTGAACGCGGTGACTGTGAAGAACAAGTATCCACTTCCGAGAATTGATGACTTATTTGATCAGTTGAGAGGATCTAGGATTTTCTCTAATATTGATCTTCGATCAGGGTACCATTAAGTAAGGGTCAGGGAACAGGACATACCAAAGACAACTTTCATGCAGCGGTATGGGCACTATGAGTTCTTAGTGATGCCGTTTGGTTTAACTAATGCACTGACAGTGTTTATGGATTTGATGAACCGCATATTCATGCCCTATTTGGATCAATTTATGGTGGTATTCATAGATAACATCCTCGCATATTCCAAAAGTGAGGCAGAGCACGAGGAGCATCTTCGGAGGGTATTGCAAACTTTGAGGGAGCATCAGCTTTATGCAAAGCTTAGTAAGTGCGAGTTCTGGTTGGATCACATTTCTTTCTTGGGGCATATCATTTCAGGGGCAGGAGTATCGGTGGATCCGGAAAAGGTTGAGGCAGTAGAAAGTTGGCCAATTCCGAGAATAGCAGAGGTTCGTAGTTTTCTGGGGTTGGCATCATATTACAGGAGATTTGTGACAGATTTTGCAAAAATTTCTGCAGCCTTGACGATGCTGACACGTAAGGAGGTAGAGTTTGTTTGGTCAACTGAGTGTCAGACATTCGTTCGAAGAGACACCATGACAAAGTGATAGCATATGCATCTCGACAACTTCGGGATCTTGAGAAGAATTATCCAACCATGATTTGGAGCTTGCAGCGGTAGTGTTTGCTCTTAAGCTATGGAGGCACTACTTGTATGGAGATCGCGTGGAGATATATACGGTTCACAAGAGTTTGAAGTATGTATTCACGCAGAAGGACCTGAACCTGCGGCATAGGAGATGGCTCGAGTTGTTAAAGGATTATGATGTGGAGCTTTAGTATCATCCAGGCAAGACGAATGTGGTTGTAGATGCACTGAGTAAGAGGGGTAGTACATACGACAAATCTTGAAGGATCTTCAGGAGATGGGTATAGAAGTGGTACTCCCGAAGGATACCGAAATTTTAGCCAGTTTGCAGATCCAGTCTACTTTGGTACAGAGGATCAGCACAGCTCAGGTAGAGGATCCACAGATTCAGAAGCTTCAGGTAGAGTATGAGTCCGGCCTTAGAAAAGAATTGATGATTCATGAAGATGGAATACTTAGGTTTGGAAATCATCTCTGTGTGCCGAGTGAAAATATTCGACAAGTTATGACCGAAGGACACAGATCCCCGTATTATATTCACCCAGGAGGCACGAAGATGTACCGGATATAAGGCAACATTTCTGGTAGAACGAGATAAAGAGGGAGATAGCGAGGTTCGTGTCTCGATATTTGATATGTCAGCAAGTGAAGAGCAAGCAGCAGAGGCCGGTAGAATTGTTACAACCACTATCGATTCCAGAATGGAAGTGGAACCACATTACGATGGAGTTCGTGACTGGTCTACCTAGATCTCCGACTGGCCGAAATGCAGTTTGGATAATAGTGGATCGGCTCACAAAAGTCGCTCATTTTTTTTCCTTCAGAGTAGGACAGTCCACTGAGCAGTTGGCAGAAATGTACATGAAGCAGATAGTGAAGCAGCATAGAGTTTCAGCTAGTATAGTATCGGATCGAGACACCCGATTCACTTCTAGATTTTGGCTGTCTACATCAGAGTTTGGGCACCATGTTGAGATTCAGTATGGCTTACCATCCACAGATAGATGGACAGTCAGAAAGGACTATACAGACTTTGGAGGATATGTTGCGATCTTGTACCTTGGATTTTGGAGGGTCTTGGAAGGATCATCTTCATCTAGTTGAGTTCTCATATAATAATAGTTATCAGGCCAGTATTCAGATGACTCCGTTTGAGGCATTGTACGGAAGAAAGTGCATATCTCCATTGGCTTGGGATGATATTGGTGAGCAGAAGATGTTGGGACCAGAGATGATTACTCAGACAGTAGAGGTAGTCAGATTGATTAGAGAGCGACTTCGAGTTGCACAGGATAGCGTCAATGGGCAGATCAACGTCGTAGGCCGTTAGACTTTAGTATCGGTAACCACGTATTCTTGCGAATTTCGCCTACCCATGGAATCATTAGATTTGGAGCCCGGAGAAAGCTTAGTCTGCGGTACGTCGGTCCCTTTGATATCCTCGAGCTGGTGGGTGATGTTGCTTATCGCCTTGCCCTTCCGCCTTCGCTGCGTGATCTACATGATGTGTTTCATGTATCTCAGTTGCGCAGATATGTCCCGGATCCGAGCCATATCCTCGACCATTCTGAGCTAGTTGTTGGTACCGACTTGTCTTATGAGGAGCAGTCCGCGTCCATTTTGGACCGAAGAGAGAAGGTGCTCAAGAACCACTATCCGTCTTGTCCGTGTCGCTTGGGGCCATCACTCATCGGGAGAGTCGATGTGGGAGCGCGAGAACGATATCAGAGCCAGATATCCACACTTGTTCGACTCCGGAGGTATATTCCTTCTAATGCCTTCATATCTCGTCTTAGTGTTTGCTCAACATCCATGTGGAATGGATGTTGCTTTTCTTCATTGCATGACTTGCTCACTTAGTTATAATAGTATGGTAGATGTGCGCATGATTAGCTTAGTTGTTTCGTGATTTTTTCTTATATGGTTTTAGCGAAATTCCGAGGACAATTTTTCTAAGGTGTAGAGAGATGTCACATTCGTTCCCTAATTTCGTACTCCTGTTACTTGGTTGTGTATTATATTTCTGTATTTTGTAAATTGGATTTTCGAGAGAGACTACCCGAGACCGTAGGAACCCAATTGGTAATTTCCATAGACTCGTAATAGGACCCGAATATAGATGGAATCCCTAAAACCGGTTCACTATTGAACCACTAGACTTATGTTTTCTTGGACGGTTGAGATGAGTTGGGGTGATGGATTCATTAGGTGGATGGATGAGATTAAATCACATCTCATGACATCTTTCTCTCTCTTCATTCTTCTCATTTTCTCTCTTTCTCTTTTTCTCTCCTCTCCAAATTCAAACCCCCAAACCCTAGATCTAGCCTAGGAGTTTTACTTCTTTCTTCTCTTTGGAAGAGATTAGAGTTAGTGTTACCTAACACTTAAGGCAAGTACATCTTGCACAAAGTGCAAAAACAATAATTTTTGGAATATTTTATTTCTTAAAATTTTCTTGCATATTTTTATGCTTATAATGTGTATCTAGTGATCCTCAACAAATTTAGTATTTGACATTTTTGATTTTGATAAACGGTTTGGAGTAGATCTAAGTTTCAAAGTTAATGTTTTACGAATTTCATGGTTTTGATCTCTTAAAACTTGAAAATTTTGAAAACTAATTATCTCATGTTGTGGAGAATTAAATTTTATTCAATTTTGGCTTTTGAAACGTCAAATTTCGAGTTGAAATAAAAATTTTATGGCCAAAACAAATTTTTAGAATTTTTCATGTCGGCTAAAGAAGAGATCATTGCTGCGTAAAAATTGTGTAGAAATCCCTGGGGTAAAAACTGTGCAGAACCCCCTGCGTATAACTGCGCAGAAACCCTTCCTTCTGCGTATAATTGCATAGAAGTCCCTCATTTTGCGTTAAAAGTGCGCATAAGCCCTCCCCTTTGTGTATAATTACGCACAATTCAATTTTGAGCATAAAAACTGCACATAACCCCCTCCCTTGCGTACTTTTTGCACAGATTTGCCATTTTTTGACTGTTTTGTACGCAGATGAGTTATTTTAAGCCATTTTTTACTGTTTTTTACGCGAAAAGCTATTTTTTTTCCTATTTTGACTATTTTTGGCTATTCCGTTTTTGTCATTTTCTTCAATTAGTTGGATTTTTTTATCAAATCTTGTGACCTTGTATGTGATAGTGAATTAAGAACTTATATGTTTCCTTATCTGAATAATGACAAATGCTTGATGAACCATATGATAGAATTATAGGGCCAACTAGAAGTTTATAGTAGAAGCACTGGTCATATACCTGACCCGATATCCATGCTATGATGTGAGCAGAGGAATTTCACTTGATTTAACTAATTGACTATAGAATTTTGACATGACTACTTGTATCCGTACTTATACTCCTTAATATCGCACCAAGTGTGCTATCTTGCTCGCGCACTGAGGTGCTACATATATACTGCGGTGTTATGTTATAAATATATTCTTGTTACATGCTCGTTAGTACTAAAATGAGGATTGCACGAAAACCCATATAGCTAGTCAGAATAGCGTGGTTAGATTTCTTAATTGATTATTGCATTACGCTCGGAATGAGTCCAGATTGGAACCATAAGAACCAATGCGGATTCATCCCTAGCGTACCCGTACCAAGGTACGACATCTAGGAGGATAATTGTGTGACCACGACACAAGATTCCAGATAACCGTAGGGATAATTAGGTAACTAAAAGTTGTAGCAGCATTGGGAGGGAACGGATCCCGAGATCGTGCAAGTCGGCCATGTCATAGATATTAATCATGGGGTGCAAGGCTAGCCACCAGGATACTGTATATCATCCGCACTAGTGGAGTGCAGTATCCGGCCACTAATATTATTATAACCGAGCCAGTATCCCACTATAGAGGAGAACTGTTACTGTTACTGATTATTTAGCACAGTAGCCTTATAAGGGACTAGTCATTTTATTTATTTATTCATGTTGTATATTATTGGTTCGGCTAGTCCTGCTCGGACATAGCACGATTTGAGGATCCAATTATATTGTGCATTACTGGGGTTACCCAGACATCATCTAGCAAGTCGTAGGATTGCTTGGCCGTTTAATTAAATTATGTTTGATTGTGTATTGTCATCTGCCAAGTAGCTTAGGGACATGGATTGTCGTGGCACGATGATTCAACCCTTGTCCTTGTTTGGTTGTGGGGTTGGACTGTTATGTTACGATAGGCTATGGACCGAACTAGGACGCAGATACCTCTGATTTGGCACAGGCCTTGCTCTCTTTTCTTGCATTTATTTCAGTTATTGGTTTTGTTTCTTCTCTTGTGCTTCCTCGTGGTACTTGCTATTCGGGGCCTGATTCCGCTGGTTTTGTTTGGCCAGATTTCGTAACGGAGCCTGAGGACTCTACCTTCTACCTGACTGATGGTGCATACCAGGAGCATGGTCGGCAAGGGACTTGAGTATGTTTCCTTCTTTCCCACTTTAGTATTTTGTATCATTTTGAGCATTTAGCCACCAGCATTCTTTAGCCGGTAAGTTTTGTACATATTTGTGTAAATTCAGACTGCAACTGATAACGACTATGTACTATTGACCTTGTACTAGCTCGACATTTTGTAATAACTAGTTCTTGACCATTTTGATAGAGCATCAGGGACGACTTACTGCTTTATCATATATGTTCATCTTTTATTGCTAACTATTTGATTGATTGAGACATAAATGTTCCTTGAGACCCTAGGAAGACTTTATTGTAGTATGCACCCCCTTGTCTAGTTACAGCCGTGATCGTCGTACGACGTATTGTACCTTGTACGAGGTAGCTGGCTATGTTCGTCTCCGTATTTTGGTACCGGGACGTGATATCTCCTATATATATGTAATCCCTCATTCAATAATTAATCCAATTATTCTCTCCTCACAGTCATAAATGTGTGTATTTGTAAATATGCATAATTTAACACGAATATTTTTATGTTGTTTTGTTCGTGTTCTTCAGGAACTCAATAAGTACAAATATGTGCAAGTATATTAAATCTTGGAATATTTGCTAAATAAAGACACTATTCTCTTCATCTTATGACTATTTTATGAAACATGAGGACACTTCTGTCAGACACCAATAAACATGCGTGTATTGTCATACACAGATGATCACAGTAAATTTTAGTATATAGAGAGTGTGTGTGTGTGTGTGTGTCCAACATATCATCGGCTAATCCATATACATCCTGGGAAACTACATGAAGGTGTTAGGTAATTAACATTACAAGAGTTTGTAATTGAGCCGAAATGTTCGCAATGGAAGGCGGCACACAATGAGACATACCAGCAAGGTTCTCACTTCTCAATGTCTTCAGACCCAGGGGCGGTGGGAGAGGGGGACCAGGAGGGGCCATGGCCCCCCCACCATAAATCTTGGATTTCAGGCCCATGTATCGTGTGTCCATGCCTATATATGTGCAGGAGGTCATTCTACGACGTCATGGAGAGTTGGCTTGGCTCCATTTCCATCCCTGTAAGGGCTTTCATGTATAAAAGCTTGACACCTATAGTTTATGGCTGAACATATCAAGATAGTTCTCGAGCTCACAATAATCAATCCGAGGTCAAGCTCAAATTATCAAGCCATGCTCGAGCTTGCAATTTTAGTTTTAAAGTTGCATTCAAGCAGCTCGGCAAGACTTGGAAGTAAGGATCATTAGTTGGGCTTATTTTGTATGAAAGCGAAAAATCCACTAGGCGGAGAGAAGATCTTGTTCAGGAGATCATGACCCAAGCTTCCTACGCTAAAGCTAGGCTCCTCGAGAATATCTACTTCATTTCCATGATCAAGCTTGGCCCATCACTGAAGTTGAGCCCAGCTTGTTAATTGCTCTGTTCATTTGCAGCCCTATCCTTTTTTGACTAGCAAGCAAGCATTATAGAACTTGCGCCAGTCGTGCTTCCATCGAGCCAAGTGAAGCTTGAATCGACTAACATAAGTAACAAGAATCCTGTAGGACTCTCCTTTTGTAAAGTTATGCGCCAAGTCGAGCTTCCATCAAGCCAAGTAAAGCTCGAGAGTGAAGCTCTTCTTCTTAAATGTTTTCGCCACTTTTCAGACCTCATAATTAAAGTCAAGCTGCTAAAGTCTAATTTTATTTCATAAAGTGAAGATTCAAATAATTATGGTTTTATATTGGAAGCCAGCTGAATTCAAAACAAGGAATCAATCAAGTAATTTCTTGACCTGAATCCATCCCGTGAATGTCATTAGGATCCAATACATGAACCTAGCCTGGGAGTTGACTCAGTTTTGCTGGTCCCAAAGTCAACTTAGTCAGGTGGGTCCAGTTTCAAAAGAGAACCCAAGAGTACTATTAAGCCAGCTCCTTGTCCCATAACTATAACCTTCCAGGGACCCTGGCTGAACCTGAGGCAAAAAGCTAGGAGAAGGCTATAGTTTATGATATTATATAGACCTTTTTTTGGAAGCCCAGAAACGAGCCAGAGTTTATGTAAATGTGTTGGTAAATCTCAATGTAGAGGACCTGGACCTGGACCCGGACCCGGACCCAAAATTTAAACAGGAAGGGTCAGGGACACTTGAACCTGAGGTAGTACCAATTCCAGGTCTGGTGTACCACGCTTGGGCCAGACCTAACCCAGTAATAACCCTAATCCTTCCCAAAATAAATCCTGATATTCTGGTTATAAAAAAAGATATTAATATGATACTAAAATTAAGTGACAATGTTAACAGAAGGTAGTATAAATACCTCCGAGTCCCGTGATCCTAACAAACTCCTATCATTAATATTAGCTGATCCAATTAACACCATGTGATCATCAATTATCATCAATTTGCTGTGTACATAAACCTGCAAAACAAAATTAAGAGCAAAGAACATTGATGATGTGGTACAAGTCAAAAGAAAGAAAACATTAGAATGAAAACCATGAATAGGATGTTCACATATATGATAAAACAAGTATAATTGTTCAATATGACCATTCTATTACAAGTATTCAGACATTTCCATGTACATGATCAAGTAAGCCTCAGTCGACAACAACAAAGCTATCCCAAACTCTATGAACATCCATCTCAATCTTTCTGTTATGGTGAATGATTAATCCTAAGTGGAAAAAAAAACCCCTCTAGGATTATATATAATATTATATGATGGTCAATAAATCAAGCTCAGGAACTATCTTCAAGATATGCTTTCAATATAATTCAGATAGGCTTCTAATATACATCATCTCCGTCATGGTGAATGATTAATTCTAATAACATCCATCTTGATTAGAAGCCTAACTGAATTATCATTATTGGAGATCTTACTAGGACATAGGGGTAAGACGAAGTGAGCAGAGAAGACGGGCATTTCCCTGTTGGTTTGGAATTTAAAGGTCGCATGAGAATAAATCAAGCTCAGGAACCATCTTCAAGATTGCACTGGTCATATTAAAGAAGCTTGAGCTTGCATTGTTTTTTGAGTTTTCATATAAAACAAATTTGAATCCTGCAAGGGAGGGTAATTTTGAAAAGTGAATCAACTTCTGTAATCTTGTCTGCTATATGCCATACAGAGAGGACACATCAGAGATTTGAATCCATATAAGGGCTTACTCAAGCCCAAACAAAGCAAGCCAACTATATCTTGATCTTGGCTTGTTAACTTAGATCAGCTAGATCAACAACCCAACATCAAGCCAAGATGGACTGTCCTCGAACAGCTTGGTCAAACTCACACGCCGAGTAGACTAGATTAGATTGTAGTAACTTGTAACTACATACTGGACATATAACCAAACAAGTCATGCAAAAGAAAACAATCGTGGAGTAGTCGACAACATAACAAGATAAGATGCAATGCAACTACAAGTTCTTAGATACCAAGGCAACCAAGTTATATTTCACATAGAGGAGAAATTACAACAAGACTCATGCAAAAAATATGTAAATAGCTGAAAGAAATCACCAGATTGGTAGCTAAACGGCCTCCATCAGAAAGTTTCCCATATGACCTGAGACCATAGAAGGATATATAATCGTTGGCTTTTGGACCCATCAAGCCATAAAGGTTCTGCAATATAGAATTTGGCCCTCTGCAAATGGTACGATATTGCCAATGCATTATAGCCCTCACAGACGCAGCACCACCATCATCAATACCTCCCTGAGGAAACAGATGCTCAGGAAAACTTTCAAATAAAAATAAAGCGATGATGTTCAGAAAAAGAAGGAACCTGGAATCCTGGCAAAAGGGGTATAACTATGATAACCCTAAAGCATTTCTTCTCTTTTTCTGCTCGCATAATACGCCTGTAAAGTGCTTCTAAAACACGGTTGCGTATTATATCATCTCCTGCAAGACCTGATATAAAAAATTGATTCTGGCCAAATACCCAGTAAACAGAACAGCTAGTCAGTAAACTGAATTGAAATACTATTTCTTGTATAAAGTATTATTTACTAAGAGAACATTGATCAACAAGGACGCCAAGAGAATACTTCATCTAGAATGAGGTGAAGCAGTTTAATTTCACTACATCACCAAAGTAGACGGTAGACCATATCTACAATAAAAGTCCTCTTTCCAGCCAATATAGTGGAACCATCACAGCATCATGTTCAATATGTGCATCATTATCACAGACTGGAAGCCCAAGTATACTAATAAAAAAAATCTCCCACTATCATAAATAAAACACAGAATTTGCTTGTGATTAAATAGTTCTGTTGGCCTCTTTATCACTGAGGGAGTCGCATGGTGTGAAGGTAAGGGTTGCTGATTGTATCCCGAAGAATGCGGGGCCGAGTTGCGGAAACCACCTCTCCGTATACATGGAGTTAAGGCTGCCTACATTTGGCCCTCCCTAGACCCTTAATAGGCGGGAGCCTCGTGGAACTTGAAGGCCTTTTGTTTCTCCCCTTATCTTAGCAAGCTTCATGTTTATTAGTTTGTTGTTGCTTTCTTTAGGGAAATGGTCCTCTGTGTCCAGCTGATTATCTGATTTGATTCTATATCATATACGCATTTTTGCATATAAGTCCCTTAAATCTATCGTGTTTTTAAATAGGTCCCCAAAATCTTATTATTTGCTTGGAACTCCCTCAAATCACTAATAGTTGAGTTATGAGTCCCTCTTTGTCTCTATCAGTTAAAAATTAACCCAACTCCAGAACTTATAGACTTAGAAGTCTATTTTTCCCTCTCTGTCCTCCACCATCGCACTTATTCCTCCATTTTTCTTCTCCTTCCGCTCCTCTATTTTTCTTCAGCTTCAACACTCAATTCTATCATTTTCATTCCCCTTCAACTCGTCCTCTTCCCCCACTCAACTATTTTCCTCCAAGAAACCCCCATCTTGGACATATATGTACCTAACTCCAGCTTGATATGTAGTTAGGGTTTCAAAAGGATTGGTGGTATATCCGATACTATGCATATCAAGGAGGAGGTTCCATGGTGTAAGGAAGTTTGTTGACGATATTGTATTGGTTGACTAGAGTTGAGAAGGGTTAGATGTTAAAGTCAAATGTGGAGAGAATTTGGAATATAAGGAATTTAAAATTAGTGCGACAAATACAAATATATGATATGTAACTTCAACCAAAAGGCAAAAAAGAAATGAGGGGTGGTACATCTAGATGGACAAGAGATAGTTAAGAGTGATAGTTTTTGGTATTTATGATCATTCATCTATCATGATGGAGAGTTTGAGAAGGTCATGCTTAGAATAAGAACACGATGGTTGAAATGGAGTCCTTCCGAAGTACTTTGTGATTGGAAGATACTTTCAAGTTGAAGGAAAATTTCCATAAGACGTCTGTAAGACCATATATGCTTTATGGACTATAGTGTTGGACAATTAAGAAACAACGCATCCTCAAAATTAGTGTAGCCAAGATGAGAATGGTAAGATAGATGAGTGGCAATATATTAAAAGATATGATAAGAAATGAATGTATTCATGGAAAATTAGTATGATAGTTTTAAAGGAGACGCAAGGATGAGATGAGCCTAATGAACATGGTTTGACATTGTAAAGAAAGATATGGTTTGTGTTCATATTACAACGGACATGGCCCTTAGTAGAGCTGAACGGAAGAAAATGATTCAAACAGATGACCTGTGTGTGTGTTGAAACATTAAGCATTCTTACTTTCATATAGTTTGAGTAAATTTGGCAAGTATTCTAAAAGCTTTACATTGAATATTCGAAGGTCGAGAAGATTTAGAGAAAGTTAGGTGTTGTCATAATTTGATAAATAGATAAAATTAGGAACCATCTAACAGCTAATACTACACTAGCATATTAAGTGGTAGGCTACTGAGAAGAAGTACAGAAGCTTATAATCTAGATGATTGAAGAAAGGAGAAATTGACCTAAGCAGGCAGATTCTGATAGTGAGAAAAAAAGGTTAGTGATGATAGACTTAAAATCTGCGTTGGGGGAGACTTGGTTCAAACCCACAAGTTCACATGCTCTCTCTTAAACCTCTTACATAAGTTACATTCCGTCCAACCCTAATAGATATAAATATGCCTCCTTTATGCAACTATAATTTTCTTGAAAACCAGAAAGAAACCGACACTTCTTTGGAATTCTAAATTCTACGTTCGTAAAATCCTCAATAAAAGTAAAATTTGTAACAAACAATTTATGCAATAAGACCGAACGGAAAACATTCCTCTAGTTTCTTCTTCTTTGCTTCTTCCTTTATCCCATGAACCTCAATTTCCTCCATCCGATTATTGCAGAATTAGTTACGTCACTTCTGTATTGTTTAGAGTTATAGAATTTGATGTCCTGATTCTTAGAACCCTTTCTTCACTGTCATATACTACCCTATGTTATAATGGACGTTAGGCGAGACGAGACGACAGCCTACCCGCCTCGCCTAGGCGCCGCCTAGGCGTCCGCCCAGGTCGCAGTCAAGAAAAAAAGCAGTAGAACAGCAGCAGCAGCTTTTCTTTTCTTTTTTGGAGAAGTAGCAGCAGCAATAGGCTAGGCGTCCGTCCAGGTCTTCCCCTGGTCGACCCTAGGTACCCGTCTAGGCGGGCCTAGGCGCCCATTTTCAGACACCGGAATATTTTCTCAGGGGAAATATTTTCTCAGGTCGAGGCGCCCTCCCCTCAACCTGGACGCCTAGGCCGCCTAGGCGTCGCCTGAAACAACATAAATACTACCACCAGATGTTATCCGTATATCCCTATTTAGAACCCAAATTGTGAAGGTTATTTCTACAACAATTTCTGGACAGCAAGCAGTAAATCAGCAACAAGCTCAATAATAAAGAAAAAGTGCTCTCACAACCATAGATTGCAAAATGAAAAAAATGATATAACTCACCATTTAAGTGGATCGGAGATTATAATGTCAGACAGGGGAGACCAGCAAATCCTCGAGAAACAATATGTAAGTACAAGTGTTTTACGAACTAACGATCCTATAGTCTCACATTGGTTGTACCAGGAACTCGATGTGGGTTGATATAATCTTGGGCTCTCTCCTCTTAACACTACCTTTTAGGATGAGTTCTCCCAAGGTTCTTATCAAATAATATCACAGCCTACACCATGTCTCCTTGTTGCAATTGTGCGGCACAAATGGTGACATTAGGATAGCAATATTCATCCCAGACTAGAAATCTAGTACAAAGCCAGCTCGAGTAAGCACGTCAGGACTGCGGAGCGTGGTGGAACATTATAATCTTATAGTCCAACGTCAGCTATATAGGGAACTCGACGTAGGTTGATATAATCTTGGCCTACTTCCTCTTAATGGCTAGTTTTTAGGAAGAGTTCTCCCCATGTTGATATCCAAGTAAAGAAGCAAACATAAATAAAGACTATATGATACTCATTCAAACATTTTTGTTTGTGAAAAAGAAAGTTTAGCTAGAATAACAAGGAGTAACTTGCTTAAGACAAGATCACAAGTAAATGAAGGAAGAGCTAGGGATAAAAAAGATGAAACAAATATTAATGGAGCTTACTTATTTGCAGATGCCAAATCAACTACTATATACTGGCCTTGGCAATGAAAAAAGTAAAATTACATAGAAAAATTCATACTAGTTGTGCACATTAAGAAAATTAAATCTTTTCAAGTAGGACCAAAGCCAGCCCCTTAAGACCCAGTTTGATATTAATGTTTGCTAAACTGCTAAACCAGAGTTAGGTTTATTTTAGGGTTTTGAGATTTAAAAATGGGGTTTGAAATGATGAAACTCCATTTACAAAACTGGAGTTATAGGTAAGTTAGGAGGTGTTTGGGAGTTTGGAGTTACTATCAGAGTTTGTAAAAATAGAAGGAAATGGAGTTTTACAAAAAATCATAATATTGGAGTGTTTGTAACTCCAGTTTGATGGTGTTTTGGAGTTACAAATTGGAATTTTGTCTAACTCCAAAACACTCACAAACGCACCATAGTTTCCTTTTTTGGAGCTCAGAGGCCCAACTCTACCAAAACCATGTTTTCTTTTTGAAACCACGTGTGCCTAAACGCACCCTCAACAAGCAAATGCTTCGACGTAACTGTTTGTGGGAAGTTTAACAGAGTATATGGTCATCTGCTTATGCACATACATTAATGATGCTTGTATTCTCAAACTCTAAGAACTGATTTCAGGATTCCCTATGGCATCTGTGTATAATTTTCTGGACAAACAGTGGAAAAGACATTTTTCCCTGTACTAATATGTGGAATAGGGCATAGCACTTAGTATCATGAAAAATGGTTAAAAAAAACTGGCATGGCACTTAGTATCAGGGCAGTAAAGTCTGAAAAAGTATCTAAAAGGCTTAGGTTTTCCGGGCATCGGATTCTCATCAATGTTTGCAATACTCAAAGCAACATAATATGTTTGTAATAGATGGCTTAACAAGGCAGTTTCACATGTCATATATATTATATAGAGGGTGTCACCTGGTATGACAGTTAAGCTTGCTGTTGTATGTACGATTGAGTCACGGAAAAAGCCTAACCATATATGGGGGTAAGGCTGCCTAGATCTTGGCACTCCTCATACCCTGCGTAAGTGGGAGCCTTGTGGCACTAAGACACCCTTTTATATCATAATTTTTATTACTCAAGCTACTTCTGTCTAGAATAACAAAAATAACAAAACAATAGAAAAATGAGCATCTCAACCCAGTTAAACAATGCACACCTCAATGTAGATGAAGTGCTCGGCTTTCTCAATAAGTGAAAAGAATGCATTGTGAATGCTCTCTTCAGTTTGGTTTGTTCCAGCCGACCATTGGCCAACACTTCTAATAACCTGCATTCAATGTGTCATTGCAAACTTAAGTAGGATCAACGCATTGAAGTAAAATATAATGATCTTAAAAAATATACAATGCATTGCATTAGGTATAATGGAGGATGTGGCCTTCTTAATAATTGAATGGGGAGAAAGGATTCATGTAGACAATCCCAAGAATTGGGGATAGAGCTTTGCTGCGTTTAATATAATATTGCAGTACGTAGAACATCATAAGAAACCCATAACGAATTGGTGAAATGACCTATAGTGAAATCTGCACCAGAAATATGAGGATACCAGTGACCGTCTTCCAATTAATATAAGCATTATATAAGAAGTAATGCAGAATGGTTTGTCTTTAAATTTTAGATTGTCCAGAACAATACTTTAGTTCCTGTGATAATTAGGAAAAACAGGGGCTTCGATCCATAAAAATTACATTTGATGGAATAATGAGCTAAAACTTTAAACAAGCTAAAAATTTGGAACTTAGACCACCCAGAGATGTGTTGCATACTGTTTAAACCAAATTCCGAAGCAACTGATCAAATAAGGTATGTTTGTTCCATATCTGCTTGGTTGTGGCTATCAAATTTTACAAATGTCCGTTTTAGTTTGGGTTGTCGGTTCAGTATAACTATAAATATAACTAACTAACCATATATATATATATATATATATATAGAGAGAGAGAGAGAGAGAGAGAGAGAGAGAGAGAGAGATATTTGATATGGCTATTTCCCTCTCCTGGAAATCCATTTCCCATCTTTATAGGGGTTGTATGTATGTCCCTATCCAAGGTGGCAAGTTTCTTTGAGAGAGGTGATTGATCCCTCCAACCAAAATGATGAGAGCCATATCTGTCTTCTACAACCTTGGCGACTTCGCATCTATTGTTTGCTGAGTTATTAAAACAACAACAACAAAGCCTTTATTTCAAATTTTTGGGATATCTTTTATTCGGTTATGTTAAAGATCATGTCCTCTATAACTCTAACAATAATCATATCCTTCTTTAAAACTTCAAACCATGTTCATTTATGTCTAAGTCCTAGCGGCTCCACTACCTACTATAGAATCGGTCCTCCTTACAGGAGTATTAATTGATTTGTACATGTCAAAACCACCTAAGACAAATTTTTTTCATGTTGTCTTTAATTGACACCACCTCTAACTTTCCATGGATACACGCATTTATTGTCCTATTCTTTGTATTGCCACATATTCATTTAGCAATTTCTTTTCGACTATATTAAGTTTCTGGACACGTTGTTTGTTAATTGCCCAATACTCTGATCCATAAAGCATGGTTAGTCTTATAGTAATCTTGTATAATTTTTTTTCAACTTCGAAGATATCTTGCTATCACAAAGTACTCTAGAAGCACTCATCCACTTCAATATTCCCTTTTTTATGCATGCTATCGTCCTCAATATCTCCATCTATCTGTCATGATGAATGATTGATTCTAAATACTGAAAATTATTACTCTTAAGTATTTTTCCATCTATATGAACTCCCTCCTCAATTCTATTTGATCTTTGGTTGAAGTTACATTTTATACACTTTTCGTCTTACCAATTTTACATCTCTTAGACTTCAAAAATTCTCTTCATACTTCTATTTTAGCATCTAATCGTTCTTAACTCTCAACAAACATCATGCACCATGGAGCCTCCTCTTGGATATGCATAGTAATTTCATCCATAACTGCAGCAAAAAAGTTGACTTAATGTTGATCCTTGATGTAAGTCAATGGTAATAGCAAATGGTTTACTCTCTCCTTCAATTGTTCACACGGTCATCTTACTAATCTCAGTATAACTGCTATAAAGTTGTGTTTTTTTCTTTAAAATCTACCATATTCTCTTCGTAGGAACTCGATCTTAAACTTTCTTTAAGTCAATAACCATATGTCGATATCTCTTTTTTCTCTATATATCTTTTCATTAATCTTCTTAATAAGTAAATGGCTTCTACAATAGAATTCCTAGCATAAAGCCAAACTGATTTTCTGAAATTTCAGTCTCTTTTCTTAATCGTTGCTCAATTACTTTCTCTAATAATTTTACGATATGACTCATAAGCTTAGTTCCTCGATAGTTATTACAACTATGTCTATCTCCATTTGTTTTATATATAGATACTATGACACTACTTCACCGTTCATTAGGCGTCTTATTAGTCCTTAGACTTTGGTTAAATAAATCAGTAAGCCACATCAATTTTTCTTCCTTAAACATTTCCAAACCTCAACAAGAACATCATCAAGCGCTACCACTTTTCCCTTTTTCATTTTCTATAAAGCATATGTAACTTCAAAAAAAAATTATTTTACGACAATAGCAATGTTCTAAAAATCGCTAGGCGGCCTCGATGCGGCAGAGAGACGCATAGCGCCTAGGCCGCCTAGTTTTTTTTTTTTGACATTTAAAATTTAAAATTTCAATGATCTAAAATCCAAAAATTATCTTAAAACCCAAACAAATATCCACAATACAACTAAGAATTAAAAATAAATAAATAAAATGAAAATTTTCAAAAAACGGACCGCATAGGGCCGATTTCCGTCTAGGCCGACCGCCTAGGGGATTTTTATTGCTGCGGGCGGCTGCCTAGGCCAAATTTTAGAACACTGGAGAATAGTAATTATGGCTTATCCTAAACTATGTATCTAAACTAAGCTTTTTCTACCACCTCTCTTTAATATCATTTTCTCTTAGTAATATTATTTTGTCCTCGCTTTGATACACTTAATATTGCCCAAATTTTTGCTCTCTTAGCAAGCATATAAATATATTTTTCTCCCTTCCTAGTTTCTAAACCTCCTATATAAATAACCATAGGCCTAGTTTTAGCTTCACTAACTGGTTTCATGTTAAAAAAATTAATGTGGAAATGGGGTCATGCCTTGTATTTTATGCTAAATTAGGTTGACTTCTTGTTTCTCTATGACAACTTTGGGGAAGTTATCTATGTTGTTATGCAATAAGATTTTGTATGGTCTGAGAAGAACTTTGAAAGGATTCTGTCTTTGTGGCACTGGTATGTGGAAAATATCTATATTAAGGATTCTTTATTTTGTACGTTTAAGCCAAACTGACCAAACCATTTCAGTTAAAATTAAAATTTGGCTTCCAACTTACTCGGTTCAGTTTGTTAGCTTGCTTCGATTTTGAGTGCATTTGTTTTGGTTCAATTGTCAGTTTAGGTAGACGAGACTGATAGAATGCATAGACATACCACCAAATATTGCCTCAATGCATTAAATAATTGTTCATAGTGCATTTACTAGGCCTAAAGTTAATTCATGAATCACTGTACAATTCAAGTAATCGGTTACCCAGTTTCCTGGGAAGTTGCATTATTTACTCTTTTACATTCTAATGATGTGTTACTAAATAGGTCTCGAGTTGTTTTGATATTGGATAAGTTATTGATTGTTTACATCCACCTTCAAATGTAAAAAATAACGGCAGTAGAATGAAAAGACCCATTTAGTAACTTAAGAAGCTGAGTTCATATTAAAAGAGAGTTTTACATGACAATTGCAAACCATTCATGTAATTAACAAAAAGGGACAGGTGATGACAAAAGGCTATAATGAAATCTACTCTCGGGAATGATATGGACCACCCTATACCCCAGTAATTAAATTACAACTCACATGATGCAAAGAATTCCAATAATTGTTACAGGTATCAAGGGCCAAGTTCAGTTTGGGCAACTTTTCCCTGGGGCCCAAGATAAGATCAAGTAAAAATAACCTAAGCCATTCTTCTTCGGTAAGGTCTAAGCCAGGCCCAAACCAAATCCCAAGTAAATAAATGAGCTAATCCTAAGAAAATGTTGACCTGCTATCTTTTCAGTAGTAACTCACAGAAGAAGGATATCAATATAGTATGATCGATAAATGTTAATCTATTTCTATATTTGAAGGCTCAACACGCCTTCAAAACATGCCCAAGCCCAGCTCATTTAATGAAGGAGAGTAAAAATTAAGCTTAAATCTGGCACACAGGCACAAGTTCTTAGCCAAAGCTCACCAAATATTGAAGTTGAACAGGACCTACAAAGAACATTCTACTTGCCCATACTATTGACATGCCTAATTACTGCACATCCCCTTCTGTGAATTCATGAAAAGAGAATATGATAGAAGACACAAACAATATTATAATTGTCATGTACTAAAGTGTGCTCTAAAAATAATAGCAAAATAACAAAGATCATTGAAGTTTTGAATATATACCAGATAAACTAAACATGGGTACGTAGCATCTAACATATCAGGATCAGCTTTTGCAATCTATGGCAGCAAAATATATAAAACATTTCAGATCCCAGTGTTTCACTATTGCAACAGCATTGCCTAGCTTTAGCATTATCATAAACAATTAATTACTAGTCTGGCAGGAAATATATCCCAGTTTGCAAACAACATAATGAATGATACATAACCATTCTGCATGTCACTGAGAATCTGCATGATAATGCACTCTAAGAATTTTGCCTAGTATTCAAAACTATGAATCTGTAGCAATTTTAGAAAACTAATAGGTAGGCCATACTATGACGGAAAAAGCTTGACAACAAAAAAAGGAAAAAGATCGCATACAATGTTCACAAATAAAACAGTTTACTTTCAAAAAACCTCTAGTATATAAACCTGACAACGACATGCTGTTCGGGGACCAACTTGTCCAGCTTCATCTGCACAGACCACTTGACCACCCCTCTCTTGTGTCTCCCACCATTCCTTGTCAACTGGTGCCTGAGCAATCACATCTAGATGTGTTTCTCCCTGTCGATTAGAGGAGCCAAAATCATCCACAAAGGCTTTCATCTGCATATCTGGACCTGATGGTTCTACTTTTGTCTTTCTGAAAGAGAAGGAAGAGTTCTGGTTGTTTCTTCTTGGATGATCTGCATGATTGTGATTCACATCTAAACCATTTGCCTTTGCACTTCCATTAACCATAGATAGCTGATCGGGGTCTTGGGGCAAAAGCAAAGGGACATCTTGAAATGATGATCGGGAGGAAGAAGCATCAGGGCTTTTTATAATTTTATCACTGGCACCTTCTTGATTGTTCTTCACTTCGATTTCTTTGCTTTTCCCCAAATAACGTGGAATAACCATGTGGTGCTGAGGCATTAACAAGGGTATTGTTTGCTCATTTGGAGCTTTGTTTCTCTGAAAAAAGATCCAGCATTAAATAAGTTTGACAACTTTAAAGTAAACAGAATCAAACGCAAAAGTTAACCTTTGCATAATTCCAGCGTTGAACAAAGTGTCTTGCTACATCACGACAAGGTGGTCCCCAGAGAGCACATTGGACATCATGCCAAGGCATGCGAGGGTATTTTAGACGGTCCAGTTCATCTTTCATTGTGTCTTCCCATGAATTTGGTTCAGATTCCCTTATATCAATGACAAGAAAGTTTAATGTACATAAATATCTAGATGTTACTAGGACCATGTATGAGTAAACGTGTCAGTTAAGCAATCCAGCCAAAGAGCTTAGAGCACCAGCAACAATTTACCTGGGATTATAGTAGTCTTTTCCAGGCCATATTTGAGGAGGAAAATCACCAACTTTATGTTCAAAGTTGTCATAACGACCAAAGCATAAATCAAGTCCTCCAAGATAGCATATCCGGTTATCAACAATCACAATTTTCTCATGATGGGACCTACATTTTGCCAGAGATTCATAGATGCAATCAAACTTCTATAGATGCATACTGAGCAAGAGAAACTTTCGTCTACTTAAAACAATCTTTGGAATGATTTGTGAACGTTTTGGGAATGGACCATACCATAGATAAACTCCACTAGAGAAATGATCAGGATAACGTAAAACTCTCACATTCTCGTGAATGTTAAGTAGTCTTTGTTTACTGTAAACGCTGTTAATTTTTAAAGCAAGAGCAACTTCCTTGTACAGGAGGATGTAGATCTGCATGTTGTCATCCATTATGCAATTATGATTATAAGCAAATAAAATCAACAACATAATATCAAAAAATTCAATAATAAACTGAACCATGCTATGTACTTTAAACCCAGCAACGTATATAGTGCCCAAATTTTATCACAAGACCAAAGAATACAGTTGCAAAAGAACACACTGGGAAATCATGAGTTTGACATCTAAAGTACCACAGTACACTTAATACCTTAAAAAATATGTTTTAATGAATCAAACTAATTCTTACTAGTTAACGGTGAATCAAAGAATACATAAAATAGTAAAATTCCAGAGTTCTGACTATAACTGAAATAACATATAGAAAGTTATCGCTCGAAAAGGTACTTTGTAACTGTAGGAAGGTAGCGAAATACTTAAGACTATTCCACATACACACACACATATAATCAAGGATCAGCATGTATAGTACCAGAGCCGAGGCTGGGGAGAGAAAATAATGTAAGAAGCCCAGGTGGCCCAGAGTCAAATATATATATATATATATATATATATATATATATATATATATATGGAAAAAAAGGATATGTCATATCCCTACATGAGCCAATGCACATGTGGACCAATAGGAATGGAGTGTACTAGTGCACATGGGATGTAGGAATTCATTCCTATTGGTCCACATGTGCATGGCTCGTGTAGGAATATGAGCACTATGGCTCATATCCCGTTTATCCTATATATATATATATATAAACGGGATATGAGCCATAGTGCTCATATTCCTACACGAGCCATGCACATGTGGACTAATACGAATAGAGTGTACTAGTGCTCATGGAATGTAGGAGTCTATTTCTATTGGTCCACATGTGCATGGCTCATGTAGGAATATGAGCACTATGGCTCATATCCCGTTTACTATATATATATATATATATATATATATATATAGCAAGGTCATTGTATTACACCCTATGGCCAGCGCTACACCCAGGGCTTATAACATTATATTCTCTCCCTGACCTCAACTAGAGTCTGATACTCTACCGTTGATCCTTGATTTCTTGTGGTTGATGCATCCTTCCTCGATTCACCGTCTCGGGCCATCTCCATCACACTCTCCACTTGGGTAAACCGTTGTCCGACAATCCTCTAGCAGTGTACACGGCTCCTCCAGGTCTGACTCTCAAATCTCAATATGCCGCTACATGGATATCTCGGTTCATCCCCCCCCCCCCCCCCTCCTATTAATTAAACACATATTACACTCAAGGGGATTCAAACCTCCAAGTAGTTTCTCGGGTATGTCTTCAAGTCTTGACCACTTGGGCCAATATTTGTTGTGTTGAATATATATATATATATATATATATATATATATATATATATATATATATATACACACTAAGAAGATTAATTGAAAATTCACAGGAGCAAGATCCACATACGGTTTCTAGTAACTTAAAAAGGTCTATGATGGAGTACCTAGTGAGATAATCCGGTGGATTGAGATAATATGGTGGATTTTGGAGAACAAGTCTATGCTAGCAATATTAAGATTATTAAGGATATATATGTTGCAAGTGAGTAGTGTGTTACAATTGGAGTGGATTTTGGAGGACAAGTCTATGCTAGCTATATTAAGATTATTAAGGATATATATGTTGCAAGTGAGTAGTGTGTTACAATTGGAGGATACGCCCCAATTCTAATGACCGTTATTTACATCAAAAATCAGTATTAAGTCTTAATGTTTGGCACTAGTTATAATTAAAATTACTAAGCACACTTGGATGAGTTTCAAGGGTGTATGTTGTTTGTTGATGATATTATATTAGTGGATAAGAATACAGAAGGTTAGCTTCTAAATAGAAATGTGGAGAGAGTTTTGAATCAGAAGTTTTAAAGTTAGTAGAATGAAACCAGAATATAAGAAATGTAGGCTCAAGAAAAATTGAAAAATAAATGAGCGATTATAGTCCATTTTGATGGGCAAAAGACACCTAAGACAATAGGTTTTTGATACTTAGTATCAAATACTCATTATGATGGAGTGGTTAAAAGGATGTTGTCCATAGAATTAAATAAGGATGGTCTATTTTCCGCATAACTTTTTGGTTGTTATATACCCTTGAATTTAAAGGAAAATTGTATAATACAAATATAAGTCCCGCCATGCTTTCTCGATCAAAATTTTGAGAATTATGAAACATGTCAAAAAATGAGCATAGTTGAAATAAGAATACTAAGACGGATGAGTGACAATACATGAAAGATAAGACATGATGAAAGATAAGAAATGGATGTATTTGTGTGAAGTTAAAGATGTTGCCAATTGAGGATAGGATGAGATAAAATTGTCAAAGGTGGTTTGGCCATGTAAGAGAGACCAATAGATGCACATTTGGTAGTAATATAAGTTAGAGAAGCCGTTATAAATAGGGGAGGCCGCCGCCTAAACAAACTTAGGTTGGGGCTGTAAACGATATGGTATTTGCTAGTGTTAGAGATGACATGGCCCTTAATAGAGTTGAATGGAAGAAAAAACCTCAAAAAGCAGAACCCAAGAGATTGGGGTAAAGACTTTGTAACACGCACACACATGCACATGCACATGCACATATAGACAGAGAAAAACCCATCCACATACACTCACATTCTCAAACAAAAGAATTAAAGAAAGAACAAACTATAACAGAAGCACTAGTAATCACGTCAAGAAAATCATCCTGAAAAATCCTAATCGCAGGCAATATAATCCTAAATGACCAAGAAAAGGGCAAACCAACATTACCTCCATCATGGTTCAATTTGTTACGTGGTAAGCAAGGGTACGTGGTACACTACTTTCCCGATAGACGTGGTACGAGGTGGTACCTTAATAAGTACGCTATTTGAGATCGTAATTCATGTAAGAGGTCAATTGTGTGAGTGTGTATATATATATTTGCATTGGCAGGGAAGAATTCATACTGAATCCTATGACTTGCTTCTGTTTTTATTTCCTTTAAGATCCAGATTGTCAGTTTAGGTGATCTAGTTAGGGAATCCACCGCGTTTGGGTTCCAAATATACTGAACAAAAAAAAAAATTATAACAAATGTTGGACAGAATGATTGGCTTCAAAGTTCGAACCCTCCACGGCCATACTGACAGCCTAATTTATATGACAACAAGACATCCTAAATATTTGGCAAAGAACAACTTATGCAAAACTAATTGAACATAGCAACCGTACACAAACCTATAGATCCCTAATTACATAGCATAAAAATTGGTAGTACCAAAGTAATATCAAACAAACGAGATAAATGTATAATTCAATGTTGCTAATATTCCCAACTAATAGTAAAGGATGGCTGAAGAGTGAAGAGTTCCTGTAAAATAAGCCTTGATTCCAACAGGTGATTGCATAAGTATGTCATCAATAACTCGAAAGAATTGTGGTAAAAATTAACCAAGTACAAACAGGAAAAAGAAAGTGATAATGAGGGGTTGAGCAGTAAGTACCTGAACACCTTGCTTAGCTTTCGCCTCCAGCAAAGCATCAAGCCGAGAGGAACCATGAGCATGAAAAGGACGCCTAAGATATAACTCTGGGCACAGCCACCAGTCAGTAATGAATATCTGCAGAGAACTTTCGATCTAATTAGAATTTTGCAGATCTACTGGATGATTCAAAATAACTGATTACATCGTGTCATGGAAACAGGAGATGAAAAGAATACTTCTGATTTTGCCTCTTCGATTGAGGAAGCAATTGCATTAAATGCAGCTTGCCCGTCAATGAACCATTGGACGTGACTTCCATCTTCAACCAGTCCCCTAGGTGGTGCAAAAGAACCAAACCGATGAGGTGAACACCAGCCTTCAGGTGGCCGTAGGCCAGCATCATTAATGGCAGCAACCCAATCTTTAACTTTACCACTACTTTTCACCCTAAGTGGAACTGTCCGGTTTCCACATGATACCTTTTGAATGAAAGTTAATTAGAGATTGAACTTGAATGATAAAATCTTCATCAAAAGCAGAAAACTGAAATCTAGAAGCTCAATACAGATAACTAGGGAAAGAAAGTGCTAAACTAAGAACAAATAATGTAGTTAAACCCCCAAGATAATCGAATGTGAATACTCCATCACATTGCTGAAATGATGGCATGTGATAATATAGCCTATATCCTATCAATATCAACATGCCACTACAACAATAAAGCCTCATCCCAAATTTTGGGGCTATCAAAATAACTCTAGCTTCAAAATACATTTTTTCTGAACTCATTTCACAATGCCAGTTGCAAATGAAGCAGATCTCATCAGAGAACATGCTAGTTTAGCTGCAAGCCAGGATCATAAGCTAAGTTGCAACTTTTTTACGAAAAGTGAGGTCAAAAAAGGTTAAGACCTATAAATTGGTCAGATAAAGGACAAAATCAGGCCGAAAGTAGTTGAATAATTTATGAGCTACCTAAACATTCCGCCCTTTGGCTTTGATCCATTAACGGATGCCAACATCTCAAATAACTGTTTGCCTGCTCCATGAAAGGTTTGTTTTACATGAAACTAATTACTTAGCGGAACAGTTTCAGTAACCTGCTATGACTATGTACGTACATCCACTTGTGAATTGAATGATGAGTACTTAACAAGTTGCACTGACCCGGACACGGGACACGACACCACATGACGATAAGCATTTTTTCTAAAAAGAACTAGGATTGTATATTATATAGCATTAACTCAAGTGGTCATGACTTGAAAAACTAGGGAAACTGGGTTGGAGGTTCGAATCTCATGGGCGTGTTATGCCCTTAAATATTAAAATATTCATTTAGCAGCTGAATGAAAGTCGGATATGAAGGAATTAGGAGTGCAACTTGGGCGGGCTAAACCCAAGTCCGGCCGGATAAATCCATTAATGGGTTGGGTTAGGGTGGAAGATATTTGGGCTCGGTTTCGGGTTAAAATATTTGAACCCGATCAAAAATCAGGTTGGCCTCGGGTTCATTGTCGGATTACCCAAAGAACCTGGAACCCGATATATATATATATATATATATATATATATATATATATATATATATATATATATATATAGAGAGAGAGAGAGAGAGAGAGATAGAGAGAGAGAGAATAAGGGAGGTGAGATGGCACCACACTCTCAAATGAGGGTGACGGTGATGTGGCACCATCCCAGCCTCCATCTCACCTCCCCTTTCCACCTTCCCCCCAACCCAGCCCCCTCCCTCCCGCGCCGGCCACCCCCCTCCCCCCCCCCCCCCCTCTGGCACCCACCGCTCCCGTGCAGGCCACCCCCCTCCAATTTTTTGAGATGGAGGGCTGGGATGGTGCCACGTCACCGCCACCCTCATTTAAGAGTGAGGTGCCATCTCTCTCTCTCTCTCTCTCTCTCTCTCTCTCTATATATATATATATATATATATATATATAATGTTTTATACTTCTTAAGTAAAAAGTTTAAACCCTAAATTTTTTCACACAAACTTTTCAACTCCTTATCCTAAATCTCATTTCAGTTTATATTTTATAATAATTGAGGCTTGATTGCGATTTAATTATGTGTTTAATATTAATGTTCTTTAAAATTATTTTAAATATCATATTAGAGCCTGATGGACCAATCCGAGCCCATCCCGAGGAACATGGGTTCCGTTTCTATTACTCCGGGTTCGATTTTGGACTTCATATGTTGAACCCAATGTCGGGTTGGGCTCAGGTTGAGCTCAAGCCCGACCCAACCCGCCCGAGTTGCACCCCTAGAAGGAATGGTCTACCTAAGCAAGAGGGTCATTGTATTGACAATCAGTCCGACTAGAACATGCGATGGAGATTGGTCCGAGTGGTGGATCAAGAAAACTTGCATCAAGTGCAATAATTGACCCGAACATAGTCCAGAGAGATTGATGTAATAAGGCCTGAGCTTAAGTTGGATGGTACTGAAAACTTACCATTCACACTCTCCCCCCCCCCCCCTTACCCACACACAAATATAAAACCATAAATATTAGATAATTGAATACATGCATCTTCGAGAAATAGGTATTTGATTTATATGAAATTAAAATGCCCAGAACAAAATTGCATGAAGTTTTAACTTGTATATTTGAATTATATCATTATAAATAAAACCACTATAAAAAGTATTTGACACGTATTGAGTGCCAGATCCGATACGTGCCCGTATTCGGAGAGTGTCCATGCCTGATTTCAAATGGAAATATAAGGACATATAAAAGTGAGTGTCCAAAGAGTGTCGCTCTCCGACACGAGATGCGCTACTAAGATGAGAGTGTCTGTGCTACATAGGTACTTATTGTACCAAGATTATTGTTATTTTAACTTTACATAATTAAAGCACTCAAATATCCTTAGTCCTTATGTCTTACATTGATATAAGAAGAATTGGTATACCATTCTAGAGTGTAGACATTAGACAACAGTCATCTTGTAGGCAATTAATACAATCATGGTTCATTAGTTTCTTAGACAATTAGAAAATTGTAGAAGTGATTACGCACAGGTAACTCCTACAACCCTTCCAAAAGAATTTATCCATCTTACAGTGACTCTTTCCATCTTGAAATTTCTCCTTTAAATAACTACACAATGTTAATTTTAGTGTGTCAATATATTTGACAGTGAATGAAGCATCATTAGATATTGCTTGAGGACAGTCACGTGCGCTTCTGAAACAGATTCTAAACCCAAGTCCTCTCTAATTTCATGTCAGGCAAAAAGGAAGTGATTTATTCCAGCTAAGATAGGTTTATAAAATTTACATCCTACAAGTTAGCTCTAAATGATTTAGGAGGCATGTGGCAAATGGCAATGGACAAGGCCCAAAATTGAGCCTGAGCAAGTGAAAATAATCCAGACCGCGACTGGGATATCTATGATGCTTCATTTACTACTCATAAGATCAAAAGGCTCCTAGAGTTGGGGATATAAAAGAAATAATCACCGAGTTCAGGTATCTCGGACTATTGGTCCTGATCCCTTTTCAATTCACTTCAAACCATATGCAACATAAAAACACCATTTCCAATGGCTATGGACACACTTCTTGCTACTTACTTCGTTGTTTATTATGATGTATACTTCCATCCTAGGAACCAAACAGGGCCGTTGTCCTAATCCCTTTTCAAGGAAGTGCAGTGTTCCATTCAGCAGATTTAGTGGCCAAGTACTCAAAAGCGGCCCAAGACCATAGGAAATTTAAGAAAATGGGTAGAGTAAGCGGTCGGACAGTGTAACGTCATGCATGCGCTTAATGATACAACGTTGAATCTGTTAACGAACTAGCTTCATGGGTCAGGTAGCATACAAACCCAATAACCTAACCTCTTATTATATCTATCTAAAGTTGATATTCTCTCATTCTCGATCTTAGAGTCTACTTCTAGCTCTATCTTATCCTCTCATATTGATGCTCTCAATGAAGCGGATGAGTTCCCTAGTGAAGAGGATACAGATGAGGAGTTACATGTTGGGGGAGATTGAAGAGTATTCCATGGAGAAAGGAGAAGATGGCAACGAATGGTAGTTCTTATCTATAGACTATTTATTGTTTGGCTTGTTATTTGTAGTTATTTATGACTTTATGGAACATGAACTTCTTTTGTGATCAATTTAGTTGTAGGTTTTCATTCATTTCTATAAGTGTGAACTACTTTTGCATTTATTATATGATTACTGAATATTTTGTCTATGTTTATGTGACTTTTGGAAGGAAAAAAAAAACAGTCTATGCACAAATCCGATTAATCGCTACCTAATCTAATTAATCATTCAATGGTCCCGGACCCAGCATGTAATGAAACCACATAATTTAACCTTGGATAGTGAATTAGGTAGGGACTTTGCTTGGGATGCTAATATTTGCCTTAGTCTCATATCCATATTTGCATAAGCTCATGATTCATTTAGAAATATGACTATATGATATTCCATGTTTCATTTTTGAGCCATCCTAATTCTGAAATCCAGTTTGGAGGGCACACATCACTAGTGATGGAGGGTATTTTTAGTTACCGGGTGAGAGGATGGATGGGGGTAAGGGTGAGGAGACATTTGGATGCATCCCACCCACCTGCCCCTTCTATCATGCCACCCCTTATGTCTATCCAGGGCATAAAATGAGATTTCTGCATATGAATAGACTATAAATGTTGATTAGTGCATTCTAGGGCAGATAAGTACTTGAAATGTCAATTCTATGTGTCCATGAGCTAAAACAAGAAGACAGAACAATATCCATATGATACCCCGTGACGCTTGTAATGGTGGATATTTCGAGAATTATATAAACACATACTCATAATCAAGGTATCTGAAAAAACTCACTG
Organism: Iris macrosiphon; assembly: GCA_036927795.1. Lineage (NCBI taxonomy): Eukaryota > Viridiplantae > Streptophyta > Magnoliopsida > Asparagales > Iridaceae > Iris > Iris macrosiphon. The sequence goes on along the minus strand of JAYESA010000005.1, from coordinate 25,311,422 downwards.
TAAACCCAAACCGCAAAGGGTTACGCTCTTTTGTCTCTTTCGCCAGAAGAACTCGACCCTCTCCATTACCATCAGAAGGGGGTAATACATCAAAAAGAACAATATCTAAAAGCTTGGCATCAAAAGGATCTTCAAGCAATGCCAAGAACCCTGGTTTCAGTACGGCCCAAACCTGTGCAAAAATGTTTGGTTAGTCCAGAAGACTAATATGAATAGCACAACAAAGAGAGAGAGAGAGAGAGAGAGAGAGGAGAGAGAGAGACAAGAAGAAGAAGAAGAAGAAGAAAGTAATGTTAGACATTATATGCCATAAGTTGAGATCTAAGATAACTTCTTAAGTAACAAAACGTATTAATATGTCTAACAAGAATTAAGACTTTCATAGATGTAATAATGAAGAAACAAGCATCTTTTTCTTTTGGATTTACACTTTTATCAAATGTACATATGAAAATCCTTAACTACCAGCTTAAGAAATTCAAAGGCTATAAAATATAAATAATTACAAGAATGTTTCAAACAATTTACTATAGTAGCATATTTTCAGTTAGGCTGGACAAATGTTTCAGTCTATAGTTCGCGGTATCAGCCGATACGATACAGAAACCAAGGAAACTGTCGAAACTACTGAAACCAACCAATTCAAAACCACTGAAACCATCCCAAAACTGCCGAGTAACAAGGATACCCACCTGAAACCAACCCAAAACTGCCGAGTAACAAGGATCCGATACTGCGAGCCATAACTTTTACTTCAGAAATTGACTTTAAGTGATCATGAAAGTAAGATTCAAAACCATTCTACATCGACAAAAGTGAAAAGTGAAATAATTGATGAAAAAAGGTTCATAGTTTATATCGGTATAGACAATTTCAACAGTTATATATCGGAGTTTCGTAGTTCTTTTTTTTTTGGAAAGACAAATAATAGCGCAAGATAGAAAAAGAGAGAATTTTTTATATATATTTAGGCATAATTTTATGTATTATTTGTTTTTAGTTTTTAATGGAACAAGAATCAATTTCAAAATTATTTAATCCTTCACCAGCAATAGATATTATTTTTATTTACTTTCTTTTAAACATAATACACCCCTAAAAGATAGTTTTGGATGGAATAACTTAAGATGGATGAATGTTGTAAATTTATAAATATACAACTACAACAATGGCAATGGTTATGATGTGCCAATAACGAAATCATTGACACAATATAACATGTCGGACTTCAACACAACCAAATCATTGTGTCAACACTAATTTTTCTCGTACTTCCCTCTTTTTCTTTAATTTTTCTTATCGACTTGACCATAAAGGAGAGCCCCAATGTCTGCATCGACCATAATCGAACAGTATAGGTGGGGTCAGTATCGGAAAAGGGACCAGGGACAGAGATGAAAATGGTAGAGTAGGAGAAATTGTCCCTACTCATTTTTTTTAAAAAAAATTATAGATATATTCCAGTATTACCCTCACTAAAATTCTCTTTTGACCCCATTACTCCAATTTGTCCTTACTTGCATATAGGTTATAGACAAAATCCTACACCGTTTATTCTAAAAAGTTAAAAGTCAAATCATTTTTGACAAAACTTCTTCCTTCTCCGGGTATGTATCCATTTGAATATTTTTTTGATTGGCTAGCTACTAAAAAAGATTATATTAAGACTATTATTGTCTAATCATTTGCCTTTTTTAATACAGATTTTGTTTATTATTACTATTTTTTCTACTGCATAATGGAATAAATTTTAACTCAAGTAAATTTATTTTAAAGTTTGCCCCCACCCACTACATTTTCTATCTCCACCACTGATTGGGACAGACCAAAACCATATGATAGGTCGACATGCATCTGTATTGGTCGATTCTATAAACCTTCCATAAGAGTGATATGTTTATTGTTTATGATTCTAGGGAGTCACAACTCTCAGAACACAAACCATTTTCACATGAATCAGAAATAACAGAAGATGAATTGGGAAGACGTGTCAAAATCAGAAAATCTAAAGCATGGTTTTTATATTGGGAAACTTTGTTTACCTCCCTGAAAATTTTCAAATGTTTTGTATAACTTCCCATGACAGTTCAGCGCTTGTATAACCCCCTGTGACTTTTCCAAATTTCATAGCTCCCTAGACCTGCCTTCCTGCAAGCCATGCCATCTTGACTGCCTACCTGTCACCTTGGTTGTATATGCTACATAGCCTGCTCTCTGCATACACGGTATCTTGATGGTTTCTAAAAAAAACTGATGAAGAGGAGATTTTAGAAACTGATGAAGAGGAGACTCGAAATTGTAACCACCCAAACATCACACTAAAGCCTCAACACCCATACAACACACTAAGTCCCAACCAACTTACTATATGTTAGTTTCTATGTTCTCTTTATAACTCTATTTATTTAAGTGTAAATGAGTATTTCCACCAAAACCTATTTTTCAAAGTCTGTTTTTAAAGTTCTTTTTCTATTAAATACTTTTTTCTATTAAATATAATTTTTCCAAAAAATAATTAATATTTGGAAAATATTTATATCTTTTTATAATAAATTAATTTATATATTTACTTATCATATGTTTTTTTTAAAAATTGTTTGGGTTAATAGTACATGGAAATAATAATCTAACTGACATAATATTTGGAAATGTTTATATATTTTATTATTTATTTTACAAAAAAATTGTTATAACGATAAAAATTTTAACAAAATGGGCTAAAAAATAAAAAGTTTGTAAAAATTCAAAATGAAGATGCTTTCCGCCAGTCTGTCCGGCGAAAATAAGGTTTATGTGGGTTTTTTCTTTGATTTTATTTGGTTTGTTTTAGATTGGTTTGTTTTTGTTTGGTTTCTTTCTTTTCTGAGTCTGAAACTACAATAGACGGATCTACTCAAACTCCTAATAGAGAACCTGGTGGAAAATGCTGCCGAATCTCGTCTCAATCATCATTTGTCAGGACTTTTCTGAGTAAGCTCCTTAGATCGTTTAGTTTAGTTTAGTTTAGTTTCTTTCTTTAGTTTGGTTTAATCTATTAGTTAATTTGTTATTATCTATATTAATATAGATAATAACAAAATTTATTAGTTAATAGTTATTATCAATATTATATTTTTTTTGATATAACTAAAAGGTAATTTGTTATTAGTTAATAGGCGTTTTAATTCATATATGTAGTATTCTAAAAATCCATGAAAGATATGAACTTTTACACAAGGAAGAATTAAGTTACTTAAAAGCACCTGCTTAACTTCATGATGATAAATATTCCGTTCATGGTCCTTAGAACAAATAGATAATTTTAATAGAAGCCCGTTGTTAATTTAAATTTGACAAATATATCTATGGTATAAACTATTTTTTTTTCAAAAATTAACAAATAGATAATACCAATCATTCAAATATAATTTTCTAAAGACAGATTTGAAATTTATTATGGATAATTTGGATAATAATATATTCAAAATTTAAATTATATTTAAATAACCACATGGTATTGTCTAATGAAATACATATAAAAATTTAAAAATATTTTTATGAGAAATCATAATTAAAATATATTTAAATCATATTTAAAATATTTTAATATAATTTAAAAAAAATTCTAATTTTTAATATATCATAGATTTGTTTGATACGTGCGTTGCACATGAACGTAATCACTATTTTGAGGATAAGCCAAACTCGAGTGACCCTTGTGGTTACCGAAAGAGACATAAGATCTTGGCTGGGTGACAGAAGATCAGTGGATCGAGCCACGGGGGCGTATTATTCCTTCCATTTATAAATGGTAGGAGTTGTGGGGACAGTTGGCCCAAAAGACATGCAACGCAGCATGCACAAAGTCCTGAGCGTTACGCTGGGCATCTCAAAAAAACATATTTTGATGATAACAAAATAACTATTTGTTATCTATATAATATCTATTTAAAATTTATATACATGTATGTAATTATTTATTTAATTTTTTAAAATCAAATAAATTTTGTGTATAGATAATAACAAATTATCTTTTAGTGATATCACAAAAAATATAATATCGATAATAATATTAACTAATATATTTTGTTATCATCCATATTGGTATAGATAATAATAAATTAAATAATAGATTAAACCAAACTAAAGAAAGAAATCAAACTAAAAGATTAAACCAAACAAAACTAAAACAAACAAACAAACAAAAAAAACACGTAAACCTTATTTCCACCAGAGAGACCGACGGTCAGTCCTGCTGGCAGAAAGTTCTTCATTTTAAAAAAATTCAAACTTCTTGTTTTTTTAGCCCATTTCGTTAAAAAAAATATCGTTATAAAAAAAATCTATTTATTTTATTATTTATTTTTTCAAATATTATAACAATTAAATAAGTAGTTGTTTATATATCCTATACAAGATTGAAGTCATTATTGATATTCCCTAAGATGGGTAAATAATATCCAAACTATATCTGTGTAAAGTTATTGTCATTTCTGAAGGGCGTATCGCGCTGCATAGAGTTGTATTTGCGGAGCAAAACCAACCCCAGTGCAATGCTACTAATAGCAAGTGGAGTCCGCTTGGCTGCAGAGAAGCTGCAAATACAATAAAGTAGCTAAAAAATATCATCAAGAGATTGATTGATTTTTCTATGTTGATATGCTAGAAATCTATTGAATAATGGAGGGTTTCAATTTTTTAGAGGCCATCAATGCAAAGAGGCGATGTACAAATGAGATCCAAGCACTCAACTAAACCAATCAAACTCTTATCTTATATCCAAGATGGAAATCTTGGGATTTCAGGAACTCCCCAGTCAAAGATATGAGTATCTCTAATACCATTTGCACGGACGTTCACATCACAGTCCGTTCAAATAGCCTAGCCTTTACCTATCATGATTCACTCGGTATCTCTAATACCATTTGTCACGTCCCAGCTCATGGGCCTACCAGGTAACGTCCCGTGCATGAGCCAGCAGTGTACATTACTTGGCCGACATACCAAAATGGTTAACATGGGTGTACAAATGAGACATAATCACTCAACTATAAGCCAATCAAACTCTCATCCCATATTCGTTGGCGGGATAAATTGGGGAGTTCCATGAACTTCCCTACTCAAGGATGCAATGTGTAATGCTCTGCTCAGCGTGGTGCATTATGCTGGCTCGTTGGCTCGAAAGACCTACTTAGACTTCAATCACGAGAAGGAATCATTCAGAAATCCATGTAATCGGGACGGAAGGACAATTCGCATAGTGGTGAGTGGCTTTGATCATTGACTCATTTATCTTCACGCTTTAACAAAAGAATTATGTTTGTTTTTGCGTTGTGTGTTTCGATAAATGATACCATAACAAGAGTTTAAAAGATAAAGATATTAAGCATATTATTTTAACATGTTGTAAAAGAATGATGGAAATGTTGTACTGTTTGTAATAAAGAATGATGGAAATGTCGTACTCTTATAACAAAGTAATCGAACTGTAGAAAAAGATTTGGGATTGTTGAGTCGCCCATTTGTAAAATCCCTTGGATTGAGAAATGATGGAATTACGAGCGATTGTTCAAGGAACAATGGAACTTATGAGCGATGATTCGAGAAAATATGAAAATACAAATGAGAATGTGTGACATATAATTCAGATTTTCTGTTATCATGCATGTTATATTTTTATAGCTAAGTTGCATATGCATGTATGGTCATAAACAACTTGTGAACAAAGTTTTGTTTCCTAGAACAATATTCGCGGCCACGAAACCCATTCGGCCTATGAAGAACAGGGATAATTAGTGTTGAAGTACAAATACAAAAATTACGAGATCTTCAGTGGAGCTCGCTACCTGCGCTGTAAGGATCGTCGTAATTTTCAATGAATAGTCCAAGATAGTATGTCACCAGTGACCTTCATATAGACATGTTGCATTGCTAATGATGTCTTATGCAGGAAAGAGTAAAATTAATCCTTCTTTGCAGGGAGCGACAATCAGTCGTGGGTAAAAATCATCTTATGGTGATAGTTATGTCTTTTAGATTTCTATTATATATGAATTGTTAATTGATCCTAAGAAACAATAATAAGGTCACTAATAATATTGTATGTTGCCATATGATTATTGTGTTGACTTTAGGTGAGTCGGATTAATGTCGCTCACCGGTGCATTTTCCAATGTGCTGGCCGTCTTTTCCACATGTGTAGGGAGTTGTTTGGCCAGTTTTGAGGCGTCGAATCAAACGTTGGAAAGTTGAAGCTTTTTTTGTAAAATATGTTATCTTCTGTTATAAAGAACATAATGTATTAAACATTGTAAATATTTTGTATCAGTAAGTTGTAAGTCAAATTGACAAATTTCCAGTTGGCTATTAAGAACCTTTGTATTCAGCTGCAATTATCAATAGAGAGATACATTTGCATATATCTTATTGTGACTTCAATTTATCTACTTATTTCCGCTGCAACGTCCTTGTTTTTGAGATAAATTATTATCACTATGTTCGTGTAGGCAACTCTAGAGGGGGTGAATAGAGTGAAGGCAATAATCACCAATAAAAACAAATATAATTCACCAACTAAAAGTTCAACAAGTAAATAATCAGAGTTTAAGAAGTTCAGGAACGCAAACACCACGATGTATACTGGTATCCTTCGTGGAAGGCAGTCTAGTCCCGGAAACTCTTGTCTGATGTTAATTCACTATTTGAACAAATAGCATACAACATGAGCTTTGATCCAAATGGCTCGTCGACTTCTTACAACCACGAGCTTTGATCCGAAGAGCTCGCCGACTTCAACAGCGAAATTAAAATAACTTGGAAATCCAAGTTTTACAACTCGAATAGACTTTCTAATCAGAACCGCGACTTGACACTAAAAGGCTGGAGAGTTGATCTTGGGGATTGGAAGATTTAATAGCTCAGAATAGAATAGATAAGAAGGTGAAGAAGGGATGAGTTTGAATGGCAAACTCGATGTCTATTTATAGTTTTTCAAGTAGGGCTACTGGGACCGAATTTAACCTGAACACGGTGTGCCTAACATTCTGAATTTCGAACGTTGGAGACTTGTTCTTCAGGATGAACGAGCAAATTTGAAACTGGGTCAACAGGGACCAAATTTGGCCCGAGTTTAGTGGGACCGAACTCAGCCCGAGTTCGACTACCTCTGTGCCAAAATATTGCGAGTTTGGGTCAAGTTTGTTTGGTGGACTAGGATGTTTGTTTAGGATTGGGTTTGAGCTTCCTAGTGCCAATGCGATCCGATGTACATTTGATCCTATAAAATAAACACAAAAATACTTAATAAAAGGTGAAAAATCACAACGACCAATTTTCCACTTCCTGAGATGAATTCTTCAAGCTTGAGTACAAGCCTTCATGTGATGCATTTATGTGCTGCGTTGCATCAAGTCATATTGAGATCGTGGTTGATCGAATATCAAAATCAGGTTGGCCATTGACTGATTGGGCCAACAATTCGTTCTTGTCTTGTACAAGTGCAATTCGGACGTGTACGATATCACGTCCAATGATGACTTTTCGGTTATGGGAACCGGAGCACAACACAATGCCCTCATCGCAGTATGTGTAAATGGCCCGGCCTTTTCCAGCGGAACATGATCTACTATGTGACATTGATACCATTTGTCACGACCTGGTCCACAAGCATGCCAGGAGATGACCCGCATGTGGACCGCATATACACCTCAGTTGCCCGGACTAGCCAAAATGGTTAAAGCGGGTGTACACGTGAGACTGAAGCACTCAAATATAAACCAATTAAACTTTCATCCTATATCTAACGAGGGACACATTCTTGGGGCTTCATACTATCTTGCAAGGGTTGTTACAAGTAAATTGCAACATATGCTATTTTTGCCTTTTTCCACAATTGAATCTGCAACCCACCCTCAGAGTTTGTTTGGTAGTTGTTACTTCATAGCTAAAGATATAGTTGAATTTGTTTGCACTAATCACATGTTTCCAGTGGTTGGTACGTTGCAAGTTGCTGGAGTTACAGAAACTCAGGCTGGAACTTCGTTCATTTCTGTAGCAAGATTATATGCAACACGAGTTACAGCAAGTCAAGCTGGCTGTGCTGTAACTTGCATGTATAGAACAAGTTATTCCTAGTTTATCATTTACATGTCTGTGCAACAAGTAATCACACATACAAGATAAGTTTCAGCAACATGAGCTTCATGATCCATGCAACCAAGAACTCTGTAGTAGCATGAGTAGCAGCAACTCATGCTACAAGTGACTTGTTCTGCAGTGGGATCCGCTATACGGACCAACAAAAGTCCAGAAACTCAGTGACCTGGCTATGCTGAACACTAAGAAGTTTCCAGGGCTTTCTTATGAATCCTTTCATCATAAGATGATGTGCATAGATCAGGTATCATAACAATTACTATTTGTAAAAATAAAATATGTTCTATTATTTATCTGACAGGTGCATGTTAAAGATATCACGTGGGAATATTCTACCAACATCTGATGCCAGAACAGAACTAGTTGCAGATGTAAGGTCCTTTATTACTCTAGAAAATATGCGAGTTTTAAATATTACAGATTTCCTTGCATCTTTCTCACTTAGCTTCAAAATTGACAATAGTTTGTTGAAAGCACTTAGATTATGAAACGGAAACCTAACTAGCTGAAAAGCTAGATTAGCAAGTAAGATATATAATACCTTTTGCCAATTGTCGTTACAGCAACTAAACCAAGGGCATGAGCAACATTTTCTATCATCGCCAGCCCTATGAATCTTGGGCAGATGCTTCACTGTAACGTAATCTTCTTTTAACTTTGGTCCATATTCTGGCAAAAAAGATAACCTGGAGACCTCCAAAAACTTGCAAACCTGCAGTTTGTAAAAGTTTCAATATGATTCACAACTACTGAGATTGTAAAAAAAAAAAAAAAACTTGTATTAATCAAATGGGATTAGATTTAAAGCAAAACCATAAAAGTACAAGAGAAAAAGGAATCTCTGGGCATGTAAGTATAAATCATGTGTTATGATGGAGAACATATGGCATTAACAAGGAGACCCCTAGAAATCATTTGGTATGACTGGTACCGTTGTATACAATCAAAGTTCTGTTAATGACAATATTTTAAACAACTACATAATGATTTGGGAACAATAATCCTACATCACGTCATCACCATTAAACTAGCTACATCACAATAATGATTCTTGCCACTGGGGGTGTAGTGCCCCGTTTCTCCTGTTCGGGGAGCGCGACTAAGAAATACTTGGTATCATTCGATCGGGACAGATTGAATCAAGATCCTTATGGATTGGTTTCTTCGGAATCAAGTCCCACATTCAGCGGAAGAGTCGCGAGGGGCCTTTCCGTTGCACTGGTTTCTTTGTCCATTTTCGATGTCGTTTGGTTACTTTCTTGTCGATTTTGTGACTTGTGTTTTCTTGAACGGTTTCGATGAATTTCATTGTCTTCGTTCTTTGAATTTCGCATTTCGTATCGAACCCTTGGAGACCAAGGCAGGAGATATTGATAATCTGTTGGTGCGTGCAGGTGATCGTGTAGGCGACGCGCAAGCAGAGTCTTGAAGATCTCCCCTTTCTCTCCCCCGATTCACCAACTTGTGAGTGGCCTTACTTTCGATTAGCTCCCTTCTTCCAAGTCTTCACTCTTAACAATCTGATTCGTTTGTGCGTTCCGATCAGCGATACCATATTAATAATAACTGAGTCAAGATAGAAAGAAGTAAACTTGGAACACTTGTGCTTGTCACACCACTTCACCGTATGATCTTATTGTTGCGTGCTTGTCCGTTGTGCATATATCTATTTTATTATTTCAGTTGTAGCTAGAAGTTATTCATCTATAACTAGTTCAATGAGTAGTACATAATTGCAATGTGATCGCTTGAGCAGGTAGACTGCCATCGTATTGTGCCTAAGTATTTATGATCCATCCTGATGTCTTGAAATGCTTGGTATGATAACTTAGTATAGAGACGTCTTATGGTCTGGGACAACTTGTGCACAAGGTATAGGAGTTCCTGCGAACGGTCACCGGGGCACCGGAACCGCTTCGTCCTAGGCAGAACATCAAGGTAGCTGCTCTTGCATCTCGCACCGGTAAGACGGGATAGCTCGTAGCGGGGCCAGTTACCGGCGCTACCACCATCGTCGTCTACTCAGTCTACAGTCCAAAATGGCTCGCAAAGCAAGTGACCACATATGTATATTTAAACTGTGCAAGCAAACTATGTCTCGTGGCAGGGAAGGTCATGGTAAGTTACGTACAGGAAGTTCAGACGGACAGGTAAAAGTCACCGAACGGTAGCATATTCATTTCAGTTATTTCATAACTATTGCATGCTGTAACGTGTACTGAGGCAAGATAGAAAGTCCACGACAATAAATGATATGCTTCACATAAATGTGTTGATTTGGTGAGTTGGATTTGCAAGCAGACTTGTCCTATAAAGTAGAACCTGTGCAGATCATCGATCGAAAGGATAAGCAGCTCCGAAATCGTTCAGTCCCGCTCGTGCGCGTCGCATACACGATCACATGCACGCACCAACAGATGATCAATATCTCCTATCTCGGTCTCCAAGGGTTCGATACGAAATGCGAAATTCAAAGAACGAAGACAATGAAATCTATCGAAACCGTTCAAGAAAACGCAAGTCACAAAACCGACAAGAAAGCAACCAAACGGCATCGAAAACGGGCAAAGAAACCAGCGCAACGGAAAGGCCCCTCACGACTCTGCCGGCGAGTCCTTCCTCGAGGCACGATCCGCTGAATATGGAACTTGATTCCGAAGAAACCAATCCATACCGAAGAAAGGATCTTAATTCAATCTGTCTCGATCGAACGATACAAAGTATTTCTTAGTCACGCTCCCCGAACAGGAGAAATGGGACACTACATCTTAACCAACTAATAAAAAGTTTCGTTCTCGAAACTTAGGAATGGAACCTACCACTAAGAAAATAATGAGAAAAACTTTTCTTTCATGTCTTATTCGAGTTCCCAGGTCGACTCCTCGACCGCGTGGTTCCACCAAGAACATCAAGGTAGCTGCACTTGCATCTCATGTGGGTAAGACGGGGTGGCTCATAGCGGGGCTAGCTACCGACACTACCACAATCGCCGTCTACTCAGTTTACAGTCCAAAATGGCTCGCAAAGCAAGTGACCCCATATGTACATTTAAACTGTACAAGCTATGTCTTCGTGGCAGGGAAGGTCATAGTAAGTTATGTACAGGATGTTCAGACGGGCAGGTAAAAATCACTGAATGGTTGCATATTCATTTCAGTTATTACATATCTATTGCATGCTGTAACTTGTACTAAGGCAAGATAGAAAGTCCACGACAATAAATGATATGCTTCACATAAATACATCGTCGATTTGGTAAGTTGGGTTAACTCACCCTCACCAATACTTTTCAAAGTACTGACCCTCGTTGCAGCAGGTTCCCCAAGCCAAGGCGACGCGGCGAGGAGCTGAAGCTTCTTCCCCCAACTAGTCCATAACTCGGCGCACTCCGTTCGTGTCTTTTGAAGCTTGTACAAATCATCCGGAGCTCGTTCACACATCTTATGCAGCTCCGAAGTAGGGCGATAGCTTCGCCCGAAGGTGTCTATTGTCTTTTAAAGTTTTAGTATGGGATATAATGTATGGAACGACTATCTCATTTTGCGTCCCTCTTGTAAGCCCGCGCGGCACCCCTTTACTTTTGAGTCAAGAATTTGTAACAAAGATGTAGATTATCAATAAAGAGAACTTTTCTTCATGTCGATGTGTGTTCTTTAGCTTCAGCACTCTGTTGTTGTTTATATATATATATATATATATATATATATATATATCATTTTGCTAGGTCTTGTGCGTGCACGCCTTACGCTCGCACGACATCACGTCCGGGAGACGGATAGCAATTATGCGGAATCGGGACGTGACATATTGGTACAGAGCATGGCTTCAGATCCTTTGGTCTCGTGTCAGAAAAGTTTTCTTGAAATGAAACTCTTAAAATCGTTTGGCCAAAAATGAGATGCGTTCTATACTGTGAGTCTGTAATACTCTATGAGACTGATGCAAGTTCTTTATTTTTGAAGGAATGGCCTAAACTCAAGGAGCAGCGCAAGTAGAAGCACAAGTGCAAGCAAGTACTTCGGACACTTCGGCAAGCTCCGAGAGCCAACGACCTGCGCCCCCCGTCGACCCAATTGAGTGGATTATGCGCATGTTTGAGGCACAGCAGCAAAGGGATAAGGCTCGACAGGACAAATTCGAAAAGAATCTAGAAGCTCGATTCGCGGTCCAACAGAAGTAGGTGGATGTCCTGCAACAGATTGTTCAGACCATTGCCTCCAACCATTCCGCAACAACAGCAGCACAGGTGGAGCAACCAGCAAATTAAGTCGAGACGCCTCAAACCCCAAAGAAGAAGGATGTGACTACCTTCGACTTTAACGACTTCAAGAAGGTCTGCAACACATCTTTACGCGGGACCGAGGACCCCGTCGTGGCTCTAGATTGGCTAGCTGAAATCGAAGATCATTTTAAGCTTCTTGAAGTCCCGGAAGGCAAGAGAGTCGCATGTGCTCAACTCCAACTCCAAATAAACGCACACGATTAGTGGGACGTGCATCGAAGATCTCTTCCCGGAGATGGTGAAGACCAGACGATCACGTGGGCTACCTTTCGCAGCGCATTCGAGGAGGAGTTTATACCTCCACCCGTTCGTCGACAAAAGGGGAACAAGTTTGTGCGTCTGCAACAAGGAAGCATGTCAGTTCTTACCTACTCGCCAAGTTTGCCAGCTCTTACCTACCAGATGCGGCGAGTCGAGCCAGACGATTCGAGGGCGGCATGTGTGGTGCCCCATTCCCCCTATTCGGGGAGCGCGGCTAAGAAATACAAGACGGTATCGTTCAATCGTGATAGATTGAAACAAGATCTTATCCTCGTTATGGATTTACTTCTTCGGAATCGATTCCCATATTCAGTGGACCGTGCCCCCAGGATCGACTTAGCGGCAGAGTCAGAAGGGACCTCTCCGCTGCATCTTTTGTTGCCTAGTTTTCGCTGTCGCTTGTTGCTTTCGTGCCTTTAGTTGGTTTTCGGATTTGCTTGCGTTTTCTTGAACGGTTTCGATGGATTTCATTGTTTTCATTCGTTGAAGTGCACTTCAATTCCGATATTGGAAAGATTGGAAGAGGTATTGATCAACTGTTCGTGGCAATGCAGGTGAACGAGTAGGCGACGCGCGAGCGGAGTCCTGAAGCACATCTTTCCTTCTTCCTTCGAACCAACTTGTGAGTGGCTTATATTCGATTCAGTTGACCCTTCTTCCAAGTCTTCACATCTAAAATCTTGTATTCTTGCTTGCCCCGATCAGACAATACCAAGTAATAACTAAAAGATGTCAAGATAAAAAGGGAATAGACTTGGATAACTTTATGCTTGTCAATCAACTTGTGAACGGTTACCTCATTGCATGCTAGTCCGTTTAGAATGTTCATCATATGCTTCAATTTTAGTTAGAATGTATACTTCTTCTATAAATTGTGCTATGTATATAGAACACCCTTTGCTGTGCGATATATTGATCAGAAAGACTATGCAAAACCGTTTATGCTATGGAACTTGTATCGTGCTCGTATGTCCTAGATTTGCATGAATTGATAGAAAACTTAATGGATGTCGTTTGATCACGGACAACTTGTGCACAAGGTTTTATGGTTTCCGTAGACGGTCGCCGGGGACACTGGGACCGATCCGATCCGGACGGAACATTATGTATAGTCGTATGTTATGGACGAAGTGTTATGTAGCGGACTCGCCACCTGCGTTGCATATCATTCTTGTCTCGAGACTATAACCCGTCCCTTGTGGCATTATGCCAGTGATCCCTTCTATATGTAAACCTGTACAAGCTAACTTGTGTCTTCGTGGCAGGGAGGGAAGGACATGATAAGTATTGTGCAGGTGGTTCAGACGGACAGGTAAAAGTCACCGAACGGTGGCAAGTTCATTTCAGAAATTTCTATATACTGCTTGCTTGTAAAATGAACTAAGGTAAGATAGAAAGACCACAAATAATATGCATGCTTCATTTAAACAACGTGTTGATTGGTATAGTTGGGCTAACTTGCCTTCACCAGTACGTTTCGATGTACTGACCCTCGTTGAAACAGGTTCCCCACACTAAGGAGATCCGAGCGAGGAGCCGAAGTCATTCCCCAATCCAGTCCAGCTGTAGGAACGTTCTGATCGTGCCATATTTTGAAGTATTTTGAAGCAAGGAGCTAGAACCCAAACTCAATGCAGCTCCGAGGGAAAGCTATCATCCCGCCTGGAGGTCTTATATTTTGAAGTTTAGTAAAGGATGTAATGTACTGGACAACTATCTCATTTTGTGTCAACTTTTGTAAGCCCGTACGACAACCTTATGACTCGTCAAGAGTTTGTAATAGATGTTCATTATCAATAAAGAGAACTTTTCCATGTTTCAACTTTGTGCTTCAATTTATCTGCGTACTCTGAATATGTGCTCGCTATGCAAAATACCTTAGCCTTGTGCGGTGCGCAATCGAAGCCCGCACGGCGTCACACCAGGGGACGACTATCGATTCCACGGAATCGGGGCGTGACAGCCTGCGACCTTCCATTCCTGCGCACATAGTCGCTCCGCAGTACGAGACGATGAGGGAAGTCCTTAACCATACCCTCGTCCTAGAACCGCAATATCCTTCAACTACTGACGGCACTATACAACATTCTCATCACAAGCGCCCTAGTAACACGGGAGGATACAACGCTCAAAAGCGTCCTAATAATGGCGGTTCTCAGGGATACAATCCAGGGCGTAGTCAAGGGCTACACAGTACCTACTGCAATAACCCCGGACATACTTACAATGATTGTAGTCGAAGGACCGGGACATGCTTGATATGTGGTCAACGAAGCCATCGAGTTAAAGACTCCTGAACGTCCCAACGCACGCCGTCCACAGCAGCAAAATCTAGCTCAAGCGCCCCAAGCATATCGGCCTGCGCAACAACAAGAGCGTTGTCCGAATGTCGTGGGCCGGGTTTATGCATTGACGCAGGACAAGGCGTTCGCCTCGAACACCGTAGTGACAGGTATATTGCTTTTCAATAATGTTCATGCACGAGTACTATTTGATTCTAGTGCCACACATAGTTTTGTATCGGCAAACTTTGCTAGGGACCACGAATTTCTTCAGACACCGTTAGGCCTAAAACTTAGCGTCAGTACCCCGTCGGGCATGGACTTGCCTGCTAACTCAGTTTGTCGCGAAGGCTGCATTTACATCGGAGGAAGAAAATTGTCACTCGATGCGATAGTTCTAGACATCAGGGACTACGACATCATTCTGGGGATGGATTGGCTCGGTGCTTGTTCGGCTACCATTGATTGTGTGGAAAAGAAAGTTGTGTTTCGTCTACTTGGCGAGACCGAATTTTGCTATGCGTGCAGTCCATCGTCGAAAACGTCGAATGCCTGCATTGTTATTTTTGCAATGTCTGCTCGGCGGATGATACATTCTGGATGTGAAGGGTACTTGGCGTCCGTTTGAGACACTCAGCGAGATTGTGCAAACGTAGAGTCTACTTCTGTTGTGGCAGAATTTCCTGATGTGTTTCCGGAAGAGTTGCCTAAGATGCCGCCCGACCGAGAGATAGAGTTCACTATAAATACATTACCAAATACTCGACCGATTTCCAAAGCTCTGTATCGAATGGCCCCTGCCGAACTGAAGGAGCTGAAGGTCCAACTACAAGAACTGCTCGATCGCGGGTACATCCGTCTGAGTGTATCTCCATGGGGCGCACCAGTACTATTTGTGAAAAAAAGGATGGTTCGATGAGGCTCTGCATAGACTACCGAGAGTTGAATAAATCCACCATCCGAAACAAGTACCCCCTTCTCAGAATCGATGACCTCTTCGATTAACTGCAAGGTGCATCGGTATTCTCCAAAATCAATCTTCATTCGGGCTACCACCAACTGAAGATCAAGCCAGACGACGTGCCAAAATCAGCCTTTCGTACTCGCTATGGCCACTATGAATTCTTAGTTATGCCGTTTGGATTGACCAATGCCCCTGCCGCCTTCATGGATTTGATGAATCGAGTGTTCCAGTCGTGCCTCGACAAGTTTGTAGTGTTCATTGATGATATTTTGGTGTATTAAAAGAACAAGGAGGAACATGAGGAGCACTTGTGGACCGTGCTTCAGACTCTTCGGGACAACAAGCTATACGCAAAACTGAGTAAATGCGAGTTTTGGCTAAGCAGTGTATCTTTCCTCAGGCATATCATTTCTGCGGGAGGCATATCAGTCGATCCAAAGAAAGTTAAAGCAATCGTCGAGTGGAAGCAACCTGCATCAGTTAGTGAAATTCGAAGCTTTTTCGGGTTAGCGGGCTACTACAGACGGTTCATAAAGGACTTTTCTAAAATTGCTTCGTCCTTGACTCGCCTCACTCAGAAAGGAGTCGCATTTGAGTGGTCTGTCGACTGTGAGGCTTCGTTTCAGGAATTAAAGCAGTGTCTCGTCTCTGCTCCGATACTTGCACTGTTGAACGAGAATATGGGATTCCAAATCTTTAGCGACACCTCAGTCCAGGACTTGGGAGCTGTGCTCATGCAACAAAACAAGGTGATAGCTTTTGCTTCGAGACAATTGAAGCCGAATGAGCGCAACTACCGAACACATGATCTAGAACTTGCGGCGATTGTGTTCGCACTGAAGTTGTGGCGAAACTACCTTTATGGTGTGTCTTGTCAAATTTTCACTGATCACCAGAGCCTTAAGTATCTTTTCACTCAGTCGGACCTAAACCTACGGCAAAGACGTTGGCTAGAACTGATCAAAGACTATGACTTGTCGATCAACTACACTTCAGGCAAAGAAAATGTTGTAGCGGACGCGCTGAGTCGAGTATTTACGAGATCTCTATCAGTCAACTGCAGGCTACAAAAGGAATTGGAGAGTGGACATCGAGCTGCGAATTCGATATCGAGACGGACCGATTGGGGGATCACTAGCTCAGTTACTCCTTGAACCTTACTCCTTGAGCCGAGCCTGATAGAAAAGGTCAAGTCCGCTCAGACAAACAACCCATTCTTATTGAAGACGCGTGAGCAAATTTCAGCAGGAAAGACGACCGACTTTGTAGTTGATGAAAGCGGAATGTTGCGGGTAAGAGGAAGACTATGCGTACCCAACGATGCAGAACTCAGAAAAGAGATCCTCACAGATGCTCACTATGCGGCCTATGTATCACATCCGGGAAGTACAAAGATGTATCAGGACCTCCGTATGATCTTCTGGTGGCACGGCATGAAGAAAGATGTAACGCTCTTCGTGTCACAATGCTTGTCTTGTCAGAGGATAAAGGCCGAGCACCAGAGGTCGGGTGGAGAGATGCAGAACATTGCTATCCCCGAGTGAAAATGAGACCATATCACGATGGACTTTATTGTTAGCTTGCCAAAGACACAACGGAAAAACGATGCCGTCTGGGTCATCGTCGACCGATTAACCAAGTCAGCGCACTTCATTGCCATCAAAGTTACTTGGAACATCGATCGCCTGGCTCAGATATACCTTGATGAGATAGTTCGACTATACGGCGTGCCAGTGTCTATTGTTTCAGATCGGGACGGACGGTTCTTATCACGTTTCTAGGAAAGCCTTCAGTCAGCTATGGGGACCAAGTTGAAGTTCAGTTCAACGTACCATCCTCAAACCGACGGCCAAACGAAACGGGTGAACCAGGTCCTTGAAGATATGCTACACCTCTGTTCGATCGACTCGAAGTCAAGTTGGGACGTCCATCTACCGTTAGCAGAATTTGCATACAATAATAGTTACCAGTCCAGCATTCAGATGGCTCCGTACGAGGCTTTGTATGGGCGAAAGTGCAGATCGCCTATCTGTTGGGATGAAGTTGGTGAGCGACAGATCCTCGGTCCGGAGCTAGTAGAGCAGACCGTTCAGAAGGTTTGGCTGATCCGAGAGCGATTAAAGGTGGCGCAAAGAAGACAGAAGAGTTATGCGGACATCCACAGACGATCCCTTGAATTTACAGCTGGTGATCACGTGTTTCTCAAGGTCACGCCGATGCGAGAAGATACGAGATTTGGAGTAAATGGGAAGCTAAGTCCTCAATTTATTGGTCTGTTTGATATTCTCAGGCGAGTCGCCCCAGTTGCATATCAAATTGCCCTACCACCGAGCCTATCAGACGTGCACGATGTCTTTCACGTGTCACAACTGCGAAAGTACGTGCATGATTCGAGTCACATGGTAGATTTTGGTCAGTTGGGTCTGCAAGCTTCTCCTATAAAATAGAACCTATGCAGATCATCGATCGAAAGGATAAGCAGCTCCGAAATCGTTCAGTTCCGCTCGTGCGCGTACTCTGGCGAAACCACGCGGTCGAGGAGTCGACCTGGGAACTCGAATCAAATATGAAAAAAAAGTTTCCCTCATTGTTTTCTTAGGAGTAGGTTCCATTCCTAAGTTTTGAGGACGAAAATTTTTATTAGTTGGTTAAGATGTAGTGCTCCGTTCTCCCTGTTCGGGGAGTGCGGCTAAGAAATACTTGGTATCGTTCGATCGGGACAGATTGAATCAAGATCATTTCCTCGTTATGGATTGGTTTCTTCGGAATCAAGTCTCACATTCAGCGGATCGTGCCTCGAGGAAGGACTCGGTGGCAGAGTCGTGAGGGGCCTTTCCGTTGCGCTAGTTTCTTTGTCCGTTTTCGATGTCGTTTGGTTGCTTTCTTGTCGGTTTTGTGACTTGCGTTTTCTTGAACGATTTTAATGGATTTTATTGTCTTCGTTCTTTGAATTTCGCTTTTCGTATCGAACCCTTGAAGACCGAGGCAGGAGATATTGATCATTTGTTGGTGCATGCAGGTGATCGTGTAGGCGATGCTCGCACGACATCACGCCCGGGAGACGGATAGCGATTCTGCGAAAACGGGACGTGACTTGTCTATTAGTTAGTATTTTAAGCTCCTTGCCACATTTGAATGTAAAGATGCTACTTAGCGCATTGAAAGAAGAAGACATAGCTGTTAAAATTAACAGGGAATAAGTTTGATCACTAATAATAGCCACATTTGACAATGAGGAGAGTAAAGGTCTGGATACAATGGGTGTTACGCGCTTTTTCTTACTTAGCGAAGGCACGCATAACTGAACGTTGGGACGAAGACGATGAAGAAGCTGTCTGGTCTTGTGACCGGCCGGCCTTGGTGTTGCGCATTGTCGCAGGCGCGAACGCTTCTCAGATCGGGAGAAGTACCGCCTATATTTTTTTAAACTTTTCTTTGATCATCTTCGCAAGAGAATTCCCACCTCTATATATAGATAGAGGATAGCTACAATTGCTAACCATAATTTGTTGGAAAGAAAACTAAATCATACTAATTATCGCTAATAATATTGAAAACTAAATCATACTAATTATTGCTAATAATATTACTAGTAATTTCTTTCCTTGAAAGAAAATATATTATTAGCAATATTGCTAATAATATCTTCCTTGAAAGAAAACTAATTATTGCTAATAATATTGCCAAGTAATATATTTCCTTTCAAGGAAAGACATTATTAGCAATATTGCTATTCCTTTCAAGGAAAGACATTATTAGCAATATTGCTAATATCTTCCTTAAAAGGAAACTAACTATTGCTAATAATACTAATAATATTGCCAAGTAATGCCGCCGGCTAGGTATGGGCAACCCAAGCCGGGTCTTGTGTCTTTCCCTTTGACCGGTCCATGTGAGTAACGGATATAGTTCACCTGAACCGACCCGTAACAATACTCCCTTCAAACCCAGCGCGTCCTCGCGCTGGAAGCCAGAATGAAGGCGCTCGAGGGTGTCGTGTTGGACCCATGTAGCATCGTCAGCGGTTTCTTCCGCAGAGCGAACCAAGTACTTGCGGGTGCCAGCAACCATCCGAGTATCAAGTATCTCCGTCGGGACCGGATGTTCACTTGGTGTGAGGTCGGCGGGTAAGGCTGGTACTACAGTCGGTGGTGGACCACGGAATGGCTTCAGCAAGGATACAAGAAAGACGTTGTGGAGGCGGGCGTCGATTGGAAGCTCGAGTTGATAGACCACCGTGCCAACCCGAGCAGAGACTCGGAAGGGCCCGAAGAAGCGAGGAGCGAGCTTGTGGTCAGTTGTGTGCCTCAGAGTGGATTGTCGATGTCGTTAGAGGCGCACCCACACCCAATCGTCCGGGCTGAAGATGACCTCCCGGTGGCGAGCATCATATACTTGCTGCATCTGATTCGGAGCATGGTGAAGGCGCTATCTTGCTTGTTCGAGAACCGTGGCACGATCATTGAGGTGGCGGTCGACAGCATCAATCACGGAGGTGGCGGTCGACAGCATCAATCACGGAGGCGCCGGCCTTAAAAGGAAGCATGGCGGGAGGAGGCCGGCCGTATACGAGCTCAAAAGGGGTGGTGCGGTGAGCCGAGTGAAAGGAGGTGTTGTAGCAGAACTCAGCCCACGGAAGCCAGTAAGTCCACATTTTAGGTTTGTCAGCTACGAAACAGCGGAGGTACATCTCCATTGTCTGATTGACCACTTCCGTCTGGCCATCTGACTGGGGGTGGTATGCTGAGGACGAGCAACTTAGTACCGCAGCGCCAGAAAGTGTCCTGCCAGAAGGCGCTGGAAAACACGGGGTCGTGATCGCTGACGATGGTCTCAGGAATACCATGTTGATGCACCATCGTATCAAAGAAAACCTGTGCGACTGATGATGCCGAAAAATGGTGACTCGTCGCCATAAAATGTGCATACTTGGACAACCGGTCCACTACTACCAAGACGACGGATTTGCCCTTGGAACGGGGCAACTGAGTCACAAAGTCCATGAAAATATCGGTCCGAATTGGCAGGGGCTGTAGCAGGCCTGCAGGGCTGAGAGTGGATGTCTTGTTACGTTGGCAGATGGCACATACGACCACATACTCCTCAATAGTGCGACGTAGACCTGGCCAGAAAAACTCTTTATGCACTCGCTCCAGCGTCTTTGTACTGCCCTCATGTGTGTTGTCGTGGAAGTGGCAGATGATGCGGGGGACCAGTGGCGAGGACTCCGGAATGAAGAGACCCCCGCGGTAGTAGATGAGGCCGCCAGTCTCCTTCCAGTCGGCCTCGGACTGAGAGGCCGAAATGGTTGCCCGACGCGTAACAACCGCTTCGTCGGCAGCAAATGCGGAGAGCCACTCCTGCTCAAGTGCAAGCACCGGCCGGGAAAGTGCGGCGCATTCGGGAATATCGGTATCAATACAGGAGAGTGCGTCGGCCGCTTGGTTTAGTTTGACTGGCTTGTGCTCCACGTGAAACGAGAAGCCCATGAGTTTACTCAACCAATGTTGTTGCGGGGGTGTGACGGGGGCCTGCTCGAGCATGAACTTGAGACTGCAATGATCTGTGCGGACGCAGAAATCCCTGCCCCATAAGTACGGAAGCCAATGTCGGATGGCCTTGGAGAGGCCGATGAGCTCCCTCTCGTAAGCTGCCAACTTGGTGCCGCAAGCTTCCGACTAAAAAATACTACCGACTAGCCCTTTTAATGTAAGACTGCGCCGATGCCCTGTCCCGATGCATCGCACTCAATGACGAAGTCGATGGAGAAGTCGGAAAGACGCAAGACGGGAGGCGACGTGAGAGCGGATTTGAGGTTGTTGAAGGAGTGTCGGCGAGGTCCGTCCAAATGAAGGCGTTCCACTTGAGCAGGTCGCTGAGTGGTGTCGCTATCTCGGCGTATCCCCTAATGAATCGCCGATAGTAGCCGGCGAGGCCGAGAAAGCCCCGAATAACCCGCACGCTGGTCGGACGCGGCCATTCGGCTACGACGGCCAGTTTGGCCGGGTCAGCCACCACTCCGCTGTTGGAAATGATGTCCCGAGTAGGACGCATGCCGCTCTACGAAGGTACACTTGGTCATCTTCAGGTGCAACTGGTGGTGGTGTAATGTCTCGAACACTGTCTTGAAGTGGCGAAGGTGCTCTTCCATGGAGGGACTGTACACAAGAATATCGTCGAAGAAAACAAGTACAAACTTTCGTAGAAAAGGTTGGAATACCTCGTTCATTAGGGCCTGGAAGGTCGAAGGGGCGTTGGTGAGACCAAACGACATTACAAGAAACTCGAAGTGCCCGTGGTGCGTGCGGAAGGTTGTCTTGTCGATGTTCTCGTCTGCCATTCGAACCTGATGGTAGCCTGAGTGGAGGTCGAGCTTGGAGAAGAAAGCTGCGCCATGGAGCCATAAAATAACTCCTCCGCCACTGGGATTGGGAACTTGTCTTTGACGGTCTTGTCATTGAGTTGGCGGTAGTCCACGCAGAAGCGCCAAGTGCCGTCGACCTTCCTGACGAGCAACACAGGGAAGGAGAAGGGTGATCGACTGGCGCGAATGAGACCTTGCGCTAGCATCTCGTCGCATTGCCTCTCTATCTCGTTCTTTTGGCAGAACGGGTAACGGTATGGCCGAATCACGACCGGCTCAGTGCCTACCCTGAGGCGGATGCGGTGATCAGAGGAACGATGAGGCGGTAGTATGGAGGGCAGCTCGAAGATGAAGGCGAAGTTGTGGATGAGGATCTGGAGAGGTGGTTCGTCGCTGGCATGGATGGTCGTGACCGTGAGGAGCTGATCATCGTGACGGGAGAGACCCGAGAGCATGACGTCGCGGTCTTGGAAGCTGAAGCACATGGTGAGGTGCCGGAAGTCCCACCCGATCTCGTCCAGTGTTTCGAGCCATTTGACGCCTAAAACGACGTCAAAACGATCGAGATGGATGACCATTAAGGGGGCTGCGAAGGTATGGTCCGCCACTGTAAAGGTAAATATGTCGAGCTCCCCGAAGCAATGCAGCACATTTCCGTTTGCAACCCGGACCATTCTTGTTGCTCCTGGTGTCGTGCGCAAGCCGAGTCGTTGCACAGCATAGCAACTAACAAAGTTGTGAGTGCTCCCCGAATCAACTAAGCAAAGAAGTAGCACCCCGTGGATCTGAATGAGAAGCTGCATTGTCCCCCCTTTATGGCCATGGATGGCTAAGGCGAAGATTGATACTCGGCCGTCCTCGTCAAACTCTTCCCCTAAGAAATCGGCATCTTCGTCTTCCGGTACCTCTAGATAAAAGAGGTACTTACAGCGGTGCCCGGGGGAGTAGGTCTCGTCGCAGTTGAAGCAAAGGCCCTTTGCTTTGCGCTCGGCCATCTCAGCTGCGTTGAGTTGACGGGGAACAGGTCAGGGCGCCGACGAGCCAGCGGAAGTGACCTGGACGGCCGGCACCTCAGGTGCCGGCCGGTCCTGCCGCGAAGCGCCCTGGAGCATGGGACCCGCCGCTAGAGGCCGGTTTGCTTTAAAAGGGATCCGGGATGGCTGGGTGCCGCGTAGCACGCGGACGAAAATCGCCCACCGCGATTGAGGCTTCTGGAAACGGCTGTGGTGCCGTCGTCCGTCCACCTATGCTCCGCCTTGCGTGCGCACCGCATGGCCTGTGCGAGGATCAATGGCCGGTCGCGGTGCACATCCTGGCCTATGGTTGTCGTCAAGCCGGAGAAGTAGATGTCGATTTCCTCGTCGCTGGACAGGCGCAGAACTCGAGACAGCAGGGATTGAAATTCTCGGTTGAAGTCCGGGACCCTGCCCGTCTGCTTGAGGGATATGAGATCCCCCAATGCCCCGCGATGCGTGGGAATGCTGAATCAGATGAGAAGCTCGTCATAGAAGCACCTCCAGTTGATCCAGCCTACCCGTCGTTGCCACCCGTCGAGCCAAAACTGAGCCTCGCCTTCAAATTTGAGTCTCACCATCTGGACTCGCTCCTCCTTTGGAATGCGATGGAGTTCGCAGAACCGCTCGCAATGACGCACCCAAAGGATCGTCGGTGCCGTTGTAAGGTTGCAAGTCGAGACGTGGAAAACGCGGTAGTACCAGCCTTACCCGACGACGTCGTCTCAGCCGACGTCGCCTCAGCCTCCACGACGTTCGGCCCCCTCGTAGAAGTGGCGAGGGTCGGACGGGCGGCGGTATCTGTCGTTGTCGAGGAAGGGGTCGCGGTAGTCGCCGCGAGGGGGGTCGTGGCGAGGTAGGTTGCGGCAGTAGTCGTTGCGGAAAGGAGCCCCGCATAGGGGTTGGCCGAAATGAACTCCTCGTGGGGGGAGGGGTCGTGGTGGGGTGGAGGGAGGAACCAGGGGGAGTTTGTCGAAGCAGGGGAGGACCCGCGGGGTGTCCCCTCTGTGGGTTGTCGCTGTCGTGTGGGCCCTGCATGGGGGGTTGGTACTGCGAGGGGGTGAGGTGCTGCGGCTGGTTGTAGTGGTTGTCGAGTTCGCGAGCAACGCGTTAATTTTTGCGACGAGGTCGGCGATGGAGGTGTGGGTCGCAGCGGTACTCTTGGCCTGGTCGTCGAGACGCTTGCGGATGCCGTCTACGGTGTCCTCGAGTCAAAGGAGGCGTTCGTCGTTGGATGGTTGTGTAGGCGCCATGAGGTCGAAAGGATCGAACTGCTCTGATACCAACTTGTTACGCGCTTCTTCTTGCTTAGAGAAGGCACGCGTAACTGGACGATGGGACGAAGACGATGAAAAAGCTGTCTGGTCTTGTGACCGGCCGGCCTTGGCGCCTCGTCGTAGGCGCGGGTGCTTCTCAGATCGGGAGAAGTATCACCTATGTTTTTTTATTAAACTTTTCTTTGATCATCTTCTCAAGAGAATTTTTACCTCTATATATAGATAGAGGATGGCTACAATTGCTAAACATAATTTGTTGAAAAGGAAACTAAATCATACTAATTATTGCTAATAATATTACTAGTAACTTCTTTCCTTGAAAGAAAATATATTATTAGCAATATTGCTAATAATATCTTCCTTGAAAGGAAACTAATTATTGCTAATAATATTACTAATAATATTGCCAAGTAATATATTTTCTTTCAAGGAAAGACATTATTAGCAATGTCTTCCTTGAAAGGAAACAAAATATTGCTAATATTACTAATAATATTGCCAAGTAATACCGTCGGCTGGCTATGGGCAACCCTAGCAGGGTCTTGTGTGTATTTTCCTTTGGTCGGTCCATGTGAGTAACGGGTATAGGTTCGTCCGAACCGACCCGTAACAATGGGGGACTCTCATGCCTAAAATTCATGAATATCATGTTCACCAATGGTTCAACTTCAGATCCCTGCTGTTGTTGCTACATCACTTTTAGTGACTTCAAGCATAATGAGGTAACACGGAAGCACTTTCATAAGCATAAAGCACTTACTATATAGTGCTCATCCTGCAAGCCCAACCGAGAACAGCCTAGAAAGTTTTAATGTGGACACAAATGAGCTTGATCGGGATAAGCCATACTGCTATTGTCATAAAATTGGGCTTTGAAGTTAAAAAAATAAAAAGCTTTAAAGAAAATGAAACTTGGAAAAGTATAGGACCTGATGCCATTGATTCATGTTAACGTTTCGGAATTGTTTACAAGAGAAAGACTCGGTACTGTTAACTAATTCAATCAAATTGTAAGAGCTAGGAGAATGCTCGACTGTTGGAGAAATAGTATAACAATACATAATTATGTTGCACGAAAACTCCTTGAGAGGACCATATCCGTGTTAATATCTCATGCGTAGGACATCAGACTTCCTCAACACTCATGTTGGATAGGTGTGCCCATGTCTAGGCTCCGAAGGGGCTTGACACAAATGAAAGTGATTTGAGATGGTCGTGATCGTGCCAAACATAGTAACATTTAGTGAATTCTTTCAAGAAATTTTTGGAATCTAGTTATTATCCAAAATATTCTTAAATATAAATGTGACTAAAATCTATTGGACAAAATCTGAATATAGAGATGTTTTCACCATAGTTTGCAGTATTGGCCGATACCGATCTGATGCGGCCAATACCGATCTGATGCGGCCAATACCGATACGGTTTGGCATGCCTCGATCCAATACCGACCAATACCGACATTAGGAGTTAGGGGTGCAACTCGGACGGACTAAACCTGAGCCCAATCAGGTAAACCCGTTAATGGGTTGAGTTAGGGTTAAGATACTCGAGTCCGGGTTTAAATATTTGAACCCGATCAAAAATCGGGTTGGACTCGGGTTCATATGTCGGATTACCCAAAGAACCTGAAACCCGACATATATATACTTCTTAAATAAAATGTTTAAACAGTAAATTTCTCCACCCAAACTCTTAACTCATTATCATAAATCTCATTTCAGTTTGTATTTTATAATGATTGAGACTTGATTGTTATTTGATCATGTGTTTAATATTACTCTTGTTTAAAATTATTTTAAATATCATGTTAGAGCCTGATGGATCCGACCCAACCCGATCCTCCGGACTTGGTCTTGGGCTACATATGTTGAACCCGAGGCCAGGTCGGACTTGGGCTTGGGTTAGACTTATGATTCATCGGGTTGGGCTCAGATTGAACTCTAAGTCCGATCCAACCCGCCCGAGTTGTACCCCTAATTGAGAGTCTTTTTCAATCAATTTGGCAAAGAAAATTGAATGAAAAAGACCAATCGGCAATGGTGTAAAAGCATAGTAAAGTTGTAAAAGAAGAAACTTATTTATCACAGGTCATCGAATCAGCAAAGGTGAGTACTATTTCATTCGATTCCAAATTAGTAAAAAAACACATGAAATACTTAAAATTATGCCTAAAAGTATATTAAAAAAATCTAAAAGTTTAATAATTTATTAATAATTATTTGTTTTCCGATACCAAAAATATGATACTCCGATCTGAAACTACCGATATCTTCGATAACGATACTCATAGGAAAGATCTGATACCGATACTGCGAACCATGGTTTTCACGTGTATATAAATCGTATCCATGTCGTATTTGTATCCCACAATTTAAAAAAAATGCCGTAATCAGAAATTGTATCGTGTTCGTATTTGAACCCTTGTTCGTGTCCATGGTAACATATATACAATAAAGAAAAAATACAGAGTTGTACCAACTATCGAGAAATCAAGCTCAAGTTATACCATGAAACCACGGGAGAGAGTAAATGAGTAAAAACTAGGAAATGAAACAAAAAATATCATAGAATCAATTTAGTTTTATGTCGTGGAGATCCAATATGGAAACTATTTACTTACTAAGGAAATTATGAACAAAATAGAGAAAATGTACAGTTTTTATTGACTTGAAAACGCTCATGATACAGTACCTACAGAGATAATATGGTAGATTTTGGTGGAGAAACAAATTTCATGTAGTTATATTGAGATTGTAAAGGACATGTAGAATGGAGTTACGAGTTACGACTACCATGTGGACCAGCAGAGAAGATATCACATCATTTCTCATCGTCGTTGGCTTACACCGAGGACCAACATTAAGTCCTTACTTTTTAACGCTACTTATGAATGAAATTACTAGGCATATTCAAGATGAAGTTCCATTATGTATGTTATTTCTTAGTATGCTAGTTGTTGATTCTAGAGTAATGGTCATAGACTTGTAGTGTTATACACAAAAGGATATTTGAAAGTATAATTATGGAGTGAAATTTTGAAATCTAAGAATTTTAAAATCAGCATGATTAATACAGAGTATATAAAAGCCAAAACTTCAACCAAATGTCAAACAGAAATGAGATAGGGTATATATTGATGGACAAGAGATACATAGGAGCCATAGTTTCCAGTATTTAGGATTAATTATTCATCGTGATAGAACGACTCAAAAGGATGTTGCTTATAGAAATTAAACGTGTGGCCGAAATAGAAGGGTGAATTTGGACTTCTTTGTGATTGCAAAATACCATCGAAGTTAAAAGATAATTCCATAAGACAACTATAAAACATACCCAGCCATGCCTTATGGATGAGAACGTTGGGCAACTAAAAGAATGTCTAGAAATGTGATAATTGAAATGAAAATGCGGATGGTTGGCAATGCACCAAAAAATATGACAAGACTTGATGTATTCATGAAAAGTAGGAGGTGGCACCAATTGAGGATAAGATGAGAGAAAATCGTTGTAGGTTGTTGGACTTGTATAAGTACAACATTGCCTAAACGATTCACTGGTTAAGACAGATAAGATATGGGTCAAAGGAGCTGCTAGAACTAGGAGTAGGCATAAACGAACTTGGATTGAGGTCGTAGCTTGTAAGAAAGGATGTGGTTTTTGTCTATGTTACTTGGACTCGGATACGGGTGTCAGATACGGATACATATCCAAGAATCGGGTCCTTTAAACTCATAATTGAAGGACACACAAACTCGGCTAAAATGGATCCAAATTTTGGATACGGGTACTGGGATATGACTATTAAAATTAATACATTTGAATATGGTTTCATAAAAAGACACATCATGTAATTAAATTTGTATGGCTTCATAAAAGACGTAATTAAATTTGTACGGTTTCATAAAAAGACATTCTCTAATTAAATTTGAATGATTTCATAAAAAGACATAGTTGTAATAAAGTTTGATTTGTTTCATATGTTTAAACTTATAATTAAATTTGCATGGTTTCATAAAAAAGACATCATGTAATTAAATTTGTAAGGTTTCATAACTTTACTATAAATCCACCATATTAAAATAAACTATTTACTTCACTACCAGTCTTCTGATTGTCACCATAAAGGACCATGAATGATCTGATTGTCACTATGGAGGATCGGATACGGATTCCATACCCATACTCATGTCCTACCCGGTGGACACGGGTACTTCTCCTAAAGTGAAGAGTCCGGGTAACATAGGTTTTTGTTAATGTTA
Source organism: Iris macrosiphon (assembly GCA_036927795.1). Lineage (NCBI taxonomy): Eukaryota > Viridiplantae > Streptophyta > Magnoliopsida > Asparagales > Iridaceae > Iris > Iris macrosiphon. The sequence goes on along the minus strand of JAYESA010000005.1, from coordinate 25,282,584 downwards.
AAGAGGAACTTTTCCAACTTTCAACTTCCAGTTCAAGATTGAAAAAATTCTAGAAATTTGACTCCCAAGTACTGCAACCAGACTTATGGCCCAGAGTATCTTACAACATGTTAATAAATCACCAACGTATCTTCGAAAAGAGAAAGACAACTAAGTACCTACCTAAATTTTTCTCATCAAGCCCTTGATTCATATGAAACTTTTAATACAACTCAAGTGTTACTCCATAAGTTTGGGTTTGGTTTGGGTTTTGGCTACTTGAATTAACACATTTAGTCACATTACTTGGATTTTTATTAATATAAACAGATGGGTGAGATTTTATCCATCAAAAGCTACTTCAAATTCAGAAGATTGTGTCCTCAACACATTATTTTCAGCGTTCATGATCATCGAACATTCCAGATTGATCAAAACACAGGATTTGCTATTCTTCTAACAACCTTGACATGTGAGTCAATTGTTCCTGGATCTTCTGTCCTTTCATTTAGAGCTACAAACGATGGCTCTTCTGAACGAAAGAGTGCTAAGGAGTTTCATGTATCTGTCTCGTGTGTGAATATTTGTATCTATATGTGTATGTTTGTGTGTGTTGTGTGCATTTTGTGCATTTGTCTTATATGTGTATGTATAGGGATAAGAAGATCAGGTAGAACACACAAGTACTGACACCCATTACATGCGCTTGAGCATTCCTCTACGACTTTTTTTAATTTTCAAACAATGGACAGCTTCACAATAATACAGCAGGACTCCTTGCCACTAGGTACTACAGCATGCTTTAAGTTACTAGACACGAATACCTCTTGAGAGTTTGCAATATCCAAGTTCCCCAAGAAATGGTTTAGGTAACCCTGCATGGCTACTTTTGACCTGTCAGATATAGATTCTTGTCTCCCAAGCGCTGGTCGAATAATTGGCAAAGCGGCACTGGAAGGAACGTTTCTGCACAAGAATTATGTACTTTAGTTAGTGAAAGGCATAAAAGAAGCAAGATGATACTTTTAGTCCGGTCATGTAATTCAAGGTACACTGACCTCCATGTAATGCAAGATTATATTTTTACTTAATATTTTCTACCCAGTATGTCAAATACACTGAGTTCTATGATGGATTATGAATCTTGTATGCTGTTGCCAATAAACAATCGTATAGTGCTTTGTACTCTCTTATGAAAGTAGAGTCGAAGTAAAAGAATAGCAGTAAGAAATAGCAAGTGATGAAGTGACGACTGATGATATATGGTATTCCTTGAAGTTGTTGTAGAAGTAAATCCAAGATTAAGGATGGATGATATGCTAAACCCTGAACAATGGAGCAATAGGGCATGTAAGTGGCTGTGTCATAGACTCACAGGAGGAAAAAGTCCATCAAAATGATATCATTATTAAAGCATAGCATTTCTTATCCAGATATACAAACCAAATAAGATCCAAAGCTTCCAAAACTGGACTTCCTAACATACCCCTCAAATATCATACAAGCTATACTGGCTCCCTGAGGTTTCTACACGGTTTCCAGTTTAATCATATTCAATTCATGGTTACACAACCTTCCAAATCATTGTATCACTATATCATCTTCGAGACAATATTATGTCTTTCCAAAACCCCTCAAATATCATACAAGCTATACAGGCTCCCTGGGATTTCTAAATAGTTTCAGGTTTATCATATACAATTCATGGTTACATAATCTTCCAAATCACTATATCATCTGCAGACACTTAATATCAATTCTTTAAGAAAGCTCCCCACACATCCCAACCCAACCCTCTTCCATGGACTGCTTCACAATCACCACCACCATGTAAGGTAATAATTTTTGACAGAAATAAGTCAGAAAGTAAGGATGGTACGCAAAGTTGTAGTAAGTCATTGAGCCGCTCCTTATGACTTCAGTGAGTAGGTTAAATAACAACCGGTTGGTACTATATTATGGAAAATTATCCTTCAATAACAATACGGAGGTGCTTACCTTGCCTTTGGCATGGAACATGGTGAGACATTCATTTTTCATTGAGTTTAACTTGACCCAAGGCCTGAACCTCTAGGAACGGGTTTGGCCCAGGTCTGCTTGGCATGTTGTCCCCCTATAGGGAGCTCTAGCACCTAAACCAGAGGGTTTGAAAGGAAGAACCAGACAGAAAACGCAAAGGAGCATTCACATGCTATCATTCACGTGAGAATGCCTAACCCAACTCCCCATACTCCAGCAATGGGCGGTGGCAGGCAACAGTGCCAAGAGTCAGGCGACAGCATCAGGTGCGAGGCTTGACTACCATCACGTAGTTGTGTTGGTAACTAGGCACCACTACCAGCTCCAAGCTGCTCAACCAATGCTAGACCACAATCGTGGGAAGGGTAATACCAAGAAAGTGAGAAACACCCCCCTCACGTAAATCTAAGGAAAAGTATTGAATAACCGTCTGGACCTCAGAATAAAAAAGAAAGAGGTAAGCCATCACCAAAGGCAAGCACTCGTGTGTTCTCTCCTTCCATTCCATTTATTTTCCTTTTTCTGGTGTTGATTGTGACTTAATCATCTGAGGGGGTCCACCAGGAACCTTATCCCCGATATGACCCTTTGTGCAGGTCCAGGAGCGAACGCCAATCGAGATGGAGATGAATCGGGTCCAAACACAACAAGCTTTTAGTATACATCATCATCATAATAGTTACCAGAACAGGATAAGAGAGATATGGCATCCATAGGAAATCAAGCTTTGTTCACATTAATTTCCCAAACACGTGTACTCGAGCATCCACACAACATACACAAAAATTCATGTAATCTAATATGTTGCACGGACACGGAAAAATGATGTATGTATCCATATCGTGTCCATAGCCGTGCCCATATCCGTTCTCATGCAACATAGGTAACTACCACTGTACCTATTTGAAAATGCCCGTATCCCGTATTTGTATCGTGTCTGGATCCGTGTCCACATCCCTATTTGTGCAACATAAAAGCTAAGGATCTCATTCTTTCACATTACATGCCTATCCTGTCATACTATGCCCCTCAACCACCCCCCCCCCCCCCCCCCCCAACACCCCTGCAACCGCACCACCCATATGAATCCACAATGACCCACTGCTACCAGAATACCCCAATTTTTGCCATTCTAGAGACTGAGGCATAATCCAAGTGGCCGAGGAAAAAGATATATGGGTAGTATAAGTAGGCTTGTTTCTTCCGGTACCTTGGGGCTTCCTGAATTCAAATGGATCCCGTCTGATGGAAAAAAAAAATCAAAATTATGGGCATTCCCAACACTGAATTTATAAGTCTATGGAATTACTTCCCTAGTTCATGATATATATTTTGGTGAATTACCTCTTTCAGTCTGTGATTTGTGATTTCTTCTAAAAGGCTATTCAGCGACGACGACTTGAAACTTAAGCTAAATCTGAGACATAAATTGCTAACTGGATTTTGCGCCAGTTAATTAAGAAGTGCAATTTCGAGGGGAATGAAATTGAAGTTGCTAAGTTATTTTTCAAGATCTAAAATTGCTGATAAAGATGAAACTGACCCTTATATGGAACACCAATGAGACAAACAAGAATTCTTTCCATCTTTCATGAATCTTAAAATATTTAATAAAATGTATACTACATTTGATATTTGCCCCTGGACAAAATCTAGCTGAGATTTGTTCCAGTAATGTAGATAGGATTCCACATTCCGTAACCTGATTACTGCGTGGTGACTGCACACGAAGGAGAGAAGAAGGAGGCACAGCTCACCTGTTTCTAGCAGAAACATTTTCCTCGTGCTGTACAGGAACAGTTTCTTCGTCAGCTTCATCATCATCATGTACAACTGTAGTATGCTCCCCTAGCCCAAGATTTTGAAGCCATTCTTTAACCTTCATTTATATTGCACGAAACAGAAAGGGAAATTACACTTGCATGCATGTGATACAATGCAAATAAGAAATGAACTTTGCTGGATGTCTCCAGCCTTTATAGTTTATAAGTCAAAATGAAAACATTATAATATAAAATGATGCAGTGAGAAACATAAATGGGAATGAGCAGTAGAGCGAATAAGACACCATCTTCAAGTAAAAACTTGGGAGTAAAACAGGAATAACCACTTGCAAATAACGGAAACATGCAGTTAGAAGCAGATTTGGATAACAAAAAATACAAAGAATACATCTTTGAATCTAAATAAAATAGTGTATTTAATTATTTGAACCCAATGGAAGCATCTGGAATATACCAATTTAAACTAACATACTCAAAATCAGAAGATTAAGCAGTTAAAATTTATAAACAATGAACAAACACACTGCAAATAAAAAAGAAAATGAAATAGCCAATAAAGGGACTATAGTGCACCTGTTCTTGTTTCTCGTGAAATTCGTCAATGAAGGCACGCTTCTTCAATGCAAAATGCAGGTAGAAAACTTGTGCCGCTTTCTTCAACAAGCGCCACTTAAACTGTTGGGTATCAATAGAGGTGCAAAAATTTGTCAGCGTGATAATCTACTGAATTGTCAAAACTAGAAAACGTTTACCATGACCAACTGCTATACATACATATTAGTGTATACAGTATGATATAATTTATGGAACAAAGAAATAGAAGACAGTCCCTGCTTAGCATGCAATGATGACAAGTTACAAGAAGGGAAGTACAACAAGCATGGTCGTTTTGTTTCACACTAGCATGCACCAACAGAGAAAGTACTTGCCTGTTCTAAATTATAATCAACCACCAAGTTGAGAAAAAATAATCTTCCAATATAGTCTGCTCCATTTCACAGATGGTGCACGAGGATGGAACTGGTATATTGAGACAGATATAGGTGCTTTATATGACAATGTGTCAGATTCATATATTATGATACCTAAAGTAAACATATGGATATGCACATGACTTTATGTATTTTGAAAGCATCTAACCATTACAATAGAAACAAGAGTAACATGGTAATACGAGACAGATACAGATACGAGTTTGCACTCATCAAAATAGCCAAACTGGTAGTAGATGTCTCTTGCAATCTAAAATACTATTTGAGGACTTCAGCGATATGTAAATAAGTTTGCATGGAAACTACTAGTAAGATCTGTTGCACAAACACAAATATGACATGAAACTACTAGTGAGATATGTCGCATAAACTCAACGTGACACAATACAGACACGGCAACACGGAGACCGACATTGGTTTTGGTGTGTCCTTGCGCATTCAGTGTCCATGTGGTGTATGACATGTATCCGTCATGGGTGTATGACATATATACGACAGGGATGTGCTACCAAATTTGGAGTGTACCTACTTCCTAAATAAGGAGAATACGTATATGCCTTTGGCAACTCAGAAGAACAGATTGTGGGCTGTAAGAAATCATCGAACAGCAGAGGCCATTACACATAGTTCTTCTTATGGTAATTTCCTCTCTTAAACTATCCAAGTTTTCTATGCTAACTCATTAAATGCTTTGACTAAGCTGTAACCACTACAAGGTTCACCTCTATTCCATACTCTTGCGGAAATTCTAAATTGGAAGTTTCATCGAGAGTTCATCCATTCTATACCAACATTCCAAAAATGATTATTCCCTGATTCTAATATCATATTTCCATAAGCACAATTTGAATTTTGAACAAACCCATCAAAAACTTTGGCATCCAACCTACTTCGATTTTGTAGTCCTATACAACGGCAATGATATTCGCAACTTCTCAAGTCGCCTTAACAAATAACAAAACTCTAGCAGCAGTTGTCCATACTACGGTGCAGAGAATTACAGCTCCTCTAAACCAGTAGCTATGTCCTGTGGGCCCCACCCCCACCTTCCATGAATCATCTGGATTGTATGCTAGCAAACCGAACATGAAAATTATTGTATGCTATTACGAATAAATGAAATTTCTATATCGGAACAAAAGTCACAGCATGTCAGCATGCAAATTAAAGCGGCCATCGAGACAAATCCACCAAAAATAAAGAAGAAGAAAAATATCAATTCCGCCCAATTCCTCACCGATCCCAACCCTAATTTCACGTCAAAACCCACAATTTAAAGAGAGACCCAGATCGAGAAATCGGGAAGTGGAAGAGAAAGGCACCTGCTTGTAGTGGAACTCGATGGTGTAGGAGAGCAGCATGGGCGAGATGTCGCTGGCGTCGGGGCGGGAGACGGAGACGATGGTGGCGCTCGGCAGCTCGTCGAATATCCAGTTGGCGGTGGAGACCGCCGACTGCTGGTGCCGGGACGAGTAGGGGGAGGAAATCGGCGGCTCCGACTGCATCTTGACGTACCGGGGTCCGTCTCCCGACGTCAATTCATCCGACATCATCGATCGGTCAATTCGAGAAGAAGAAGAAAAGGAACGAAGATGGAAGAAGAAAAAACAGTTTTTTTTTCTTCTATTTCCAATAAATCATTTTCTTTCGGCAGTAATTAATTTCGGGACGAGAGAAATTTGTGTAGAAATTAGATCTGTGGGAGTTTTTATTTTGTTTGGATGGGTCGCGAAGTAATATGAGAGGAAGAAGAGGACACGGGAAATAAATTTGTTTTTTCTTTTTCTTTTCTAAGTTGGTTGATGATTAGTTTATGTTTCATATAGGCGTTGATGGGGATCTAAAATATGGACATTTCTGTATTTGGAATCGTGACGGATGATTCAAGGTATTGGACGGAAACATCCTTTTATGTATTTTGGGAAGTCACGGGAATATGAAGATTAACCATCCTTGCATATATAACCACTAGTACAAAGGAAAATCATGTGATTTATTTACAAGTACAAAGGAAAATCACGTGATTTATAAGAAAAAGAAAAAAAAGGATAATTTTAATTGGTATAGCCATTCCTAGTTACAACACTCTTCCCCAGTATATGCAACTCAATGAACTATTTGTATCCGTCGTCATGAATGATCAACATCAGTCTTTAGACAAAAAAAAAATAATGTGAGTTTATGGAAATATACATATGCAGATAGACTTCATCAAAATCTTGATTCGAAAAACTCAGTAGAAAAAATCGTAGTCTAAAAAAAAAGGTGAGCCGGCCGATGTCTATACGTCTTTAACACGTGAAAATATTTAGAGGTATGAACAACTTGATGTGGGTGTCTTATCAAAAAAACTTCTTCGGGTGTCTTGTCCCGCTCCCGAATAGTCGGGTACGAGTACGTGAGTACGTCACACCTACGATGCGGTATCGATGATTGTGTAATGTCCCGATTTGCTCGGTACAATGGACTTAATTATTGGCTCGAAAGGGCTTGGTTTGACTTAGATTCATGCGAAAAAATTATTCAGAGTCTTCATAATCGGGACGAAAGTCGATTCGTCGGATGGTGTGCGGCTTTGATCCTTCTATCATTTACATTTACACTTAATAAAAAAGATGTTGGTGATGTCTATTTCAGCATCCAGAGACGTTCGTTTAGAGCCCGAAGCTTCTGATTTCTTGTGCTTGTCGTCTGGACATCTATACTCCACAGATTGCTTGCCAAGCAAGTATACATTGACATAGTACTGTTTAGTTACATTCATTTGCCGTATATTTATTTTTTTATTGTTCATTTTTATTTATTTTGCTATATAAAACTGCACGTCTAAGCAAGACTTGGGTGCAACGGCGGTTGCGGCACCTTTTGTCTTTTATTTATATTATGCATGTTGACCTAGTTTTATGAGACCACCCCATGATTTGAGGCATCCTTATGTTTCATTTGGCCATGACACATTTATTACACGAGTTGTGAGTCTCATGTAGGACACGAAATTACGTATTATGTTGACCACCTGTAAAGGTCGTGACGAATAAGAAATAATTGCTAATAGAGATATATTATTTTAGCAGACTTAGCAATTAGTAGAGGTGTTGTGGGTTATGGATTTGACACGTTAGTAAAATTGGATGGAGAGAACAATGAGTAAGCGTATGTGACTTCTTTACACTTTCCTTTATTTGTCCGTAAGCTCCGCTGAAGACGTGAGGCGTTTGACCCCTTATATATACTGCAGGCCTATGACGATCGAAAGACGTTATGTCCGAGTCCCCTGGATCTCTAAGAGAACTACGTCCATCCCATTATTTTAGCCAGATAGTCCATATGCAGGAAAGTTATTCTTAAATTGCATATCACATAGACTGGTTAGACGACCATGTTGGATGTGTACTTTCAGTACATTATCGGCATGCTTTTATGTATCTTGTTACATCCCTCTGAGGACCTGGTCCCTTTCCAGGTATAGACGATCAGGATTATCCGCAGGAGTACGGACCGGGACCTGACGCATCATTTTTTGTCAAGGAGGTCTTACTCTATGAGTACCCATGACTACTTCATAGCTGATGGATCTTTTTGCTGTTATTTCTTTATTTGATGTTTTATCTTATATTGGAGTTTCGTTCTCCTCTATCATTTTAGTTGATATAGTCATTTGGTAATGGATTTGTCTCCACCCGACTATTATTCTTTTATTACTTCGTACTTGAGACTTGCAGTTATTTATTTTGGTACTTCTTTGCTTGTGTCTATAGATGAGATATAGATGCATGTGACTTGTGTTGACAATATATGTACCACTTATGAATTATTTATTCATATTACAGCGTACGTGTGTGTTATGATTTTTTAACATATTAGAATATCATATATATATATATACTGCTAGCATGCTACATATTCCTAGTCCTACGTATTTTGGGACTGGAGCATGACATATTTTTGTGGTGGCCCATGCAGGTCAAGAGTATATTGTCTCGGTTATGTTACTGTACCGAGAAAGCCTACAAATAAGACTAGAGTATAGGATCTCATCCACTTATTTTATCACCTCCTTTGAATTCCAATTTCGTACTCTCCTTGACTGCTTGAATTATATTTATCTTAAACTTGTTCAAACATTGTCCTTATCTTCGTGTCCAGTAAGATGAATCCTTTTAACGGGGTGTGTTGCTCCCCTCTCCATCACAGTAGGCGACTCAGCAACTCAGGAGGAATCTAGAGTTCCGCCTTCCTCGATGATTTTCCCGACTACACCACTCCAGCCGAGACAACCATCACAGGCAGGTCACACGCCCCCATCAGTTCAGACGGACCCTCAAACTCCAATACCTCTGGTGGGACACCAGCCACAGCAAACTATAAATCGGAGTATGCCACCACCGCCACCCTAGTTTTTGCCTCAGTTTGCCTCGCAGATACCCTTCATGCCACCTCTGTAGTTGCTGCAGCCTGACAGAAATGTTACCTCAACCCAGTTCATGTAGGCCATGCTACAGGCTCAGAGGCAGCATAATGAGCTGCTGAGACAAGCTCTTATAGCTATTGAATAGGCCAACTCCCGCACCACCAGTCCTTGTACCGGCACCAGCCCCGACGCCATGACCTTATGGGGGCAATGTCAAGGGTTTCACTTAGATGAACCCAAAGCACTTCAGAGGTACGGAGACACCGCTGGAGGTCTCTGAGTGGCTCATCAGCACCGAGAAGTTACTGAAGGCATCACAGTTACCCGATGACCTATAGATGACAATAGTAGACCTTCTGCTTGAGGACAACGCTCACCGCTGGTGGAAGGCCGAGCAGAGATAATATGGTACCGATCTAACGTGGGAGGAGTTCTGCGAACTCTTCAACGAAAGGTTCTTACCTGCCCATGTTCATGATGTCCTCTATGAGCAATTCCTTCACCTCAAGAAAGGAAATATAACGATAGACGAGTACGGCGCAAAATTTAGCCAACTGAGTCATTTTGGAGAGATGTTGATTCCTACTGAGCTGGAGAGAGCTAAGAGATTCCACCGTGGGTTATTCCCTGACATTCAGCGCTTCACTACTGCATTGTCGAGGATATCCCATACGGCAGTTCTGCAGGAAGCAAGAAGTTAGGAGCTCCGTTTGAAGGAGACACAGTAAACACAGAGACGCTCCGCACTAGCAGCACCAGTTAGAGTACCTCAGGGCGGCCCGATTAGACGCCATTTTGCACAGCAGCAACCACAACAGCAGAGAGCGGGACCCTATCAGTCCCGAGAGAAGCCCCTTTGCCATCACTGTGGGAAGTTAGGGCATATTCAGAGAGATTTCTGAGTTCGTTTGGGCTAGTATTTGAGGTACAGATCGGGACAGCATTCAGTGAGGGACTGCCCAGTACAACAGACCTTGGCACTTCCTTAGCCAATACAGAGGCCAACATTTCCAGCACTGCGACCAGTTCAGTAGATGACGACGCCAGGGGCACCAGGAGAGGAAGCACCTCGACCTCCAGCAGGTGGAGGATTTCAGCAAAGACCACCGCTACCTACGCAGGAGGACCAGTTTGCGAGGGCCAGGCCAGAGGGACCATCTCAGAGGACTGGACAGGCTTTTGCTATGGAAATGGATGACACAGAGCAGGAGATTGATGTTATAGCAAGTATTACCCTTGTTTCTACTTTTTCTACTGTGACATTATTTGATATGGGGGCCACACACTCATTCATATCTTCTAGTTTTGTTACCAAGCACAACATTGCAACTACACTCTTGTCTAGTTGTATTAGAATTCTTACTGGGGGAGGAGTTGTACATGTTAGTTGTGTTTATAGATCTTGTTCTATAGTGATTCACGGCAGGGAGATGAATGCTTGACTCTTAGTCTTTTCCATGCCAAACTTTGGTGTTGTCCTTAGGATGGACTGGCTAAGCAAGTACCATGCTTTCTTCGACTGCTACGGAGGAAGCATTCTCCTTAAAGTACCAGGCCAGCCAGAGCTCAAGTTTCCACGAGGATCCTCGAAGATGCAGGATGGTGCTCAGATGGCATTGGACGACATCATTTATCATCCTATCATTTCAGAGTTTTAAGGCGTCTTTCCAGAAGAATTGCCAGGTCTATCTCCGGATAGAGATATGGAATTCTCGATTAAGTTGACCCTAGGAGCAGCACCCATAGCGTCGCATGTTTATAGATTTGCGAGGAAGAAGATGGATGAGCTGAAGGCACAGATGAAGGAGTTAGAGGAGAAAGGCTTTATTCGATCGAGTTCATCATCCTGGGGAGATCCAGTATTGTTTGTATCCAAGAAGGATGGGTCAGTGCGCATATGCATTGACTACAAAGCCTTGAATGTTGTGACTGTGAAGAATAAGTATCCTCTATCGCACATTGATGACTTATTTGATCAGCTTAGTGTGGAGCCAAGATATTCTCGAAAATAGACTTGAGGTCGAGATACCACCAGGTGAAGGTGCGAAAGCAAGACATTCCAAAGACCGTATTCAGGACGAGATATGGACACTACGAGTTTATGGTCATGCCATTCGGGTTGACCAATGCTCTAGCTGTCTTTATGGACTTGATGAATTGAGTCTTCTATCAGTATTTGGACCAGTTCGTGGTAGTCTTCATAGATGACATCCTTGTCTATTCGAAGAGCCACGAGGATTATGAGAAGCACTTTCGAATTGTCTTAGTGATATTGAGGAGAGAGCGGTTGTATGCAAAGCTTAGCAAATATGAGTTTTTCTTGGATAAGGTCGTATTTCTTGGACATATCGTCACTGGAGATGGCATTTATGTAGATCAGGAGAAAATCTCTGCAGTCGAGACATGGCCCGTTCCTACATCAACATCGGAGGTAAGAAGTTTCCTTGGACTTGGGAGATATTATCGATGGTTCATGGAAAAAAATTTGAGGATAGCAAAGCCTATGATTCGGTTGACGTGCAAGGACCGAGAGTTCATATGGACGGATGAGTGTCAAGTCATTTTTGAGGAGTTGAAGAAGCGACTGACCACAGCACCAGTGCTGACCATTCCATCAGGACCAGGAGGCTACATAATCTACAGCGATGCATCGAGAAAAAGACTGGGATATTGATGTAGCATGGCTAGTTGATTGCATATGCATCTAGACAATTAAGAGTACATGAGAAAAATTATCCAACTCATGACTTTGAGCTTGTAGCCGTTATTTTTGTTCTGAAGTTATGGAGATATTACTTATATGGGGAACAAGTAGAGATCTATACTGACAACAAAAGCCTTAAGTATGTCTTCACGCAGAAGGAGATAAATATGAGGCAACGCCAGTGGCTTGAGTTGATGAAGGACTTCGAGATAGAGCTGCATTATCACCCAGGCAATGTTAACGTAGTAGCAGATACGTTAAGACGTAAGCCTATGGCACTATTCTTGACGACACGGGGGGAGTTATTGGAGGACTTGCAGGAGCTTGGCATAGAGATTGTATTACCCAGATCAGACGGGATACTAGCCAATTTGCAAGTACAGTTATCGCTAGTAGAGAGTGTAACCATCACTTTTTGGGACAGGAATATTTATGTCATTGGTATTATATTTATTAATTTTAATAATAATTGGTATGATTGTTTATATATAATTAATTAATATAGAGGATGATGCATGATTAGCCCTTAGTTAGACTAGTTGCTAATGAACCTAACTAGACTTGTTATGACTAATAGTGTAACCCAATAAATTAGTCTTGGTTAACTAGTTAAATTAGAGGGATTGAATAGAATCTTCATTAATTTAATATTAGAACATTCATTAGTTAAATCCCTCATTAGTTAAACTCTTCATGACAACTCTTGGAGGGCATTTTGGATATTTTGTATAGACTAACCCTAGCCTACATGTGGCCGGCCCTATTTAGGAGGAGGGAGCCCCCCTCTTCTTCATTAGTTGTTCATGAAGAAACCCTAAGTTGAGTTCTTCCCTCCAAGCATTTATTCCTCCACCAAATTTTTCTAAACTAATCACAATCCCTCTCATTTTCATCCCCAAGGAGAGCTAGAAGCTTGAAGGTTGCAAGAGGCTTGAGAAAGAGGAGTTTGGCTAGAGATTGGTACCCATTCCTCACTTTTGTGCTCATTGGAGGAACCATATTGGGAATTATAAACCCCCTAATTTTCATATAGGAAAATTTGATAATTTGAATTTATATTAATAGCATCATTATTATAATATATATATATATATATATATTATCATTAACCAACTTGAATTATTTTATTTTATTATTATATTTTAAGTTGTGTGATCCTACACAAAATAACAAATTTGTTAGTTTGGAACAAAGAAGTGCACCATACATTTGTGCATGCTACTATTCACGTGAGTAAATTATTTCCAAACTACACAAACCATGCAATACTTGCATACACAGGAGCATTGATGCATAAGGAGCAAAATAGAATCTTTTGATTGCTTGCTTGTGTGTGGTAGCAAAAACTTTTGGTAGCAAAACTTTAGTTGGTATCTGTCACGACCCGATTCCGTAGAATCGTTTGAGACGTCCCCCGAATCGTGACCGCCGTGCGGGCCTGGGGTTGCGCCCGCACAAGGCTTTAATGATTTGCATAGCAAGCACATATTCAGAGTACACAGATAAATTGAAACACAGATTTGAAATATGAAAAAGTTCTCTTTATTGATAATGAACATCTATTACAAACTCCTGAACGAGTCAGCTAATTTGCCGCACGAGCTTACAAAAGTGTTGACTCAAAATAAGATAGCAGTCATGTATATTACATCCCTTTATAAACTCAAAATGATAAAGACCTCCAGGCTGGAGGACGGCTTTGCCACGAAGCTGCATTTGTGTATGAAGAGTTGCAAGCTTCTGACTTCAAAATGCTTCAAGGGGCGTGGTGAAGATGCGCCAACAGCTGGACTGGATCGGGAAGACGACTTCGGCTCCTCGCTCGGTTCGCCTTAGTGTGGAGAACCTGTTTCAACGAGGGTCAGCATGTCGAAACATACTGGTGAAGGCGAGCTAACCTGACTATACCAATCAACACGTTGTTTTAATGAAGCATGCATATTTTATGGATTTCTATTCTTGCCTTAGTTCATTTACAAGCAATAGTATATAAGTATGATACTGAAATGAACGTGCCACCGTTCGGTGGATTTTACCTGCCCGTCTGAATCACCTGCACAATACTTACCATGCCTTCCCTGCCACGAAGACACAAGTTAGTTTGCAACAGGTTTAAATATACATGTTGGGATCACTGGCTAGGATGCCATATTGGACGAGTTATAGTCTTGAACGAGGATAGAATGCAACAAAGATTCGTTGGTGGCTGCAGACTATCCTTGTCCAAATGCGTGAGACTAACATGAAGTTCCGCCCGGACCGGATCGGTGCCAGTGCCCCAGCAACCGTCCGCAGGAACCCGTTGACCTTGTGCACAAGTTGTCCGTGATCAATCGTTCGTGATACGTTAACGTTGATGTCGTTGAGGCAATATGAACATGAGACAAGCAACATTACATGATTCATTTTGCATAGTCTTCCTGACAGTTTATTTTATAACAAGTGTATTCCATGCTTAGCACAATTTATGGAAGAAGATGCATTCTAACTAAATTGAAGCATGTATAGAACATTCCCAAACGAACAAGCAAGCATATGAGTAATCGTTCCCAAGTTGAATGACAACCAATACAATCCAAGGCTATTTCCTTTTATCTTGGTATCTTTTATTATTACTTGGTATCGTTTGATCGGGACAACAAGAATGCTAGAGTTTTTGATGTGAAGACTTGGAAGCAGGGCTAGCTAATCGGGATGGTAGCCACTCACTTAGATTATTGGAAGGAAGAAGGAAAGAGGCGCTTCACGACTCCGCTCGCAAGCCGCCTACTGCTCGTTCACCTGCATTACGAACAGCTCGATCAATACCTCTTCCACTTTTCCAATCTCGGAATTGAAGTGCAGTTCAATGAACGAAAACAATAAAAACCATCGAAACCGTTCAAGGAAAATAAGCAAATCCCAAAACCAACTCAAAGTACGAAAGCACAAGCGACATCAAAAACTGAGGCAATAAAAGATAGCAGCGGAGAGGTCCCTCCTGACTCTGCCGCTAAGTCGATCCCGGGGGCACGGTCCACTGAATATGGGAATCGATTCCGAAGAAACAAATCCATAACGAGGACGAGTTCTTGTTTTAATCTATCCTGATCGAACGATACCGTCATGTGTTTCTTAGCCGCGCTCTCCGCACCGGGAGAACGGGGCGCTACAATATCATTGTAGCAAATTTAGTTGGCATGGTCCTGTAGCGAGGTTAGTCTCCACTATTTAATTTGTTAATATTATATTGTGCATGACCACACATTTGTAACCGACAATAATTAAGCCTTTATTCACCTGTAACTCTTCTACCAAATATTTGAAAGGACAGGGGTATAATCAAGCCTTTATTCACCTATAACTCTTCTACCAAATATTTGAAAGGACAGGGGTATAATCAAGCCTTTATTCACCTGTAACTCTTCTACCAAGTATTGAAAGGACAGGGGTTATTCAAGACTTTATTCACCTGTAACTCTTCTACCAAGTATTGAAAGGACATGGGTTATTTTTTTGTGCTGTGATGGCACTCACTTATCCCATCTAGCCGTAACCCATTCCTCTTCTATATTTATAACCATCATTATCATCCCAATCCCATAACATTAGCTGCGGTCCTCGTTCTTTCCCTATTCTCCAATGTTCCCTTCATTCTCCTCGAACCTAGGTGAAGCTTTTCACCTTGCTATCGACTACTACCTCCTCGACACGTACAGGTCGCACCGGTCTTCTCCTCCTCCGTGGGCTTGGGTACACTGAGATCACGTCACACTTACCTGTCAGGGACGATTGTGTGTGGAGACGTTCTTCGCGTTTTCGATATTTTATCTCGGTGAGTTTTTCTCCAACTCGTAACCTGGCTCTTGTCATGTCTCTTCAATTCTTGCCTTAATCATATGCGTAGGTCTCCATCTAGTTGACACTAGAACAATTATGGAAGGGAATGAACTGCATAACTAAATACTATACCCATGGAAAGAAACAAGTTTGAGCCTATGAATAAACCATTAGCAGAGCTACTAGTGTAGCCATATTGGAGGATACTGTTTGCAAATAGACTCTTGAAATAAGTTTTGAGTGTAAGATGCAAATAAAAGTAACCTATCAGATAAACTTTCTTCTAATGTTAATCAAGGGGACATAGGATGGGGTGTGCAAATCAAGCATTTTTATTCATAAGTCGGCCAGACCCATTTTTTTAATTTATTATTGAACCTTGACTCATTCATAAGAAAGCCTTTTATTATTATTTTACAACTTCAGTAATTAATTAACCCAATTTAAATTAGTAATAAATCTCTAAATTAGTTTTACCTTCATATCCTAGGTTCTCCGAACTCTTCGGACTTGGGCATTGGACCAGAACCTCATCCTCAGTATTCGAAACCAGGCAAGCGTACCTTGTCATACTTGCAGTAAATTACTTTTTATTATTCTTTTGATCTATTTCTGAGTTATATCTATTCAACCTAGGACTGTGTGACATTACTTAACGTCCGAATAAGATTCGGATGTCAACACCGTACGCGGAGTTGTGTAACGTCACCTAGAGATTGATATCGCAACCCTACACATTTTCGTGCTTGCATTATCAAGTACGTCATACCATAGGACACCTGATACTATTCATGAGACAGAATCTTCCTGAGTCATTCATGGTGATTCTGTACAGGCTACATGATTCGTGACATAGACTTTATATATATGCATAGCTATCAATATGACTTGATGCATTAGATATGATCTTGCGTGTTATGGACATGAGACGTCATGGACATAAGACGTATGATTACATTGGGTAGGAAGAGACACGCATGCTACAGGCTGATTATATATATATATTTATTATTGTGAGGCCGTAGACTCTATATCAGAGCTAGGCATATTATGTGATATTACTGCTACCGGATTCCCGACACAGAGCTTATAGTGGTCTCAGTCTGAGTACTAGTGATGCTCTCATTTGCATATCACATAGATGGTTACATAGTTTACCCTATTGATTCATTTATTATTGTACTGCATTTATTTTGGCTTGAGTTATTCTTGTACCTTGCTATGTCCCCTGAGGACCTGGATCCAGATTATGTCCCCAGGTATAGCAGAGGAGATCTATCCCGAGGTATACAGGACAGGAGCAGAAGCAGAAGCAGAAGCAGGAGCAATACCGATACCCGAGGAGGAGGTAATGGCCGAGGATTTTTTCTGAGTATCTGCTTTATCTATACTCAGTCTTTGCTGTTGTTAGACTCTTTTATTTCTTGTCTATTGAACTGTTGCATCAGACTTATTATTGGGTTGTTCTCCGGGATACTTTATTGAGACTTGATGTTGGTTTATATTTTATTATGCTGATATTGATCGTATTTATCTTCCATGGATGAGATTAGAATGTGACATGTTTAGTAGACCTTTATTATTATTTTACAGCTTAAGTACACCTTGATGGGTCCTTTAAATTGGGTTTGCCCATTAGAGTGTGCTGCTGGCCATTGCCACGTGTCTAGTCCCTCGGTATTTTGGGACTGGGGCTTGACAGGAATCTATCTCCCAATAGATAAAAAACTATATTTTTCCCTATTATTTCAAATTTGAATGGTGTAATAAACCCCTAGGAATCCTCCCTTGGTTCAAGACTATCCCTAGGAAGAAGAACTAGGTCCATTGGAGGCCTATGGAGAAAGTTACATTAGGTTTTGTGTCTATTTGGAGAAAACTCTGAGGTGGCACACCAAGTGTTTGATGAAATGCCTAATGGATTATTTCTCACTAATTTATATAGCTTATTAGTATTTTGGATGGTTCATGAGGATTTGGTTGTGTTTGGAAGTGATTTGAGGGTGTATCCTAGAGTATCACATGAGTGAAAACCAATTGTTTGTTAGAATGATATAGGTATATGTGAGTGTCTAGTTGAGTATTAGTTTCATATACATTGGTATATTGTATTCATTATGTCTAGTATCATATGGATAAATATATGCTATATATATATATATATATATATGTGTGTGTGTGTGTGTGTGTGTGTGAATGTTACTGTGTATGTGTGAGTGCACAGTGCTCACTATGCAGTGTGTGCACTGTGCTGTGCATAGTATACAGTATGTGTGTGATCACTGAGTGTGTGTGTGTGTGTGTGTGTGTGTATGTGTGTGTGTGTGTGTGTTACACAGTGTTTCTGTGTGTGTCAGTTATGTGTTTATAGGTGTATGTGTCTATGATGTGTGCTTGTGAGCTCATTGTGACAGTGTTGTGAAGTGTGATTTTGTGTGTGTAGTTGTTGTTGAGGAGGTGTGCTCGTGAGGAGGAGAATTAGTAGTTCACAGCGAGGTGTAAGGGGAGTGTATATTGGTATTGAGAGCGTTTTAGAGTGTTTTAGAGTATTTATGATGTGTAAGAGTGTAAAGGGTGTGGAGTGTGGATTGTGGCAGTGTATACTGTAATTATAGTAGCAACAATAGGTGATGCTAGTGGTTGCTACATGTGCTGCAGTTGAAAAGGGAAGGAGAGTGGCGCAGCAGTTAGACATGGGGGTTTACATATGTATCAGACATGAGGGTGTAGGAATCATAGGTATCAGACATTAGCAGCAACATTAGCATGAGAGTATCTGATGCAGTATCACTGTTCTAGTATGGGTGTACTTGGAGCACTGCAACTTATCTGAGAACAGATATGCCTCCAAGTTACTGCAGGAGGGAGGCCTCGGGTTGGGGAGCAACTGCTCAGTTGCTGGAAAGCAACTTGATGCAACGAAGGTTGTGTATCAGTGTGTGTGTGTGTGTGGAATTAGCAGTAACAACAGAACATCAGTAGTAGCAGTGAGTGTAAGACAAGTTCTAAGTGATGTTAAAAGGTTGGGTAAGTATGCAAGGTGTGTGTATACATGGGGACAGCTAGGTGTGCTCGAGTGCGTACCAATATGAAATAAGTAATTGGATATTAGAGTGTGAGAGAAAGAGTGGAGGCACTGTTGTGCAATGGTTTTGCACAGGCATGTGTGGATTGATATTTGGGTATCAAGGGTCGGGTACCAGTTGAGGACAGTTATGGGAGGATAATAGGTTTCGACTTGTATTTAGATGTAAAGGAGGAATTCGTCAGTCCACTGTGCAGTTCATAATGTGTGTCTCTGTGCCTTAGTGCACAACAAGTTGGAGTGGCAGTAGCAGCTAGGGGCTTGATTCCTTGCAGTGTCAGGGAACAATTGCAAGTTTATATATGAAGTATTTGGGGTTAGGCAATATTAAGGTATGTGTAAAGAGAAGATCAGTAACAACCTCAGTAGCAGACCTGGGTATCAGTCAAGAGGGGGAAGGTATTTAAGTTAGAGTATGGAGATATTAGAACTAGTTGAGTATCATAGAATTTGGGTATTGTGAGTATCACTAATATCTATATAGTATATGAGTTGTTTATATACCAAGGCCATAAGACAAGGTAGTAGTATTAGGATACTAAGTATATAACTAAGGTATCGAGATAGAGTTGAGTTTAGATAAGATATTAGTTAAGTTAGAGATACTAAGGTATCACCTAGTAATAGAGGCAACTAGTTGATACTCAAGTTGTATATAGTACTTGGTATATTTAACCAGTATATAATTAGGGATTGTATTTTTTTATACTTAATAGTATAACTAGTATAGTTAAAACCCCAAGATATTGGCTAAACAAACTAGTTTTGACTAGAAACTTAGGTATAACCTAGTTTTGACTAGTGTTGACTAGTTTTACCCTAAAAGTCAACCCGTTTAGATAGTTTGGCCTAGTTTGACTAGAGTGACCTAGTTTTGACCTAGAAATCATATTTTAACTTTTTTATCCCTTCATTATACCAAATAACATGTAAATTTATATATAAGTTTGTATGACACCAATTTGGACACCGTTTCACCTGATTTGCTTAAGACCTCTAGCGAGTACATTCTCTGTTAGTTTTCAGTACTTGATATTGTATATATCACATGTTCTATATCTGTTTTACTTGATTCTGATACCATGATTACACGGGCTAGTATTATATGGATCGAGTTAGGAGATATTATTTATTTGATGCGTGCATCGGATACTCCTTACATATGTACTTTATCGTGTGCATCGGATATTCCTTGTCCTCGTATCTATTCGTGTGCTCCGTGTGCTCATATTATATTTGTGTGCATAACGTGTCATGATTTGATCCATGAATATTAGTTGGGGCGGGGGAGTATGAGTTGGTTATGTGATCAAACATTTAGTGTATTTGTGTCCATGCCAATTATACGAAACACGTATAATTGAGTTACCATAGTATAGACTTGTGCAACCTAATCCGATCACATAATGAACTTGTACTCTAAATCACTTAGATAGTATTACTAGTTCTCTTGTTACAGTTCACCTCATATTTTTTGAATCTATTTTTTCAGTTATCCTTGTGTTATATGCCTAGTTTAGCTGTATATTTCCATTTCATAGTACATGTGCCTCTTGTATTCTCTTTTATTGTCGTTATATATGCTCTATCATGTATATGAAACTGCTTTCAGAGTATTGTACTGTAAAACCCCCTAATTTTAAATATTAATTATTTAATTAATCATTGAATTTAATTGCATATATTCTTAGTTAATTAGAAAATATAATCTATTAAATTTTAATTACTAGGTAAAGCTGCATTTAGAATTTATGGGCAAAACTATTATTTTTATTTTTATTTATTTTAAGGAACTTGTAGAAGGATGAGAGAATTTTAGAAAATACTAATAAATTTTGTTGGTATTTTTTATACCATATATATATATAATAAGTAAAAGAATAAAGAAAAGAAAGGAAAGAAAAGAATTCTAAAACTCATGAGCCCTTAAGCAACTAACCCGCGACCTATCCCCACTTCCCTGCCCACAATGTAGTCACCCCAGACCCCCCTCGCGACCCAGTTTTTCACCCGCTCCTCTCTCTCTCTCTCTCTCTATATATATATATATATATATATATATAATATCTCATTATAAACCTTAAACCTAAACCTATCTCCACCCCCACGACCCAGCGCCGATGCCGACCTCCAGCCCAGCACCGCCGACCGGAGCAACCGCAGTCGCCACCGCCACCGCGTCCGTCAACACCCGCGCGATCGCGCAACGCCGCACAGAAAACTGCAGCGACGTACCCTACTTCACGCACTGTTTCCCGTTCCATCTCACGATCAATTTCTGATCCGTCTTCATCGGTATGTTCGTGACCTATCCATCTTCCATCTCTGTATATTAGTTTCCATCGAGCAGCGCTTAAAACTAGGTAGAAATCGAGGCCAAGTTGGAGAAAAATCATGATCTTTTTATTACAGAAACTATTGCAATGATCCATGTTTAAGGACCAATATCTCCCACCACAGACATTCAAACTTAAATTTTCTTTTTTCTATGTAAAGACCATGTAACTGAGATTATTTCTTGTTAATTATATTATTTTATTCTGTGTTATATGTAGAAATAAATTGGGTTAAAAATCATGAAAAACTTGTTCTTAAAACTCTAGAATTTGCGATACGGAGCACGCCTCGCCAAACGGGACCGCCCCATCACATACTAATTGCACCAAAAGACGCGTATGATATATCCTAACGTGTGAGCTTTGGCGGAAACTGATTTGGACGTGTGTACGCGTCGGAATCAACCCGTATCCGTAAAAAGATCCTATATCGTAACTTTTGCAAAATACTGCACCATTTAGTGTACGCTCGTTAGAATGTGACAAAACTTACGCCATTGGATTCATGGTATCACGCTGGTCCTGTGACCCAAGTTTCACGCGATTCCGAGACAGTTGACCAAGCCGCCTATTTGCGGGCCCCACGGTTGACTTTTTGGGCGAATTTGTGTTCGGCTCACCGGAATCCAAAATTGGACATACCATTGAGTTCGTATTGACGGTTAGAATTTGTTTGACCTATAATTTGTCCCATTTAGAGACCTTTACCCCTGGCATACTTTTCAATGTAAAGTGGACCACATTTGGACCCCGCTTTGACCTGAAATTATCGTTTTGCCCCTGTGTCCAAATTGGACGAAAGGGTAGTATTTTCTAGATATCTTGCTAATTCCAGGAACGTTGGTAATGTTTATTTCAGCATCCAGAGACGTTTATTCGGAGGCCTTAGTTCCTGATCCTGTGTACTTGACATCTGGACGCTTACACTATACAGATTTCTTGCCAGGCAAGTATACCTTGCCATTGTACTGTGATTTACATTCTATATGATGCATGCATTTTATTTCTGTTATTTAGTTCATATATTTTAACCACTATATAAACTGCGCGTCCAAGAATAACTTGGGTGCAACGACGGTGGCGTCGTATTTTGTCTTTATTATATATTATGCATGTCGACCTAGTTTTATGAGACCACCACATGATCATGAGGCATTCCTATATTTCGTTTGGCTGTGACACATTTCTTACACGAGTTGTGAGTCTCATATAGATCACGGACTTACGTATTGACTGATCATTAGTACGTGTGGGACGTGCGATAGGGAATAGCTGCTGATAGAATTTATATGCTAGAAGACTTGGCAGTTATTAGAGGTATCATCGTGTCATGGATATGACATGCTTAGAGCATGGGGTGGGAAGGACAACAAGTAAGGCGTTTGGGCTCCTTTGCACTTTTTTTGTGTAATCCGTACGCTCCACCGGAGATACGCGGTCATGATGACCACTATATATATTATTATTATCAGGCGGCCTCTGAGGTTCAAAAGATGTCATGCTTTTTAGGCCCCTGAATCTCCGAGAGTCATGCCAATCCCATTTTAGCCAGATAGCCCACTTGTTGGAAAGTTGTTCTCAAACTGCATTCACATAGATGGTTATGCGACCTTTGGATGTTTATTTTCAGTACGTTATTGGCATGTTTCTATGTATCTTGTTATGTCCCTCTGAGGACCTGATACCTTTTCAGGTATAGACTTGCAGGAGTATCCACAGGAGTACGGACCTGGGCCTGACGCTTCATACCAGACTGAGGAGGTCTTACCTTTGGAGTACCTTTGATTCATCGCAGCTGATGGATATTCTAGTTGCTATTTTCTTTGTGGACATTTATCTTATATTAGAGTTGATATCTTCTCTCATTTAGTAGTTTTTAGTATAGTCGATTGGCAGTAGATTTGTTTTCGTCCGACTATCATACTTTGAGACTTCATATTTGAGATTCAGTTATTTATTTCCTATTTCTTTATTTGTGTTATGGATGAGATATAGATTGCACGTGACTTATTGACAGTATATTACCACTTGTGGATTTGATATTCATGTACAGCGTACGTGTGTGTTACGATCTTCCAACACATTGGAGTTTCGTATACATACGGCTGCGTGCTACGTATGCCTAGTCCTACGTATTTTGAGACTAGGGTGTGACATATTTTTGTCGTGGCCCATGCAGGTCCTGAATATATTGTCTCGGTTACGTTACTGTACCGAACAAGCCTGCGTATAGGAATAGAGTATAGGATCTCATCCACGCTTAACTAAAACTCATCTTACCTTTCAACCTTCCTATTTAAACGCTTGCATCCTGTTTGATTCCTGTACTCCTTCTAATCATTTCGTCCACCTCTTGCAGAGAGATGGATTTGCGTAGTGGATGTAGTACCGCCGGAGGCGACACACCTTCAGGAGTCAACGTCCAAACTCGGGGGGAGACCTCGACGACTCCTAGACTTCCGGGGCTGGATGGACAGACTCACAATCCAGTTCTATCTGATCTTTCCGCATCGCCTAATGGGACCCTTCCAGCTTCATCGACATCCCAGGATAGCCAGACACAGTTGTTCCAATTCTTCAAAATAATGATGCAGGAACAGAGACAGCAGGCGGCCGCACTAGCTGTAGAGCAGAGGCAGCAAGCGGCAGAATAGAGGCGAGAATTTTTGGCAGCACTTGAGAGAATGGCTGCACAGGTACCTGTACCAGCCCAGGCACTAGTTCCAGTACCGCAAGCTCGAGTTGGTTCAGTCAAGGACTTTGTACATATGGGTCCAAAATCCTATAAAGGCACTAAGAGCCCAGAGGAGACCACCAACTGGATTACCCACATTCAGAAGTTGTTAGAAGTATCACAGTTGCTTACAGATCTATGGATGACAGGCGTAAGGACCCAACTAGATGGTAATGCTCATCACTGGTGGGAATCAATGGAGCGCCAGTTGGGTACGTGTCAGACTTAGGAACAATTCTTGGAGTGCTTTGAGAGGAAGTACTTTTCGGATACTGTAAGGGATGCGTTGTACGATCAGTTCCTCCATCTGGAACAGGAGAACAAGATAGTCGACGAGTATGATTTAGAGTTTAGTCGCCTCAGTAAATATGGCGCTGCCCTGATACCGAATGACTTGGACAAGGCTAAGAGGTTTCATCGAGGACTGACTCATGAGCTCCAACACTATACTAGCTCACAGTCCCAGATCTCTTATGCCGAATTATTGGCAGAAGCTTATAGTTCGATATATTCTATTCATCTTGTAGGCACCAAGATGTATCGTGACTTACGACATCACTTTTGGTGGCATGGGATGAAAAGAGAGATAGCTCACTTTGTAGCCAAATGTCTAATATGTCAGCAGGTAAAGGCGGAGCATCAGAGAACAGCAGGACTACTGCAACCACTTTCGATTCTTGAGTAGAAGTGGGAGCACATCACTATGGACTTTGTCACGGGTTTTCCCAAGAGTCCAAGTGGGAGAGATGCAGTACGGGTAATAGTGGATCGACTGACCAAGTTTGCACATTTCTTGCCTTTTAGAGTTGGCCAGTCTACAGAAGCTTTGGCTGACTTATACATGAGGCAAATCGTGAGGTTGTACGATATTCCGGTCAGCATTGTGTCAGATAGGGATTCGCATTTTATATCTCACTTTTGGAGAAGCATGCAAGAGAGTCTTGGGACTCGTCTGAAGTTCAGTATATCTTATCACCCGCAGACAGATGGACAGTCCGAACGTACTATTCAGACACTAGAAGATATATTGAGGGCTTGTATGTTAGACTTTGGAGGATCATGGGAGGACCACCTACACCTTGTGGAGTTTTTTTACAACAATAACTATCAATTGAGTATCCAGATGGCTCCGTTTGAAGTGTTGTATGAAAGAAAGTATAGGTCTCCCGTGTGTTGGAGTGACATGGGAGAACGTCAGATTCTGGGACCAGAGTTGGTAATCAACACCGTTGAGATAGTGAAGAAGATACAAGGGCACTTGTGAGCAGCGCAAGACAGGCAAAAGCAGTGGACAGACCTTCATCGTCGTCCCTTGGAGTTTAAAGAGGGCGATCATGTCTTTTTGAGGATATCACCCACTAGAGGCACCATTCGATTCGGCGGGCGTGGCAAGTTGAGTCCAAGGTATATTGGACCATTTGACATGCTAGAAAGAGTGGGAGAAGTGGCGTATCGACTCGCACTACCACCTTCACTTGAGAGAGTACATGATGTATTTTATGTGTCGCAACTTAGGCGATATGTGGCAGATAGCAGTCATGTTCTCGACCATTCTGAGATCACCATTGGGCCGAGCTTGTCATACCAAGAGCAACCCGTGGGAATCCTTGATCGTCGAGAGAAAGTGTTGAGGAACCAGTCTATTCCCTTGGTCCGCGTGGTATGGAAGCATGGCGCGCTAGGAGAATCCACTTGGGAGCGCGAGGACGACATGCGCAAACGTTTTCCGTACTTGTTCGTAGACCAAGGTACGAAGTTACTTTGTTCAATCCTACCTTATGTCATCCTTGATTTTTTGATCGTGACTTAGTTTTAATTTCGAGAACAAAATTTTTATAAGTTGTGTAGAATGTAAAACCCCCTAATTTAAAATATTAATTATTTAACTAATTATTGAATTTAATTGCATAAATTCTTAGTTAATTAGAAAATATAATCTATTAAATTTTAATTAATAGGTAAAGCTGCATTTAGAATTTATGGGCAAAACTATTATTTTAATTTTAATTTATTTAAGGAACTTGTAGAAGGATGAGAGAATTTTAGAAAATACTAATAATTTTTTTTGGTATTTTTAAACCATATATATATATATATATATATATATATATATATATATATATATATATATATATATATATATAAGTAAAAGAATAAAGAAAAGAAAGGAAAGAAAAGAAAAGAATTCTAAAACACATGAGCCCTTAAGAAACTAACCCGCGACCTATCCCCACTTCCCTGCCCACAGCGTAGTCACCTCAGACCCCCCGCGCGACCCAGTTTTTCACCGCTCGTCTCTCTCTCTCTCTCTCTCTTTATATATATATATATATATATATATATATATATATATATATATATATATATATATAACATCTCATTATAAACCCTAACCCTAAACCTATCTCCATCCCCACGACCCAGTGCGCCGCCGACCTCCAGCCCAGCACCGCGCCGCCAACCTGAGCAACCGCAGTCGCCACTGCTACCACATTCGTGAACACCTGCGCGACCGCGCAATGCCGCACAGAAAACTGCAGCGACGTACCCTACTTCATGCACTATTTTTTGTTCCATCTCACGATCAATTTCTGATCCATCATCATCGGTATGTTCACGACCTATCCCTCTTCCATCTCTGTATATTAGTTTCCATCGAGCAACGCTTAAAACTAGGTAGAAATCGAGGCCAAGTTGGAGAAAAACTACGATCTTTTAACTATAAAAACTGTTGCAATGACCCATGTTTAAGGACCAATATCTCCCACCGCAGACATCCAAACTTAATTTTTTTTGCTATGTGAAGACCATGTAACCGAGATTATTTCCTGTTAATTATATTATTTTATTCTGTGTTATATGCAGAAATAAATTGGGTTAAAAATCATGAAAAACTTGTTCATAAAACTCTAGAATTTGCGATACGGAGTATGCCCCGCCAAACGGGACCGCCCCGTCATGTACCAATTGCACCGAAAGGCGCGTATGGTATATCCTAACGTGTGGGCTTTCACGGAAACTGATTTGGACGTATGTGCGCGTCGGAATCAACCTGTATCCATAAAAAGATCCTATATCGCAAATTTTGCAAAATACCACACCATTTAGTGTACGCTCGTTAGGATATGACGAAACTTGCGCCATTGGATTCATGATATCACGCTGGTCATGTGACCCAAGTTTCACACGATTCTGAGACAGTTGACCAAGCCGCCTATTTGCGGGCCCCACGGTTGACTTTTTGGGCGAATTTGTGTTCGGCTTCCCGGAATCCAAAATTGAACATACCGTTGAGTTTGTATTGATAGTTAGAATTTGTTTGACCTATAATTTTTTCCATTTAGAGACCTTTACCCCTGGCACACTTTTCGGTGCAAAGTAGGCCATAAGTGGACCCCGCTTTGACCTGAAATTACCGTTTTGCCCATGTGTCCAAATTGGATGAAAGGGTAGTATTTTCTAGCTATCTCGCTAATTTTGGGAATATTGGTGATGTTTATTTCAGCATCTGGAGACGTTTATTCGGAGGCCTTAGTTCCTGATCCTGTGTACTTGACATCTGGACGCGTACACTATACAGATTTTTTGCTAGGCAAGTATACCTTGCCATTGTAC
Organism: Iris macrosiphon; assembly: GCA_036927795.1. Lineage (NCBI taxonomy): Eukaryota > Viridiplantae > Streptophyta > Magnoliopsida > Asparagales > Iridaceae > Iris > Iris macrosiphon. The sequence goes on along the minus strand of JAYESA010000005.1, from coordinate 25,255,106 downwards.
TGTAATTTATATTCTATATGATGCATGCATTTTATTTCTGTTATTTAGTTCATATATTTTAACTGCTATATAAATTGCGCGTCTAAGAATAACTTGGTTGCAACGACGGTGGCATCGTATTTTATCTTTATTATATATTATGCATGTCGACCTAGTTTTATGAGACCACCACATGATCATGAGGCATTCTTATATTTCATTTGGCCATGACACATTTCTTACACGAGTTGTGAGTCTCATATAGATCACGAACTTACGTATTGATTGATCATCAGTACGTGTGGGACGTGCAATAGGGAATAGCTGCTGATAGAATTTGCATGCTAGAAGACTTGGCAGTTATTAGAGGTATCATCGTGTCATGGATATGACATGCTTAGGGCATGGGGTGGGGAGGACAACAAGTAAGGCGTTTGGGCTACTTTGCACTTTCCTTGTGTAACCCGTATGCTCCGCCAGAGATGCGCAGTCATGATGACCACTATATATATTATTATTATCAGGCGGCCTCTGAGGTTCAAAAGACGTCATGCTTTTTAGGCCCCTGAATCTTCGATAGAATCATGCCAATCCCATTTTAACCAGATAGCCCACTTGTTGGAAAGTTGTTCTCAAACTGCATTCACATAGATGGTTAGGCGACCCTTGGATGTTTATTTTTAGTACTTTATTGGCATGCTTCTATGTATCTTGTTATGTCCCTCTGAGGACCTGGTACCTTTCCAGGTATAGACTTGCAGGAGTATCCACAGGAGTACGGACCCGGGCCTGACGCTTCATACCAGACTGAGGAGGTCTTACCTTCGGAGTACCTTTGATTCATCACAGCTGATGGATATTCTAGTTGCTATTTTCTTTGTGGATATTTATCTTATATTAGAGTTGATCTCTTCTCTTATTTAGTAGTTTTTAGTATAGTCGATTGGCAGTGGATTTGTTTCTATCCGACTATCATACTTTGAGACTTCATATTTGAGATTAAGTTGTCTATTTTCAATTTCTTTATTTGTGTTGTGGATGAGATATTGATTGCATGTGACTTGTTGACAATATATTACCACTTGTGGATTTGATATTCATGTACAACGTACATGTGTGTTACGATCTTCCAACACATTAGAGTTTCGTATACATACGGCTGGCGTGTTACGTATGCCCAGTCCTACGTATTTTGGGACTGGGGCATGTTATGTACTTCGCTCCAATCCTGACTGGATATATTTTTTCAGACAGCTATTTAGAGGATTGGTGTCCTACCTATTACGGCTCGCAGGACGGAGAGCTAGCTGAGGTAGTACCCTTAGCCCAGGACGATCCAGAACCAGTTGTCAAGGCGACACACCTAGCTATAGCAGACCCTTAGCTAGTATTTATTGTACTGTATATGTCTCCAGCATTAGACTATGGCATGTTGATTACATTGAGACCATTTATGTTTATTGTTAGACTCTAGACTTGTTTTTGTTATGACTTGTGATTTCTCTTCTGTTTATGATATCGTGCCATTATCTGTCTCTTGTTTGGTGATTGAGTATTGATGCTATATATTCATCTCGTCCTCCTTATGGAGTTGAGTTACCATTGACATGTTGTATATATATATATATATATATATATATATATATATATATATATATATTATTGTGTAAGGTTATTAGATAATATTGTGGACCTTTACAGCGTCCTACCACCGATGATGAGGCATAGACTGGACGTACCCATGACTCATGCCCAACTTTCGGGTGCGGGTCGTGACACATTTTTAGGGGTGGCCCATGTAGGTCAAGGTCACAACTAGTACGATATTGTAATAGTACCCCAAGTTGGAAACTATTACGAGTCTGTTATAGGATATAGGGTATAGGACGAGAGAATACTCAATCACAACTAGGAAAAATTTTAATCTATTAAATTTTGCTAATACTCATTCATTCTAAATATTATTTTCCTTGAATATTACTGTCCTTCCTTAATGATATCGTATCTTATGCTTATTTATCCCTTTTTCGATCTGTCTTAAGGATGCCTTCGAAGACCACGTTACAGCGATCAACAGCCGCTTCGGAGAGGTCGAGGACTTCTCGACCGCCTGTCTGATCAATAACAGACACTGGTCGACCTCTACCAGTTAGGAGGGCTGCCTCACCAGTTCAGGTCGGAGCCTCAGCTATTTTTAGGGGTCCTCTTCTCCCACCTATTAAGAGGATTATTCCATCCACTGCGGAGGGTTATTCTCTTTCTCCTCGAGCAGTTCAGAGGACTGTTTCAGCAGGATCAGAGGGTCTTCCACCCCGCCACCAGTGCCAGCTGACGAGGCACAGATGTTCGTCATATTTTAAAATATGATGTTGGCACAACAGAGACAAGAAGATTTACTATGTCAGGGCATTGAGAATGCCCACCAGGTTGCATTGACTACAGTGGAGAAGGTGGCGTTACCCCAGCCACAGGGTATTCATCCCAGACCGGGCAACATACAAGATTTTAAGAAGTTGGGTCCCCGCGACTTCAAGGGGATAGAGGGTATTATCTATGCTGATGATTGGCTCGAGCATATTATGCGCTTGTCCCGCCTTGCTGAGGACATGAGGATAGAGGCGACTGGATTGCAGATGTCAGATATTGCTAGCACTTGGTTCCGAAATAAACCATAAATTTCTGATCCAGGGTTGACATGGGATGGCTTCAAGGATCTTTTAAAGGAAGTTCTTTCCGTGCATGAAGAAACTCAACCTGGAGCGACAGTTTCAGAACCTCCTACAGCAAGGTATGTCGGTAGAGGAGTATGCCGCAGAGTTCGACAGGCTGAGCAGGTATATGAGAAATATAGTACGAGATCCGGAGGACAGGGCAAGTCGTTTCAGGGAGGGCCTAAACTGGAAGTGAAGGCCCTTATTGCTTCAAGCCATGAGACGTATGCGGCGATTCTTGCAGAGGACCGCAAGGTCAAGAAGGACTTGAGTTTGTGTCCCTAGAGGGACCGAGATATATTTGGCAGTAGTAGCACAGGCTCAGCCAAGTGGCCACAATTCCAGCAACAGCGGACCTTCCAGCCTCAGCGTCAGCAGCCTTAGAGATATCAGCAGCAGGCGCTTATCTGTCCTTTCTGCAAGAAGCCAGGACACGAATGGGACGTCTGCAGCAAGAGGTTAGGATTTGGTTTATTTTGTGGAGCGGCTAATCACCAGCGGAGAGACTGTCGTCTGGCACTAGATCGTCCGGGTTAGGGTGGACCTCCTGCTCAGAGAGCACCAATTAGAGCACTAGCAGCACCTACAACACAGCAGAAGGGATCTCCACTCCCGACCCAGCAGCAGCATTTCGTGCAGCATCAGTAGCAGAGGGGAGCACTACGGGGTTGAGCTTTCTCCATGCTGATTGAGGAGACGGAGCCAGTTGGAGACGTTATCGCAAGTTCGGTTCTCCTAGATTCTATTTCAGCTTTAGCTTTGTTTGATTTTGCTGCTTCTCATAGTTTTTTATCAATGTCTTTTGCTCTTAAGCACCATTTAGAGGCTGAATCTTTGAGTAAAACTTACAAGATCATGACTGGGGTGGTATCATCCTGGTCAGTGATGTTTGCAAGGATCGAAGAGTTACTTTGGGAGACCGGATATTGAGTGCATGCTTACTCGTAATACCACTTTTGAGATACGACATTATAATCGGGATGGATTGGTTGAGTAGGCACCATGCTAGCATAGATTGTTATGGAGGCAGAGTTTTATTTTGACTGCCGGAAGAGCCAGAGTTCGAGATTGCCATAGTAGCAGCGGAGCAGACCGAGGGAGTCTTCTATGGAGCCCTGGTGGAAGAGAAGGAATTGCCACATCCTTTGATTACTGACTCCCTAGATGTTTTTCCAGAGGTGTTACCGGGGTTGCCGATAGACATGGACGTTGAGTTCTCTATAGACTTGGTACCAGGCGCAGATCCGATATTACAGCATGTCTATAAGTTGAACAATAGTGAGATGGCAGAGTTGAAGAAGTAGGTGGACGAGTTGCAGGACAAGGGCTTCATCAGATCCAGTTCATCACCATAGGGTGCTCCGGTATTATTTTTACCGAAGAAGGATGGGTCGGTACGCATGTGTATCGACTATAGGGCTTTGAACAACCTCATTATCAAGAACAAATATCCACTATCGAGGATAGATGATCTCTTCAATCAGTTGAGCGGAACGAAGGTATTCTCGAGGATAGACTTGAGGTCAGGCTACCACCAGGTAAAGGTGAAGAGGGAGGATATTTCGAAGACAGCTTTTCGGACTCGGTATGGCCAGTTCGAGTTCATGGTGATGCCGTTTGGGTTGACCAATGCTCCAAAGGTGTTCATGAACCTGATAAACAAGGTATTCTACCGGTACCTTGATAAGTTCGTAGTGGTGTTCATTGATGATATCCTCGTATATTCGAAGGCACCGGGGGAGTACGAGGAGCACCTGAGGATAGTTCTAGAGACTCTCGGGAAGGAGGAGCTTTATGGAAAACTTTCAAAGTATGAGTTTTTCTGAGACAAGGTCGAATTCCTTGGACGCGGTGACAGAAGATGGAATCTCAGTTGACCAGAGGAAGATTGTGGCAGTGGAGTCATAGGCTACTCCAAGTTCAGAGGCAGAGATCATGAGCTTTCTGGGTCTGGCGGGTTACTATAGGAGATTTGTACATGACTTCTCCAAGATTGCAGAGCCGATGATTAGGCTGACCAAGAAGGACGTAGAGTTTGTGTGGTCAGAGGAGTGCTCGGCCACTTTTGATGAGCTGGAGAAGAGATTGACGATAACTCCAGTGTTGACGTTGCCATCGGGGTTAGGTAGATTCATTATTTATAATGATGCTTCAGGGTAGGTTTGGATTGCGTTCTTCAACAGAATGGAAAGGTGATTGCCTATGCTTCCAGGAAATTATGTCCCCATGAGAAGAACTACCCCACCCACGATCTGGAGTTAGCAGCAGCCATTTTTGCTCTAAAGTTGTGAAAACACTATCTGTACGGATAGTGTATGGAGATCTTTACAGACCACAAGAGCTTGAAGTACTTGTTTACCCAGAAGGAGCTAAACATGAGACATCGACGGTGGTTGGAGTTAATGAATAACTTTAATATATTATTGCAGTACCATCCAGGGAAGGCCAACGTAGTGGCCGATGCCTTGAGCAGGTATTCGGTGGCAATATTCTTGATATCAGACAGACATTTGTTGGCCGACTTTGAGAGCTTGGGTATTGAGGTGATAGTTTTCGGTATCGAGATACAGATGTGGGAATTACAGATACTGTCAGAGCTGATGGACAGGATCAGGACCACATAGTATGATGAGTGACTCTGTGGAGCATCAAAGAACAGGTTCAGGCCGGGTTATTGGATCACTTCACCATTACTGAGGATGGTTACTTACGACAAGGTACGAGGTTGTGTGTACCGAGTGGAGAGTTGCACGAGAAGGTTTTGCATGAGGTACATCGCTCTCAGTATTCTATGCATCCCAGTGCCAACAAGATGTATAGGGATCTGAGGGAGCATGTGTGGTGGTATGGTATGAAACGGGAGGTGGCGTGCTTCGTATCCAGATGCTTAGTGTGCCAGCAGGTAAAAGCAAAGAGGCAGAGGCCAAGCGATTTTCTTCAGCTCTTACCTATTCCAGAGTAGAAGTGGAAGCATGTTACCATGGATTTTGTTTCGGGACTTCTACGATCTCCAGGAAAAAAGATGCGATTTGGGTCATCATAGACAGGTTGACCAAATCAGCCCACTTCTTGTCATTTAAAGTAGGTACATATATGGTGAAGCTCGCAGAGATGTACGTGCCACAGATTGTCAGATTATACGAGGTCCCTATGAGCATAGTCTCAGATCAGGATAGTCCCTTCATGTCCAATTTTGGAGGAGTTTACAGGCTAGCTTGGGCATCCAGCTCAAGTTCAGTATCACATATCACCTCCAGACGGACGAGAAGTCGGAGAGAAATATTCATACTCTCAAAAATATGCTACGCACCTGTGTTCTGGACTTTGGAGGTTCTTAGGAGGATAATCTCCACCTGGAAGAATTTTCTTACAACAACAGTTACCAAGCCAGCGTTAAGATTTTGCCATTCGAGGCGTTGTTTGGGCGGAGATGTCACGCCCCAGTCCTAAAATACGTAGGACTAGGACACGTAAGCATGCCAGCCGCATGTATATGGTAACTCCAATATATGGAAGCCATAACACATGCGTACGCTGTATAATGAATAATAATTCACAAGTGGTAAAACTATCACAAGTCACAGGGTATAATCTAGATCTCATCCATGGAAATCATATATAAGTAAATAACCAATAACTATGAAACTAGATCTCAATATAAAGTATCTTAAGATGACAGTCGGATAGAAAAAAATCCACTGCCGAACGAGAATATAAAAGCAATACAATAATATAAGTACAACCACTATCAACCACTGAGACTCGAAGAGAGGACTCCTCGGAACGTAAGTAACCAGTCCGGATCTGCGCTCCTGCGAATACTCATGAACATCTACACCTGGAAAGGAACCAGGTCCTCAGAGGGAGATAACAAGATACATAGAAGCATGCCATAAAGTAAAATACTGAATAAATAAAAAGGGTGCGCTAACCATCTAAGTAAAATGCAATTTGAGGACAACTTTGAGTGTATAGAAAAGTGTAGGCTAGACATATGCTGACGTAATTCACCAATCGTCATGACTGGCTAGTATATGCCATATATGCCTCCTATAACATGGGCGCATGAATATAATAACGTCCAACGTTCTCTAGAGTGTGGTGTCTGTAACATCCATCATTCCGAAGAATGAGGTATCTGTAAAATCACCAAGTAATGTCCAACACTCTAGGGAACGTGGTATCTGTATAAATAATAACGTCCGTATCACTCTGTCGAGTGCGATATCTGTATAAAGGAGGTGAGTGTCCCATACGCCTACTAGTCATCCTTCCTGCCCAATGTATACATACCAGTCGTGAACACGACGTGGACATCTCGTACTATAATGTAAGTCTCTATAGAAATAAACACTAAGCTAAATACCGTTACACGTGTTGCTCACACCAATGGCCAGTCGAGTATGAGGCATGCGTCCCTACATGAACTCACTCTGTGACGTGTAATGATACGTGTCAAGGCCTGGGAAGTCATACCGATAACTCTACAACTTTAGGTGGGTCTACTAGACTCTAAGTCAGACATAAGTCCTAACGTCAACGCATTCGTTGACTGCACCCTAGTCTCTCTCGGACGCGCACAGTTATATAATAGTAAAATAAATAAACATGCAACTAAATAATAACTGAATTTAAATAGTACAACAAGGCAAGGTATACTTGCGTGGCAAGAAAGCTGTGCAGTACCAATAAACTGCTCCTGAAGTCGCGCAGATAAATCCAATATCCTATATACATGTGATATAATACAATACAACATCAGTCATTACACCAGCACATACACAACCATAAATACTCTGAACCCAGGGCTACACTAGGTATGTCACTGGTCCACTATGGTCAAGTGTGCGTCTAATCTCACGGGTGTCGCGTTTGTAATTACTGTGCAAGACAGACAGTCAAAATGATACGGGGCTCGCCAGTATGTCAGTGTACATAATGGCAGTCTGCTAACAATATTACATGGTTACAGGTCAACGTAACTACGGGATATCCGTGGTTACACTCGGGTCACCTAGTATATAAATATACATTATTATTATCTAGCATATATCGTTAATACTTATAATACATATATGCACCAAATAAATACATTTACCATATATATATATATATATATATATATATATATATATATATATATATATATATATATATATATACTAAATGGATTTATGATATATATATTAACATATACTAGGGATACGTATATAATACATATACATGTGTATACATACTAATTGAGAAATTTACTATATATATATATATATGTATATATATATACCAATATTAATATTACCATATACTAATAGGATACCTGAATATATACACATGCACATACATAAAAATATGAAGAGAGGGGTACACATTCGTACCTCGGGGTACGTGCATGGAGATGATGACGACGTTGTGGTTGACGATGATGAAGACGAGGACGATGAGGGTGATGGCGACGTTGACGATGGTGACGACGAGGATGGTGATGACGATATGGTGTTTATGGGGTGATGTGATGAGGATGGGTGTTAATGGTGATGCTAATGGTGATGATAAAGAGATGTAAACCCCCTCGACCAGATTCCAGTATTTTAGGAATATTTTTCATAATTTAGGATTTGTTGCAATATTTTAATTTATCTTGCTTACATATCCTATTGACTTGTGCACCTGTCCATCACCTAATTATTTGGAGCTTTACCTTGACTGTTTTCCCCGAACAAAGTTCACATACCTGTCCTAGACATGCCAGACTATTATCCTGCACTTTGTGCAACTCCCAGATACTCTGTTTTGAGCCTCGTATGAGACGCACAAATATCGTTACAATCGTCCATATTTATTCCCTATTTAATTTCCTGCTCTATACCCATCTCTGTACCCCTAGGGATTTGAGGCCCAACCTGCACCTGTTTTGCCCAGACAAAAATACGTTAATCTTCTACACTGAGTATACTACATTTAGTGTATTGACACCGTAGAAAAATTATGACCCTACCTGCCTCTAAATAATTAGAGAAGACCGTGCGCAGTATTTATTAATTAATTAATACAGTGACCCGTATCACCCAGAAACCAGATCCAATCCCTGCCCAGACTCACCCCCATTCCCCCCAGGACCCTCACGCAGCTTTTCCCTTCAATTCTGTGCATTTTAGCATTTTCAGGAATCGGGTATTTTCCAGACAATTTCGTAAATTGCATAATTTTCCAAAATAGGACCATTATGTAATTTATGAAATTTGCAAGGACTTTTCTGCAAATTGTGTGAGGTGTCAGTCCCCTATTGGCCGGTGAACCTGCACCGTCCATTTGGAGACGGGACCCACCCGAAAAGATCCCGAAAAGATCCCGAAAAATATCCCAAAATATCCTAAAATATCAATAGATATTTTACATATTAAATTAATATAATTTTCTATAAAAGAAAAAGAAAAAGAAAATAAAATAAAAATCCTAAACCCAACCCCTACCCAGCCCGCAGACCCCCCCCCGCCGGCGAGCTCCCCGCCAGAGCCGACCCCCCCGTCCCCTGGCCGGAGCCGAGCCCCCGCTGGCCCTCGACCCTCCCTCTCTCCCCCTCCTATTCTCCTCCTCCTCCCCGCCTGTGCGTCCTCGCGGCCGCCGGAGCAGCTCCGCACCCCCGCGGCGAGGCTCCGCCGGAGCGGCTCTGCCCCTCGTCGACCCCTCCCCGCGGCGACGCCACAGCCCGACCTCCCACTCCTCTTCCCTCCACCGCCACCCCCACCACAGTTCGCCGCCACCACCATCCTCCACCACCAGCACCAACGCCACCACCCGCTCCCCTCTTCCAGCCCTCTTCCCCGGACGGAGCCGACCACCCGACCCCCTGAGCTCCGCTCGACTTTCCCCCGCCCGCCGGCCTCGACTCCCCACCTCCTCCACTCTCTTCCCCTCTCGGCTGAACCCCTCCGCCAGTGTCGGCCACTCCCCGACCGGCCAGCTCCTAGCCGTCCTCCTCCAGCGAGCCGCCCCGGCCTGTCTCCAGCAACCCTAGGGTCACCGTGGACGCGGACAGGGCACAGGACACGGACACAGCCCTCGGACACGTGTCGGACACGAGAAACGCAAGTTTCTGGAGCCCTGTTCAGGTACTCATATCTCTCTTCTCGTAATTCCGATTTCAATTCCGTCAGTTGCGTCGTGTAAACTGTGTAACCATCTCGGTGCCCGTGCAACCCGCTTGGAGCATCGCGTCCTGTGGCGATCGCGGCACGCGATCCAAAAACAGGAAAAACAACGACCCGATTCACCCCGGAACTAAGTACGCCCCGCCAAACGGGACGACTTTGTCGTACGCGGTCTTTACCAAAACGTGCGCGACGTTGATACGGACGTGTGGGAGTTTGGAGAAGTTGATTTGGATGTGCGTGCACACTGGAATCAACGCGTATCCGCCGACACCGCCCCGTATCCGTCAGTTCTGGAACACGCTGCAACTTTGTGTACACACATCGGATCGAAACGAAACTTGTGCCATCGGACTCGTAGCAATACGCTGGTCCTGTGAGCCAAGTTTGGTTCGATTCTGAGAACGTTGACAAAATCGCGTATCGTGGGCCCCACAGGCTCTACTTGACGGGCGATTTTGTGATCGGCACATCGGAATCTAGATCTGGATATTCCGTTGGGTTCGTATCGACGTTCTGGACTTGTTGACACTAAGTTTGGCGAATTTGGAGACCTTTGACCCTGACACATTTTTTGGTACAAAGCGGCCCACATGTGTACACCGCTTTGACCGGAAACTGTCATTTTTGTCCCTGTGTCCAAATTGGACTTAAGGATAGGCTTTTCTAGCTATTTGATATTTTCTGAGACTGTTAGTGATGTTTATTTCAGTATACGGAGACATTTATTCCGAGGCCATAGTTTCTTACTTTTGGCACTTGACATCTGGACGTTCCATATTTGCAGCTCTCTTGCCAAGCAAGTATACCTTGTCTTGTTGTACTGTTTAAATTCAGTTATTGTTAGTTACATGTTTATTTATTTTAATATTATATAAATGTGCGTGTTCGGGCAGACTCGGGTGCAGTCAACGATGGCGTTGACGTTAGGACTTGTGTCTGACCTAGTGTCTAGTAGACCCACCTAAAAGTTGTGAAGTTATTGATATAACTTCCCAGGCCTTGACACGTATCATTACACGTCACAGAGTGAGTTCATGTAGGGACGCGTGCCTCATGCGCGACTGGCCATCAGTGTGAGCAACACGTGTAACGGTATTTAGCTTAGTTGGTTATTTTATTGAGACTTGCATCATAGTAGGAGGTGTCCACGTCGTTTTCACGACTTGTACATCTATATTGGGCGGGGAAGACATCTAGTAGGCGTGTGGGACACCCCCTCCGTGATGTTATATCCTTCGTTCCATACTCCTCGGAGATGGACGATTGCAGAGTGCCCATGAGTCTGGGGGCATATAACACATATACTAGCCAGTTATGACGATTGGTGAATTAAGTCAGCATATGTCTAGCCTACACTTTCCCATGCGTACTACAAGGTCTTCAATTGTATTCACTTAGATGGTTAGCATACCCCATTTATTTATTCAGTATTTACATTATGGCATGTCATTTTTATGTATCTTGCTATGTCCCTCTGAGGACCTGGTCCCCTGCCAGGTGTATATTTTCTTGAGTATTCGCAGGAGCAAAGATCCGGACATGTTACATTTATTCCGAGGAGGTCTTCTCTTCGAGCCTCGTGATGGTCAGATGTTGTTCTTATATGGTGTGTATCTGGTTCCTTTTTATATTCTATTTCGGCAGTAGATTTATTTCCATCCAACTGCCATTCTTTAGATGCTTATTATTGAGATCTAGTTACATGGTTATTTGGTTATTCATAATTGATTTCTGTGGATGAGATTTAGATATTACCCTGTGACTTGTGATAGTTTTATCACTTATGAATTATTGTTCATTATACAGCGTACGCTCGTATATATGGTTTCCATATATTGGAGTTGCCATATATACAGGCGGCTGGCATGTTTACGTGTCCTAGTCCTACGTATTTTGGGACTGGGGCGTGACATATTTTTAGTGGTGGCCCATGCAGGTCAGATCATATTGTCTCGGTTACGTTACTGTACCGAGCAAGCCTGCACCTAGGATTAAAGCATAGAATCTCATCCATAATTGACTATGACTTATCTTCCTTCCAGTCTGTCCTACTTACATAATTGCATCCTGCTTGAATCCTATGCTTCCCTAACAATTCCTTAAGTATAGCCCCTGCTAGAATATAGGAATCCCTGTTGATAGGATGCTAATTAGAGTAGTATTCCTATTAAGAACACAACTAGGGCATTGACACATTATTAAGTTCAGATTACTAAATGAACCATAGTCTTCCATATTACTAAATAAACCTTAGTCTTCCATAGTACTTAATAAACCCTAGCCTCACTACCTATAGTTTAACTTACCATTATCCCTTGACGCATTTATGTATGACTTGAGAGTAGTATAAATATTACTATGATTAGTTAACAATTAACCATAGTGTGACCCTAGTCTTTAGAAACCAATAGAAAACCAAAGTTGAATACTAGGAATAAACCTCATCCAAAGTTTGGATAACCAGAGTTTTACGCCAGAGACCATTTACCCTTGTTGGCGTAAAAGCCAATTGACTCTTGTTGGCATAAAAGAACCAAACAACTGCCTAGTTGGCGTAAAAGCCAAATGACTTTCTGATTGGCGTAAAAAACCAAACTATGCAGAAGATTTTCTCCTTTACGCTGCAGTCATAACAACCGCTACCCGCGATCCCTTAGTCTTCCTTATCCCGCGTCATGAAAGCCAAGTAGGTAACTGCCCTGCGTAAACTTGATGATTCATGAATAATAGATAATCAGCGTAGAGCAACCTGATTAGACGTAGAATATAATGATTGGATGTGAGCAAAATTGTTACAGCCTTAGCTTTCCCCAGGCATGACCAAATCCCGTATATTAAATACAGAGATACGCCTTGAGCCATGTGCAAAAAGATACAGCTTTTGACGGGACATCTGATTTTGTCTCACCTCAAGCGTAAATGACTTGTATCCAATCTGTCACTAAACGACAACCTGGGTCCCCGTGAAAACCATCATCACAAACCGACCACTCGATCGTTGTGCAAGTACTTTTTGTCAGGTGTCAGGATTCACTAATTTGACTGACAAACTTATGAGTTTCTCGTACAACTTTAGGCTGTAACGCAGGAGATATTTACGCGCAGATTTCTACGCACAGACTATTACGCACAGACTATTACGCGGATAGCTCTGAAGCCATGCGTTCCGCCAAATTATTTTATCTCTGCTTTACACAGACAACCTCGAACCCCTACTTTATGCGGACTTTCTTGAAATCTCTGTTTTAGACAGACAACCTATTATGTATATTAAGATTGTAGAACTTAGAAGGCCATACCTCTTTTGGGTCAACTAGCAACTTAGGAAGAAGTTAGAATATTACTGTAGAGATTGTAGAGTCTTGTTTTTTTTTGTGATTGTGAATTGTTTGTAATTTCTCATATCATAATCTAGCGTACTTATATTTACTGTACTACCTTGACTTATACTGCTATTATAGCCTAATTTTGCAAGATTATTCTTTATCGAGCTTGTTCATGACACATGTGTTATTGGGGCCTGATCCACCCCACTAATACAATTGTCTATTCAGAATCAGTGTATTACGGTCTGATCAACCTTAGTGCATTTTGATTCGTCCTTCGCATATCTACTTTACGTGGATTGAGATAATTAGTAGACAGATGTACTTGCCCTCTAGATATGTCTGAGCATATCGTATCAGTTACGTAACTGTACTGATACGAGCATGTGAATAGGAATTACTAAAAATAATATTTCAATCCACAACTGCTTTGACAAATCCCATTGAATTCTTTAAACGCATTGATCTCCACACTCATAATCTATTACCTTTCCCTTGAACTCTTGATTATTGTTTTCCGTTTTCCCTTATTTCGGAAAGACGAAACCTCGTCCTTAGTATAAATACGAAAGTGTATTGTTCTGTAGCCATTTCTGTTTGTTTCTTGGGTATTTACCAAACCCTATTATTAGATTAGATTGCAGTTATAAACGGTGCTATATTTAAATATGACCTTCGCTACCTACCTACTTTGCTGGTACGTGCATCACTATGGCAGCATAAAATTTTTTGCCTCGTAACTTTGTTCAAAGTGTTACAATGAAGGAATGTATTATTTTGTTGGCAGGAGTCTAAATGGATTTCACCTGGATAAACAATTGATTGACTCCTGAAAGGATAGCAGCACCTATGACTAGGTTGACTTTTTAGGATTAAGAATTCCTATGGACCAACGAGTGTCAAGCCACTTTCGAGGAGTTGAAGAAGCGACTGACCACAACACCCGTATTGACTATTCCATCCGGATCAGGCGGTTGTGATCTACAGACGCATCAGGAAAAAGTTTGGGATGCGTATTAATACAGGATGGCAAGGTAATGGTATATGCATCTAGACAATTATGAGTACATGAGAAGAATTTGGTACTTGCAACCATCGTGATTACTCTGAAGATATGAAGACATTACTTATATGAGGCAAATCCTAAGATTGTACGGCATACTAGTCAGCATTTTACCAGACAAGGATTCACGTGACCAGAGTTGGTAGTCAACGCAGTAAAGGCAGTTAAGTAATACAAGGACACTTGCGCGCAGCGCAAGACAGACAGAAGCAGTGGACAGACGTCATCATCGTCCCTTGGAATTCAAAGAGGACGATCATGTCATCTCAAGGATATCAACTACTAGAGGCACCATTCGATTCGGAGGACGCAACAAGTTGAGTCCAAAGGTATATCGGACCAGTGACGTGCTAGAAAGAGTAGGAGTAGTAGCATATCAACTTACGCAACCACCTTTCCTTGATAGAGCACCTGATGTATTCTATGTATCGCAACCTAGGCGACATGTGACTGACAGCAGTCAGGTTCTCAACCATTCGGAGATCACCATTAGGCCGAGCTTATCGTATCGGAGCAACCCGTAGAAATCCTTGATCATCGAGAAGAAGTATTGAGGAACCAGTCTATTCCCTTGATCCGCGTAGCATGGAAGCCTGACGCACCAGAAAAAACAATTTGGAAGCGCGAGTATGACATGTATAAACATTTTTTTTCTGAACCCATTCGTAACCAAGATATAAATTACTGTGTTAAATTATACCTTATGCCGTCTTTGACTTCTACCCCGGCTTAGTTTTAATTTCGAGGACAAAATTTTTATAAGTTGGGTAGATTGTAAACCCCCTCGACCAGATTCCAGTATTTTAGGAATATTTTTCACAATTTAGAATTTGTTACAATATTTTAATTTATCTTGCTTACATATCCTATTGACTTGTGCACCTGTCCATCACCTAATTATTTGGAGCTTTACCTTGACTGTTATCCTCGAACAAAATTCACATACCTGTCCTAGACATGCCAGACTATTATCCTGCACTTTGTGCAACTCCCAGATACTCTGTTTTGAGCCTCGTATGAGATGCACAAATATCGTTACAATCGTCCGTATTTATTCCCTATTTAATTTCCTGCTCTATACCCATCTCTGTACCCCTAAGGATTTGAGGCCCAACCTGCACCTGTTTTGCCCAGACAAAAATATGTTAATCTTCTACACTGAGTATACTACATTTAGTGTATTGACACCGTAGAAAAATTATGACCCTACCTGCCTCTAAATAATTAGAGAAGACCGTGCGCAGTATTTATTAATTAATTAATACGGTGATCCGTATCACCCAGAAACCAGACCCAATCCATGCCGAGACTCACCCCCATTCCCCCCAGGACCCTCACGCAGCTTTTTCCTTCAATTCTGTGCATTTTAGCATTTTCAGGAATCGGGTATTTTCCAGACAATTTCGTAAATTGCGCAATTTCCCAAAATAGGACCATTATGCAAGTTAAAAAATTTGTAAGGACCTTTCTACAAATTTTGTGTGAGGTGTCAGTCCCCTATTGGCCGGTGAACCTGTACCGTCCATTTGGAGACGGGACCCACCCGAAAAGATCCCGAAAATATCCCAGAAAATATCCCAAAATATCCTAAAAATATCTATAGATATTTTACATATTAAATTAATATAATTTTCTATAAAAGAAAAAGAAAATAAAATAAAAAGAAAATAAAAATCCTAAACCCAACCCCTACCCAGCCCGCAGACCCCCCCCGCCGGCGAGCTCCCCGCCGGAGCCGACCCCCCCCCCGTCCCCTGGCCGGAGCCGAGCCCCCGTTGGCCCCCGACCCTCCCTCTCTCCTCCTCCTATTCTCCTCCTCCTCCCCGCCTGTGCGTCCCCGCGGCCGCCGGAGCAGCTCCGCCCCCCCGCGGCGAGGCTCCGCCGGAGCGGCTCTGCCCCTCGTCGACCCCTCCCCGCGGCGACGCCACAGCCCGACCTCCCACTCCTCTTCCCTCCACCGCCACCCCCACCACAGTCCGCCGCCACCACCATCCTCCACCACCAGCACCAACGCCACCACCCGCTCCCCTCTTCCAGCCCTCTTTCCCAGACGGAGCCGACCACCCGACCCCCTGAGCTCCGCTCGACTTTCCCCGCCCGCCGGCCTCGACTCCCCACCTCCTCCACTCTCTTCCCTTCTCGGCTGAACCCCTCCGCCAGCGTCGGCCACTCCCCGACCGGCCAGCTCCTAGCCGTCCTCCTCCAGCGAGCCGCCCCGACCAGTCTCCAGCAACCCTAGGGTCGCCGTGGACGCGGACAGGGCACAGGACACGGACACAGCTCTCGGACACATGTCGGACACGAGAAACGCAAGTTTCTGGAGCCCTGTTCAGGTACTCATATCTCTCTCCTTGTAATTCCGATTTCAATTCCGTCAGTTGCATCGTGTAGACTGTGTAACCATCTCGGTGCCCGTGCAACCCGCTTGGAGTATCGCGTCCTGTGGCGATTGCGGCACGCGATCCAAAAACAGGAAAAATAACGATCCGATTCACCCCGGAACTAAGTACGTCCCGCCAAATGGGACGACTTGGTCGCACACGGTCTTTACCAAAACGTGCGCGACGTTGATACCGACGTGCGGGAGTTCGGAGAAGTTGATTTGGATGTGCGTGCACACTGGAATCAACGCGTATCCGTCGACACCGCCCCGTATCTGTCAGTTCTGGAACACGCTGCAACTTTGTGTACACACGTCGGATCGAAACGAAACTTACGCCATCGGACTCGTAGCAATACGCTGGTCCTGTGAGCCAAGTTTGGTTCGATTCTGAGAACGTTGACAAAATTGCGTATCGTAGGCCCCACAGGCTCCACTTGACGGGCGATTTTGTGATCGGCACATCGAAATCCAGATCTGGACATTCCGTTGGGTTTGTATCGACGTTCTGGACTTGTTGACACTAAGTTTGGCGAATTTGGAGACCTTTGACCCTGACATATTTTTCGGTGCAAAGCGGCCCACATGTGGACCCCGCTTTGACCGAAAACTGTCATTTTTGCCCCTGTGTCCAAATTGGACTTAAGGACAGGCGTTTCTAGCTATTTGATATTTTCTGAGACTGTTAGTGATGTTTATTTCAGTATCCGGAGACATTTATTCTGAGGCCATAGTTTCTGACTTTTGGCACTTGACATCTGGACGTTCCATATTTGCAGCTCTCTTGCCAGGCAAGTATACCTTGCCTTGTTGTACTGTTTAAATTCAGTTATTGTTAGTTACATGTTTATTTATTTTAATATTATATAAATGTGCGCGTCCGAGCAGACTCGGGTGCAGTCAACGATGGCGTTGACGTTAGGACTTGTGTCTGACCTAGTGTCTAGTAGACCCACCTAAAAGTTGTGAAGTTATTGATATAACTTCCCAGACCTTGACACGTATCATTACACGTCACAGAGTGAGTTCATGTAGGGACGCGTGCCTCATGCGCGACTGGCCATCAGTGTGAGCAACACGTGTAACGGTATTTAGCTTAGTTGGTTATTTTATTGAGACTTGCATCATAGTAGGAGGTGTCCACGTCGTTTTCATGACTTGTACATCTATATTGGGCGGGGAAGACAACTAGTAGGCGTGTGGGACACCCCCTCCGTGATGTTATATCCTTCGTTCCATGCTTCTCGGAGATGGACGATTGCAGAGTGCCCATGAGTCTGGGGGCATATGACACATATACTAGCCAGTTATGACGATTGGTGAATTACGTCAGCATATGTCTAGCCTACACTTTCCCATGCGTACTACAAGGTCTTCAATTGCATTCACTTAGATGGTTAGCATACCCTATTTATTTATTCAGTATTTACATTATGGCATGTCATTTTTATGTATCTTGCTATGTCCCTCTGAGGACCTGGTCCCCTGCCAGGTGTATATTTTCTTGAGTATTCGCAGGAGCACAGATCCAGACATGTTACGTTTATTCCGAGGAGGTCTTCTCTTCGAGCCTTGTGATGGTCAGATGTTGTTCTTATATGGTGTGTATCTGGTTCCTTTTTATATTCTATTTCGGCAGTAGATTTATTTCCATCCAACTGCCATTCTTTATATGCTTATTATTGAGATCTAGTTACATGGTTATTTGGTTATTCATATTTGATTTCTGTGGATAAGATTTAGATATTACCCTGTGACTTGTGATAGTTTTACCACTTATGAATTATTGTTCATTATACAGCGTACGCTCGTATATATGGTTTCCATATATTGGAGTTGCCATATATACAGGCGGCTGGCATGTTTACGTGTCCTAGTCCTATATATTTTGGGACTGGGGCGTGACAAGAGATGAGGATGATGATGATGGCCGGAGTCGGTGTTGGGGACAGCGGCCGAGGGGGGGATCCGACGAGGGTGACGGAGGACAGGGAAGAGGTGGAATAGGAGGCTCGGGTGGTAGTTCGTGCTGGTGGTGTTGATGCAGCGTTGAGCAGCAGGGGGCTCAGGGAGGAGTTCAGTCGAAGGAGAGCGGGGATTGTCACACCCCAGTCCCAAAGTACGTATAACTAGGACACGTAAGCATGCCAGCCGTATGGTTATGGCACTCCAATATATGGAAACCATAACGCATACGTACGCTGTATTATGAATATCAAATCCACAAGTGGTATAAATCTATCACACGTCACAGGGTATAATCTAAATCTCATTCACAGAAAATCAAATATAAATAAATAACCAATAACTATGTAACTAATTCACAATACAAAGTATCTAAAGATGATAGCTGGATGGAAACAAATCCTCTGCCAACTCGAGTATAAAAGCAAACACAATATAAGTACATCACTAATAATCACGAGGCTCGAAGAGAAGACCTCCTCGAAACATATAAGTAACCAGTCCGGATCTGCGCTCCTGCGAATACTCATGAATATCTACACCTGGAAAGGGACCAGGTCCTCAGAGGGACATAACAAGATACATAGAAGCATGCCAATAAAGTACTGAAATAAATATCCAATGGGGTCGCCTAACCATCTATGTGAATGTAGTTTGAGAACAACTTTCTAACACATGGGCTATCTGGCCATAAATGGGATTGGCGTGAATCTCTCGGAGAATCAGGGGCCTACAAAGCATACCGTCTTTTGAACGGCAGATGCCGCCTGTAATATATGGGGTCATCACCATCCGTTTCTTCGACGGAGAATCTGGGCGCACAGGAGAAAATATGCAAAGGAGCCCAAATGCCTTGTTGTTCTCCCCACCCCATGCTCTAAGCATGTCACATCCATGACACGATCTGGTTCATTGCCTATCCTTAGTACCCTAGCCCAATCCTACAACCAAACAAGGACAAGGATTGGACCACTGTACTACAATAGACTGTGTCTATGGACCTCTAATAACTACTAAGTCTTCTAGCATACAAAGTTTCTATCAGCAGTCATCCCTAACGCATAACCCATACGTACAGGAGGCTAGACCTGTCACGCAGTCCGTGATCTATATGAGACTCACATTCGTGTAACAACTGTGTCACATCCAATGAACCTAATGATGCTACATGACAATGGGGTAGTCTCATACACAAGGTCAATGCATATACATAAATAAAAATATATCACGATGACACCGTCGTTGCATTTTATATATCAGTTAAAATATATGAACTAAAGACAGAAAATAAAGATGCATGCCACATATGGAATATGAATAACAGTACAATGGCAAGGTATACTTGCCTCGTAAGAAGCTACAAAATATAACGTTCAGATGTCAAACACACATGATCAGAAGTTATGATCTCAGAACAAACATCTCCGGATGCTGAAATAGATATCACCAATATTCCCAGAATAAGCGAAATAGCTAGAAAGCACTACCATTTCGTCCAATTTGGACACAGGGGCAAAACGGTAATTTCGGGTCAAAGTGAGGTCCATGTGTGGTCCACTTTGCACCAAAAAGCGTGCCAGGGATAACAGTCTCTAAATAGGACAAATTATAGGGCAAACAAACTCTAAATGTTAGTACGAACTCAACGGTATGTCCAAATATGAATTCCGATGAGCCGAACATAAATTTGCCCAAAAAGTCAACCGTGGGGTCCGCTAATTGGCGACTTGGTCAACTGTCTCAGAATTGTATAAAAATTGGGTCACAGGACCAGCGCGTTACCGTGAGTCCAGTGGCACAAGTTTTGTCGTATTTTGACGAGCGTACACAAAATGCGCACGACTTTTGCAAAAGTCGCGACACGGAGAATTTTCTGCGGATACGGACTGATTCTGACGCGCACATGCGTCCAAATCAGTTTTCACAAAATTCAACATATCCGGGTATACTGTGCGCACCTTTTGGTACACTTGGTACACGACGAAGCATTCCCGTTTAGCGGGGCGCGCTCCGTATCATAATTTTTGGAATTTGAAAAAAGTATATTTTCGGAATTTTTCAATTGGTTTAATTCTACACACGGCAGTTAATAAAATATTGTAAATAACAAAAATTAATCTAGGTTAGGTGATCTTCGCATACTAAAAAGAAAAACCGAATTCGGATCTCTGTGGAGGGAGATACGAGTCCGTGAACATGGGTAGTTACCGCAGTTTTCTACGTTTCCAAAAGTTGTCATTTTCCGTCAACTTGGACGCTGTTTTCGCCTAGGTTTACGCATTGAACGAGGTAAACTAATACGCAAAATTTAGAGAGGGATAGGTGAGGATTATACGGATAAAGACGGGGTCGAGTTTGGTCGAGCGAAGAGACGGAAAACAAGTCATGAACATGGGTACTCTGCTGAAATTTTCTGCGCGGCGATGCTCGCGAATCGCGCGACGTGCGGCGGCTGTGGCGGTCTCCGGCGGGCGGCGCGGTCAGGGCTCGGCGGCGGTCTGGGGTGGAAGAAGATGGAGTAGGGTTTGAGAAAGGTTTATATAAAGAGAAGGAGAGAGGCGGTGGGGATGAGTCATATGCGCGCGCGGGGGAAAGAGTACACGCGGCTGCTGTTGTTTCTTTCTTTCTTTGTTTCTTTGTTTTGGTTGGGGTGGTTAACGGGTAGGTTATAGGATTTGGGTTTTGGGTTAGATCCAATAGTAATGGATTTTGGGTTTGAGTCCAATTGGAATTCTATTTTCTATTCTTTTCTTTTTCCTTCTTTTTCTTATTTCTTTTCTTTTCTAATTCTTTTTAATTCTTTTATTTTCCATTTATATTTTAATTACTAAGCATGATATATATATATATATATATATATATATATATATATATATATATATATATAGATATATATATATATATATATATATATATATAGAATTTTTTTTAGAAATTTATTTTATAGCATACAATTAATCTACCAACTGTCCAATATGTCTCCTACATAGAATAAATTAGAAAAAATTTATACTTGCCCCATAAATTCCTTAAATGCACGAACACCTAAAATAAAAATTTAATAAAATCTATTTTCTCTAATTAGCTCATAATTACTATAATTAAATTATTAATAAAAATTTAATACGATTTTCAGAATTAGGGGTCTTACATTCTACCAAACTTATAAAAATTTTGTCCTCGAAATTAAAGCTAACCCACGATAGAAAGTCAAGAATGGTATAAGATAAAGATTTGCAGCTTATCCTGTACCTTCCTCCATCCTAACCTCCATGATTTTCCAATTGTCATGGGAATATTTGGAGGGCTATAATTTGCATTGTTTAAAATGCAAGACTAGGTTTAAAGGAGTGGGCGATGTTGCGCGTTGCACAATCCAAAGATCATAAAAAAAATTCGCATGAACGAAAAATAGGTTTCTTCAAGTATCATGTCCAATGGTGTGGTCACCTTAATGCACTTTTGCATAAAAGTGCCAAACAATTAAAAAATTACACAAAGATAAAATTTGGATTAATCAAAATTAATGTGCAAGGTGTTCTTGAATTAATTAGAAGTACATGGGCTAAAATCAGGTGGAACACGAGTATCATGGACATAGAGGACTCAGAGTAGAATATGGTCATAGATTGGGTTGTACGAAACATGTCAAGATTGTGCCTCCAATTTTGATTGAAACGCACAAGGATACAAATTGGAATTATTTAGAATTAATTAATAACGTCCACGACGAATATTGTGCGACTAAGACGTAGCATAAGAGAGCATAATTATAGGTTACGCAAATGTCAGAATAGAAGATGGGCATGTCTAGGATAAGGGTGTGCAGTTTGTAGGAAGACAGTGGCTAGTGTAGGGTTCCAGTTATCGGAACAACGGTAAAGTGCGCTAAGTGATATAATTATTGCAAAATTAAATAAAATATTGTGTCCTGTATCCAATTGGATACAAACTAGCCCTAGTTTCTCCTTCTAAGCCAAGTAGGCCTAATCTTGGGTGAGGGGGTTTACAATCTAGCAACTTAAAAATATGTCATCCTCGAAATTAAAATAAGACATAATTTGTTAATCCTTCATGTACATAGGGCAAGTCAATCGCAATCTCTTTGCGATAATTAAAATCATAATCATACCCATCGCAATCACTTCAAGGTTAAGATAATCACTGTTCCAATCAAAATTTAACCTATTGTAATCTCTTCTCACTTTTTCAAATTATCAATATCCAAATTTAAATTAAATCCATATAACATCTTCAAGAATTAAATATGCATATAAATTTTATATCACGATCTTCAACTATCATGATCTTCTCTAGAAAATAATTCTAGTCCAATATTATTCATATTTTTTACTTAAATTTTTTTTTGTATTCTTCAAATTTTTAAATTCAATTCACATCCTCAATATTTCAAATACGTAATCCAACAATCAAATTTTTAACTCTTAATTCAAATCATCAAATTGTAAAATTTTTAGATTCAATCCACCAATGTTCAAGTCTGAAATTCTATATTTATCCTCAAAATTCAAATTGATAATTTACCTTCAATATTCAAAATTTAAATTATGTACTTAAAGTATAAATATTTGGTCCGACACATCAAGGTTTCAAAATTCATTAAGTACTCATCATCTGACTCCTTCTTATAAAATTCTCCATATTTAAAAAAATGACTTAATCTCTCAATCTAATCCTACTTGATCACAATCTACAAGAATTTAACCTCAAATTAACAATGCGACTTTTACCCAACTTAGAATTTATCCATCTATCATATAAGGCTATACACTTAAAAAAAATATTCCTTAATTTATTTACTCATGTCATTCAATCCTCAAAACTTTAACACCAATTATATCATATATGATATGCTCTTAATCAATTATAAAAGATAGTCACCAAATAATGCGATTGGCCCATGGGTATCTCTAGTACTATCTGTATATCAACTTATACCAAGCATGAGGTTTCGCCTTTCCGAAATAAGGGAAGACGGAAAACAATGATGAAGAGTTCAAGGGAAAGGTAATAGAATAAAAGTATGGAGGTCAAGGCGATTAGGGAATTCAAAAGGGAATTGTCGAGACAGTTGTGGATTGAATCCTACTTGGTAATTTCTTATTCGCATGCTCGTATCAGTATAGTTATGTAACCGATACGATATGTCAAACATGTCCAGAGGCAAGTATATTCGTCTACTACTATATATCTCAATCCACATAAAATAGTCATGCGAAGAGCGAACAAAGCGCACTAAGGTTAGCTAGACCTTAATACACCGATTCTGATTTAGACAATGTATTAGTGTAGCACTCCAATAATACATGTGTCATGAACAAGCTTGATAAGGAATCAGCTTGTAAAACTAGGCTATAATAGTAGCCTACGTCAAGGTAGTACATCAATTATAAATACGCTGGATTATGATGAGAGAAAGTACAAATAATTCAATTCATAAGAGATAAGACTCTACAATCTCTACAGTTGTCATAGAACTCCTTTTCTAAGTCGCTAGTCGACCAGATAGGGTATGGGCCTCCAAGTTCTACAGTCTGGATAAACACTATTGTTTTATGCTAGCATATAGTTAATGTCATTCAGTTATACTTTAATAATAGGTCAAAAGACTATGTGATACTAAATTGTGAGGCATACTACCCAACTTATAATAATTAACTAATACTATGACTGAATTTAGGGGTTTCTACAAGATAATATTATCCTTGTAAATAAGTATAAACTCTTATTGGGGTATACGAGAAAAGATCTTGATATCTCTTAGAGTCTCCAATTGCATTATATAGGAAATAGCCATCTTAAGTCTTAATCATAGTGCTTATAGAACAAGTGTCAATAGTAAGGATAGAAGAGTTACTAGCCTTCAAGGGAAAAGGAAATATAACTCGTATCGAGGTGGGGGTACAATTTAAAACTAAGGGATAATCATTGGTCACAATCTATAGGAATAACTCAAAACTATCGAGTTCTAATTACCAAGCACAGAAATTTAAAATTCAAAACTACAACTATAACCTTAGCAAATTATATATCCTAACATAGAATAAAATCACTTGGTCTATAATCAGAGGTGTCAAGTGGCACGAGTTGAAAGATGAAGAAAAGAAGAACGTAATTAGTCGTCGCACAATAGCGAGCGCTAAGGGTTCAGAGTAACAAGTCATAAAATTAAAATAGAGAGGCTATTGATAATGTCATGGTTTCTTAAGGAAGGGTGGTATGCTAATCTCTGTGTTGGAGGTATGATCAAGAAAAATATTATATTTATTCCTCTTGGCTTCCTAAGGTACTGTCTGCTTAATAATAAGACAAGGAGCTAGATTTATAGTTCTATAATACTATCTTACTATAAAGGTTAGGTTTTAGTCCTAAGGTTTAACCTTGGATTTTTATTGGTTCCTCAATACTAGGGTCAAACACTATAATCAAATTTCAAACTAATCCTAGTAATGTTTATACTACTCTCAAGTCTTCATAAATAGATCAAGGGGTAATGGTAAACCAATCTATAGATAAGGGACGCTAGGGTTCATTAGGTATTCGGATCTTAGTGCTGTGTCAATTTTTGGTAGGAATATTACTCTAATTATCATCCTAACAACAAGGGTTTCTATATTCTAGGAGAAGGCTATACTCAAAGAACTATTAGGGAAGCACATGAATCAAGCAGGATACGATTATTCAAATAGAATAGATTGAAAGGAAGGTGAATCATAGTCAAATATGGATGAGATTCTATACTCTAATCCTATTTGCAAGCTTGCTCGGCACAGTAACGTAACCGAGACAATATGCTCTCGACCTACATTGGCCACTACTAAAAACATGTCACGTCCCAGTCCCAAAATACGTAGGACTAGGACACGTAAGCATGTCCGCCGCATTGTTATGGCACTCCAATATATGGAAACCATAACGCATACGTATGTTGTATTATGAATATCAAATCCACAAGTGGTATAAATCTATCACACATCACATGGTATAATCTAAATCTCATCCACAGAAAATCAAATATAAATAAATAACCAATAACTATGTAACTAATTTACAATACATAGTATCTAAAGATGATAGCTGGATGGAAACAAATCTACTGCCAACTCGAGTATAAAAGCAAACACAATATAAGTACATCACTAATAATCACGAGGCTCGAAGAGAAGACCTCCTCGAAACATATAAGTAACCAGTCCGGATCTGCGCTCCTGCGAATACTTATGAATATCTACACCTGGAAAGGGACCAGGTCCTCAGAGTGACATAACAAGATACATAGAAGCATGTCAATAAAGTACTGAAATAAATATCCAATGGGGTCGCCTAACCATCTATGTGAATGCAGTTTGAGAACAACTTTTCAATACGTGGGCTATCTGGCTATAAATGGGATTGGCGTGACTCTCTCGGAGAATCAGGGGCCTACAAAGCATACCGACTTTTGAACGGCAGAGGCCGCCTGTAATATATGGGGTCATCACCACCCGTTTCTCCGACGGAGAATTCGGGCGCACAGGAGAAAATGTGCAAAGGAGCCCAAACTCCTTACTGTTGTTCTCCCCACCCCATGCTCTAAGCATGTCACATCCATGACATGATCTGGTTCATAGCCTATCCTTAGTACCCTAGCCCAATCCTACAACCAAACAAGGACAATGATTGGACCACCGTACTACAATAGACTATGTCCATGGACCTCTAATAGCTGCTAAGTCTTCTAGCATACAAAGTTTCTATCAGCAGTCATCCCTAACGCATGACCCATACGTACAGGAGGCCAGACCTGTCATACAGTCCGTGATCTATATGAGACTCATATTTGTGTAACAACTGTGTCACGGCCAATGAACCTAATGATGCTACATGACAATGGGGTAGTCTTATACACATGGTCAATGCATATACATACAAATATATCACGATGACACCATCGTTGCATTTTATATATCAGTTAAAATATATGAACTAAAGACAGAAAATAAAGATGTATGCCATATGGAATATGAATAACAGTACAATGGCAAGGTATACTTGCATGGTAAGAAGCTGCAAAATATAACGTTCCGATGTCAAACACACAGGATCAGAAGTTATGGCCTCAGAACAAACATCTCCGGATGCTGAAATAGATATCACCAATGTTCCCAGAATAAGCGAAATAGCTAGAAAGCACTACCCTTTCGTCCAATTTGGACATAGGGGCAAAACGGTAATTTTGGGTCAAAGTGAGGTCCATGTGTGGCCTACTTTGCACCGAAAAATGTGCCAGGGGTAACAGTCTCTAAATGGGACAAATTATAGGTCAAATAAACTCTAAATGTTAGCACGAACTCAACGGTATGTCCAAATGTGAATTCCGATGAGCCGAACACAATTTTGCCCAAAAAGTCAACCGTGGAGCCCGTTAATTGGCGACTTGGTCAACTGTCTCAGAATTATATGAAAATTGGGTCAGAGGACTAGCGCGTTACCACGAGTCCAGTGGCACAAGTTTTGTCGTATTCTGACGAGCGTGCACAAAATGCGCATGGCTTTTGCAAAAGTTGCGACACGAAGAATTTCCTACGGATACGGGATGATTCCGACGCGCACACGCGTCCAAATCAGTTTTCGCAAAATTTCACATGTTTAGGTATACTGCGCACACATTTTGGTACACTTGGTACATGACGGGGCGGTCCCGTTTGGCGGGGCAAGCTCTATATCACAATTTCTAAAATTTGAGAAAAGTATATTTTCGAAATTTTTAACTAGTTTAATTCTACACATTGCAGTTAATAAAATATTATAAATAGCAGAAATTAAACTAGGTTAGGTGATCTTCGCATAATAAAAAGAAAAACTGAATTCGGATCTCTGTGGAGGAAGATACGAGTCCGTGAACATGGGTAGTTACTGCAGTTTTCTGCGTTCCCAAAAATTGTCATTTTTTGTCAACTTGTACGTTGTTTTCGCCTAGGTTTACGCATTGAACAAGGTAAATGAATATACAGAATTTAGAGAGGGATAGGTAAGGATTATACCGGTGAAGACAGGGTCAAGTTTGGTCGAGCGAGGAGACGGGAAACAAGTCGTGAACAGGGGTACTCTGTTGAAATTTTCTGGGCGACGACGCTCGCGATTCGCACCGACGTGCGGCGGCTGCGGCGGTCTCCGACGGGCGGCTGGACGGCGCGGTCAGGGCTCGGCGGCGGTCTGGGGTAGAAGGAGATGGAGTAGGGTTTGAGAAAGGTTTATATAAAGAGAAGGAGAGAGGCAGTGGGGGGTGAGTCATACGCGCGCGCGGGGGAAAGAGTACACGCTGCTGCTGTTTCTTTCTTTCTTTCTTTCTTTCTTTCTTTGTTTTGGTTGGGGTGGTTAACGGGTAGGTTATAGGATTTGGGTTTTGGGTTAGATCCAATAGTAATAGGTTTTGGGTTTGAGTCCAATAGGAATTCTATTTTCTATTCTTTTCTTTTTTCCTTCTTTTTCTTATTTCTTTTCTTTTCTAATTCTTTTTAATTCTTTTATTTTCCATTTCTATTTTAATTACTAAGCATTATATATATATATATATATATATATATATATATATATATATATATATATATAGAAAAAAAATCTAGAAATTTATTTTAGCGCATACAATTAATCTACCAACTGTCCAATAGGTCTCCTACATGGAATAAATTAGGAAAAATTCATACTTGCTCCATAAATCCCTTAAATGCACGAACACCTAAAATAAAATTTTAATAAAATCTATTTTCTCTAATTAGCTCATAATTACTATAATTAAATTATTAATAAAAATTTAATACGGTTTTCAGAATTAGGGGTCTTACAGGGATGTTCAGCGTTCAGGCGGGTCGGCGTTCCGGTGGGGAATGGTGGTGGTCGAGGACAGCGGGGGGGGGGGGGTTCAGCATGGGGATGAGTTGGTGAAGATGAATAGGGGCTGTGTACATTGGGTTTGGAAAATAGAAAAAAGAAAAAGTAAGGAAAATATATTATATACACATGGAAAAAGGGGGTTTGGTTTGACCTAGAAGAGTTTGACTTGGTCAACCATCTTGGGTTGGGCCTTGGGCTCACGTGGGGATGTTTGGGAGGCTATAAATTATATTGTTTAAATGAAATAACTATGATTAAAATAAAGGGGCGATGTTGCGCGTTGTACATTCCAAAAATTATGAAAAAATTTATGTGAAGGGGAAAACGAGTTTTCTTCATGTATTGTCCAATGGTATGGACACCTCAATGTGCTTTTGCATAAAAGTGCCCAACAATTAGAAAATTACACAAAGACGGAAATTAGATTAAATTAATTAAAATTAGTGCGCAAGATATTCTTGAATTAATTGGGAGTACATGGAGATAAAATTAGGTTGGACGCAACTATCATGGACATAGAGGGCTCAGAGTAGAATTTTATTATAAATTAGGTTGTATAAAACGGATCAATATTGTGTCTCCAATTTTGATTGGAATGCACAGGGGTACAAAGTCATATTTATTTAGAATTAAATAATAACGTCTGCGACGAATATTATGCGACTAAAATATAGCACAAGGAAGTATAATTATAAGTTACACAAAGGTCAGAATGGTAGGCGGCCACGTCTAGGACAAGGTTGTAAAATTTGCAGATAGGCAATGGCTAGTGTAGTGCTACAATTATCGAAGCAACGGTAAGGTGCGCTAAGCGATATAAATATTGTATAGTTAAATCAAATACCACGTTCTAATTCTAATTGGATTCTAATTAGCCCTAATCTCTCTATCTAAGCCAAGTAGACCTAATTTTGGTGAAGGGATTTACAATCTACCCAACTTAAAATAATTTCGTCCTCGAAATTAAAATAAGACATGATTTGTTAATCCTTTACGTACATAAGGCAACTCAAACGCAATATCCTTGCGATAAATAAAATTCTAATCAATCCTTCGTAATCACTTCAAAATTAAGATGGTCACTGCTCAAATCAAAATTTAACCTATCGTACTTTCACATCGATATCTAAATTTAAATTCAATTCATATAACATCTTCGCATATCAAATTTTATATCACGATCTCCAACTATCATAATCTCTTTTAGAAATAATTCCAATCAATTTTTCCTCCTATTTTTCAACTTATGAACTTTTGTACTCTTCAAATTTAAATTCAATTTATATCCTCAATATTTCAATTAGGTAATCCAGCAATCAAAATTTGTTCTAATTTAAGGCCTCAATTTGCAAAATTTGAAATCTAATTCACCCATTGTTCAAGTCTAAATTTCTATATTTTCTCAAAGTTTAAATCGATGATTCAACCTTCAATATTCAAAATTTAAATCATATGCTCCCGTATAAATATTTGGTTTGCCATATCACAGTTTTTAAAATTCATTAATCCTCATCATCTTAATCATTCTTTAAAATTTCTTAAAGTTAACATGACTTGAACCCCTCAATCTTATTTTACTCGATCACAATCTAAAAGAAATTTCTCTCAAGTTGACAATGCAACTCCTACCCAACTTAGAATTTACCCATCTATCGCATAAGGCTCTTACATTTAAGAAAAATATCCTAATTTTTTTTAATCATGCTATTCAATCCTCAAAACTTTAACACCAAATATATCATATATGATATGCCCTTAATTATAAAAGATAGTTACCAAATGATGTGGTTGACCTATGGGGTATATCTAGTACGATATGCATATCAACTTATAACAAGCACGAGGTTTCATCTTTCCGAAATAAGGAAGGACAGAAAAATAATAATAAAGAGTTCAAGGGGGGAGGTAATAGATTAGAAGTGTGGGGATCAAGGCGTTTTAAAGAATTCAAATAGGAATTATCAAGGAAGTTATGGATTAAAATCCTATTTTGGGTAATTCCTATTCACATGCTCGTATCAGTACAACTATGTAACTGATACAATATGCTCAGGCATATCTAGAGGGCAAGTACATTCGTCTACTAATTACTATATATCTCAATCCACGTAAAGTAGTTACGCGAAGGGCGAACCAGGCGCACTATGGTTGATCAGACCGTAATACACTGATTCTGAAATATATTAGTGTAGTACTCCAATAATACATATGTCATAAAAAAGCTTGATAAAGAATAAGCTTGCAAAACTAGGCTATAATAGCAGCATAAGTCAAGGTAGTACAGCAAATTTAAGTATGCTAGATTATGATGAGAGAAATTACAAAATAATTTAAGTTCACAAAAAGATAAGACTCTACAATCTCTACAGTTGTCATACTAACTCCTTGTCTAAGTTGCTAGTCGACAAAATGGGGGTATGGGCCTCTAAGTTCTACAGTCTTAATAATCACTATCTTCTTATGCAAGCATATAGTTAATGTCATTCAATTACACTACATTAATGAGTCAAGAGGACTATATGTTACTAGGTTTGAGGCATACTACCAAACTTAAAAATATTAACTAATATTGTGATAGTCTTAAGGGGATCCTGCAAAATAATAAGGTATAACCTCTTATTGGGGTATATACGGAAAAGAACTTGGTACTTATTAGGATCTCCTGTTGTATTATATAGGTAGTGACCATCTTAAGTCTTAATCATAGTGCTTATAGAACAAGTGTCAATAGTATGAATGGAAAAGTTACTGGCCTTCAGGGGAAAGAGGATATAACTCTTATCGAGGTGGGGGTACAATTTACGTGATCTATAACTAGAGGATAAACGACTAGACTATCAGGTTCTAACTACAAGGCACACAATCTCAAAATTTAACATTACTACTGTAATCCTAGCAACTACATATCCTTAATATAAAAGAAGTCATTTGGCCTACAATCAGGAGGATCAGGTGACACGAATTAGAAGATGAAGAGAAGCATAACTAGTCATTGCACAATTCTCGAGTGCTAAGTTTTAAGAAGAACAAGATATGAATTTTAAATAGAGGGACTCGAGATAATATTATGGTTTTCTAAGGGGAAAGTGGTAGCTAATCTCTGTGTTTGAGGTATGATCAAGAATTTTTTTTTAAACATTGCTCTTGTTTTCTAAGGTACTGTCTGCTAATCTCAAGACAAGAATCTAAATGTATAGTTCTATAATACTATTTCATAATAAAAGTTTTGGTCCTAATATTCAACCTTGGATTTTTATTGGTTCCTCAATACTAGGGTCAAACACTATGGTCAATTTATAACTCACCCTAGTTGTGTCTATACTACTCTCAGGTCATACATAAACACATCAAGGGATAATGGTAAATTAATCTATAGGTAAGGGACGCTACGGTTCATTAGGTAATAAAGAAGACTAGGGTTCATTAAGTATTCTAAACTTAGTGATGTGTCAATACTCTAGTTGTGTTCTTAATGGGAATATTAACCTAATTATCATCTTAACAACAGGGATTCGTATATTCTAGCAAGGGCTATACTCAAAGGACTATTAGGTAAGCACATGGACCAAGCAGGATACAATTATTTAAATAGAACAGACTGGAAGGAAGATAAGTCATAGTCAATTATGGATGAGATCCTATACTCTAATCCTAGGTGCAGGCTTGCTGTCACGACTCGCACCCGGTGTATGGGCACGAGAGCGTGGGTACGTCCAGCCTACGCCGCAGTATCGACAGTAGAACGCTGTCTAGGTCATATAACTATCTAGTCAATCTCACATGAATATCCAACTCCATAAGGAGACACAGATATCCCAAAATAATATGGAATACACTCAATCACATAAGCTAAAGCACAATGAGATATCGAAGCAAGCAATGAAATACAAGACAAGTCTAAACAACAATAAATAGTCTAACCTGCAATCCAAAACATCCGGTCTCCAAGTATGACGGAAACAAGTCCTCTATGGCATAGTCTGGAAATATATTTACAGTCAGGAAGGAGCAAAGTATATCTCAAATAACAGTTCCATTTAATTGATAAGGACTATAAACAATAAATAGATGATGCTATATACTGAGAGAAGACAATAAATAAATACAATGACCATATAAAGAGACATGCAATATAAGCACTATGGTACAGTCAGTGCATATATGAATGAAGAGAAAGAGCTACAATATCATATACAGGTGATGTAGTATATGAAAATAAAATAAAGAACTGTAACTATTCTAAGTGTTTGAAATATCAGTCTATCATGTGATCGGCTTGGGACAAGATCAGGCTTGTTACATATGATTAGCTATAATTTATGTAAGGTCAGACTAACCATTTGGTTAGCTATGATGCAAGTAGTGGTCAGGCTAATCATATATAACAGGCTATGAGGCATGTAATGGTCAGGCTGCACCCAACGTGAGGTGTGGGGTGAGCTATGATGCATGTAGAGTTGTGTATGATCACATAACCTACTAATATTTCCTCCGCCCCAACTAGTACAGTGGATCCAACCATGACACGTTACGATACACGATCAATGTCCAATATATTATGTACGATGTCTAATATCAATATCGTGTACAATGTCAATGCGATAGTCAATATAATATCTCATGACTGCAGATCCAATCTATATACTAGTCCGTGTAGCATAGTGTCAAGAATCAGATGTAACATTTCTAGATACTGGAATTATAGAAATTATTAAATAATTGGGAATTATCAGAGAATGTACTCGCCTTGGGTCCTTAGCTGGTAATACCAATGTTCTGTTCCAGAGTATCGTCTGAATGATCCAACAGTCCTATAGACATATCATAAAATAATACAATATTGCATCAGACATTACTCTAACACACATTTATAAATACACTGGACTCAGGGCTATGCTAGGTATGATACTGGTCAACTAGGGTCAGTGTGCTTCAAGTTGTACGGGCGTCACGTCTGTAATTGTTGTGCAATCAGACAGTCGGTGATACGGGTCTTGCTAGTACGTCGATGTACATATGGCAGTCTGCTAACAGTTCACAGGGTCACAAGGTCATATGTAGTTACAGGGTATCCGCATTTATACTCGGGTTACCTAGTAGAGGTATATATATAAATATACATATTATACTCATAATATATATGCCAATTAATTACATACATAATATATATATATACACTAAATATATATATATATGTTTAAAAAATATATATACCAAATTTTTATATATATACAACAACCATTATTTATATGTATACAAAAGAATATATATACTGAACATATATATATATATATATATATATATATATATATATATATATATATATATATATATATATATATATATATATATATACATATACCAGTGAAAATATACATATACTATATTTATATATATATATATATATATATATATATATATATATATATATATATATATATATACCAGTTTTAATACATATATATATATATATATATATATATATATATATATATATATATATATATATATATATATATCAATACATACATACTAGCATATACATATGCTACATATATATATATATATATATATATATATATATATATATATATATATATATATATATATATATATATATACCAAAATATATATTAACATATATTATGAATACGTATATACTAATATATATGTTGAATACGTATATACTAATAGAAAAATACACTCTATATATGTATACGCGTATATATATACGAATAATACATACACACTAATACATACATGCATACATACAAACCAACTACGTACACGCGTACGTGTACGCGAGGGAAGGAAACCGTACCTGTGCGCGTGCACGACGACGACGATGAGGTGGACGAAGACGATGACAACGGTGAAGGTCATGCTGATTATGGAGATGATGATGATGGTGGTGGTGTTGATGAACAGGGAGAGGGCGAGGCTGCCGGAGTGGAGAACGCTCAGACGAGCTCGACAGGGGACGTCGGGGGGCTGGTGGTGGTGATGTAGATCTCGTCGAGTGAGGAACGGCGAGGGAGAGGAACGTACTGTAGAGGCGAGCTTGTCAGTGGAGGTGATTCTTAGGCGGGGTCGGCTCAGGCTCGAGTGGTGGAGGACTCCGTCGAGTTCTCCGGCGAGGGGGAGGCAGTGCAGCATTCTGGTCGAAGAGAGGCGGGGAGCTCCGGGATGTCGTCGTGCTGGCGGCAGTCCCCGTCGTGGTGTCGTGGGGAAGAGGATAGGCGGACATGTCGTTCCACGGGTCGAGGTGGCTGTGGAGTCGGGTTCGTGGCCATCCGGGGGAGGAGCTCGACTGGGATCAGCGGTCGGGGCGAGGCGTCTCTGGTAAGTGTCTCCGGTCGGCTTTCGACGGAGGACGAGGCGGGGGAATAACTGAAAGGGAGGACGGCGGAGGAAGAGATCCGGCGGCGGGGTCGGTTGAAGAAAGTCGGGGTTCGACGTGGAGGCGGAGACGAGCGGGTCAGCTCCGGTCGACGAGGGGAAGTCAAGCAGGGGGAGAGGCGCTGGGGGGGGAGATGAGTTTCGTCCAGCCGGGTCGTCAACAGTGTGCAGGCGTTCAGGCGGGGTCTCCGGCTGTCGTCGACGCGGTGGACCGGCTTGGTGCATTGGTCGTCGACGAGGGACTAGTCGACGATTGCAGTCGGGGTCCTGCTGCTGCGGCTCCGGTGATGAGTCATCGGAGAAGAAGGGAAGCGGAGGAGGAAGCGGTCGGGATATGGCCGGTGGGTCGTAGCAGTAACAACCGGAGTACAGGGCCGGCTGGCCGGAGGAGGGTGGATTCGGTCGGTTCTCCTTGTTTCCTTTTTAAAGAAGAAGAAGGAGTGAAGAAGAAGAGAAGAAGAGAAGAAGAGAAGAAGAAATAAATAGAAATGCTACAGTTTGGGAGCTTGTGTGGAGGGAGGAGAGAGAGAGGTGGGGGCTTTCCTAGGTTTGGGGATTAGGGCATGCTTGGTAAGAGTACATGAAGAGACATCTTATAGGAGATGTGATGGGAGGTGTGTGGTGATGATGAGCCCCATTTTGAATGGGTGGCGAGGATTCGTCATGAGTAAATTACTCATACAAAGAGAGGGGTTGGGTTGACTAGTCAAAATTAGGGCTTCTCCATTTGGTTTGAACCAATGGGGTGTTAACACCTAATACAATATTTGCAAATAAGTCCCCTTAAATTTGGGTATTTGTACAGACACATAAAATGATAAAAAATTTGTGGGGTATTTGGTTTTTGGTGTTTTGTAGGGTGAGGGGGGTGTTGTGTGTTGTGTATGGGCTTAAATAATAGGGTATTTGGATTAAATTGGGATTAAACGGGATTAATCAAAGTTGGTATCCTCAATTTAATTAGAAACAATTACAAGCGATGTTATAAAATTAATTAGAAATACATGGGGCTAAAATTAAGTTGGGACACAAATATCATTAGTGAAGAAGACTCAGAACAGAATATTACCCTAACTTGGGTTGCACGAAAATGGTTGAGATTGTGTCTCAAATTTCGATTAGAACGCACAACGATACAAAGTTAGATTTTATTTAGAAATTAAATAAACATCCGCGACGAATATTGTGCGGCTAAAATGAAGCACAAGAGAGCATAATTACGAGTTACAAAAAGGTCAGAATGGAAGACGGGCACGTCTAGGGCAAAGTTGTGAAATTTGTTGGAGGGCAATGGCTAGGATAGCGCTCCAAATATCGAAGCAACGACAAGGCTCAATAATTAAATAAAATTATGGTAATTAATTACAACCTCAAATAATTAAGTTCTAAATAATGCAAATTAATTTATAACCCTATAATTCGGTCAGGTGTTCATCTAGTGAGCTTCTAGGTCAAGTCTACCAGCTCGAACATTAATGAACACTGTATATATATAATATATATAAATACACATATCATGTAATCATTTAAAATAACTACCACAATGTTAATAATATATAAAAAGTCAAAAATACTCCTATTTTCAGGATGTGGTAGTGACAAGTCTACCCTTCTTAAAAGAATTTCGTCCTCAAAATTTAAGATCCTCATAGTGGTATTTACTCATTATTAATTTCCATCAAAATTTAAATTCATCTAACCTATAATCATAAAGTAATCCATATTGTCATTTCACAAAATTCTCAAAATTCTATGAATATAATATTTCTAAAAATCCTCAAATTTAAAAATTTAAAAATTTAAAAATCAAATTCAATTTTTTTATCACAATCTCCTCCAAAATTTTAAGTTCATATCTAAATACTCAAAATTTGATATCCAATCCTCTAATTTAAACTCAATCAATGCACACTTTTATAAATTAAGAAATCCCATCTAAAAACACTAATCCATGAATCCAATCAATACATATTTATAAATTTTAAATTCTCATCTTGGAAATTGAATTCAAACACTAATCCATTAATGATCTTATTTCTTGATTTCTTTTTCCACAAAATACTCAATAATGCGATACTTATGGAATCTTCAAATACAACATTCATAATATAAAAAAAATTTAAATTTATATCTTGCAATCAAATAGATATAATAATAATCTCCTAAATTTCCTCAAATTTTTTTAATGATAAATTTAATTACATCATAATCAATAAATCATCAATTCTGCCATATTAAATTCTTAACTCTTCATTCAAATTAATGTTTATCCTCGAATTTTAATCATCTTGTCTCTCTTATCAAGTCATAACCTCTTCATAAATCTTCACTATGGTCAAACCCCCAATAATCAAGGTCCAAGAAAATTCTACCTACAGTCATTCAATATGCAATCTAGGGAAAACATGTATGGTTATGGTATCTTTTGTCATGGTATTGCAGTCTCTGTCGGAGTTTACTACTAACTATATTCTAGCAAGAAAATTATTGATACAAGCTACGGTACTAAGGAGTCAATCAATCAATCAATCAATCAATCAATCAATCAAAAGATGGAAAAAGGAACATGAAGAAGGAAAAGAAGGAACCTGCTAACACATTACCTGCAGTATTTTCTATCCCTAACATACACTTAACTCTGGCACATTCACTAACTAATTCCTATCTTTGTACACTGGTACCCATATCAACTAATCACTAGTCCATAAGATATCCATGGATACATCCATATTACACACATCTGTCTATTAATACCAAAATTTGATACCAAGGACCTCTTAACATAATCATCGGTCAAATGATGCATCTAAAGTTTGATACCTCTATCTCTTTAGTACCATAGTTTCTACTACAAGCACACTCACTGCTAGCTTTCTTACCTACTACAATTGTTGATACTAGTTGTTCTTTTTACTCAAGTGCACGCCAAGTGCAACACAACACACTAAGTAATACTCCTTCTAATGCAACTCTAGATGGACACCTAAGTCTGTTTGCAGTGCCATCTCAAGCATTCTCAAGCAAATAGATCCTTACACATGCACATCAACCACTCATACACTGTTATATATTTCTTATCCACCATAAAATTTTATCCTCAAAATAAAATCCTCAAAATTTAACTTCTCGAACAATTCAAAATAAAATGTATATACTTCCCTCAAAAGTCAGATATTCAATATTGAAATAAAATTTCTAATCACTTCCAAAATCTTTATAGCTTTGACTATGTTTATTGAATCCAATTTTGAATCCTCAAACATTTAATAACATAAAATCTCAACTCCTTAAAATTCTTAAAAATTGAAATTCATTTCCACTCTTCAAATTATAAATTTAAATCCACAAGTATACGTATAAATACTCACAGTCTCTAATACTCAAGGTGCACACAATACACCAATTGTCTACAATCCTCAACTGTGTACTGAAATTTGTACTGCCCGAATTACTTGCAATATTACTTCCAATAATCAAAGTTATCATCACACGTATTTTCTCCAATGATTTTCAATCTATATTAATTGATACACCAATCTAATTATCATCACATGAAGTACTTAATGTTACTAGCATAATTCTCAACAAATCCTTGATATAGAAATACTAGCACTATTGGTATGGTAACACTAGCTTCGTCATCAGATTATCTCATCAAACTTATTAGAACTCACGATTATTCGCACTAGTTATTACTTATATAATACACATGTTTCACTTCGCTCTCATGGGCGACATATGGTTTCATATCTCGATTGATGTATAAGTATATCTCTTAAATCTTTTACAGCCTGTTAAACTAATCTGTGATATACTTCACAACTTTCATTACCAATCCTGATATTTCTCTACTCATGACATCTCATTAAACCCTTTATGAATATACATTCCTTTACTCTTGATATACCCAGTATCAATCATCAAATTGAACATCATGCTCCATTAATCTTTAACACAATTCCTTGATACTTAATTGTTTACCTAGATTATCCAATTATATAAATTAATGACTATTCAGGACTGGCATGCTGATTCTGATACTTACTATTGGAACCTTCACTGATACTCTTTTCTCCTTCTATTTATAGTACCAATACTAATAATAATGACACATTATCATAGAACCATTTCTACAAGGCACTACGCTATGGGTTAACTCTAGATTAATGCCTACTACTCACATGTCCGACTAAGAAACACTTACAACGAACAGGTCACACTCAGTCAACACTAATACAAGACACAGACATAATTACAAGTCACTAATTATCATACTTAACAAGGAATCCTCAAAGAATAGAAGCTCAAAAAGGAACTGGATTGAGGACTGAAGGTATCTTTACTGCTAGTAAAGAAAAAGAAGCGATGGAACAAAGTCCTGGAATAACAGAAATAGATAAGTCTTGAGATGATACTTTAAGAATCAATTTAAGATACGACCTGATACTCATACACGTCTATCCGAAATCATGACACTCAGAATCCTCGCCACGCCAGTAAGCATAGATGCGATAAACGACAGGTTTCGTAACTAGGGTATGCAACTCTATAATTATATCATCTAGAATCTTTGCCACACCAACCGGTATGGCTGCGAGAGACTCTAAATTTCATAACTAAAGTATGTACATCCAAGTCAGGTTCCTCTCTCGTCACGACAGCTAATATGGCTGCGATAAACTCTAGGTTCCATAACCAAAGTAGACATTTTATCTTTCTTACCGTCCTCATCAATATATGTCATCAGATGATACCGTAAATTTTAGCCCGTAAATTTATCTCGATATAAAATCAACTCAACAACGGTACCAAGAATTAAATTTAACAACTGGTCAACAAGAATTAAACTCAACAATGATACCAAGATTTTAATTTAATAACTGATCAACAAGAATCAAGTTAAATAACAACAAGCGAGAGCGGACGGAAACAAGGAAAAAGATATAAATTAAAAATTTTAATAAGATTCTCAAGGGGTCGTCCTAAGAATCTCTCAAGAATTTTTTTTGTGATTGAGTATCCTCTCTCATCCTAGTATCCTATGTCCTATATCCTATAACAGGCACGCAGTAGTACAACTAAGACGTCGCACTACTACGACATCGCACAACTTGTGAAGTCTGACCTGCATGGACCACCACTAAAAATATGTCACGACCAGCACCCGGTGTATGGGCACGAGAGCGTGGGTACGTCCAGCCTACGCCGCAGCATCGGCGGTAGAACGCTGTCTAGGTCATGTAACTATCTAGTCAATCTCACATGAATATCCAACTCCATAAGGAGATACATATATCCTAAAATAATATGGAATACACTCAATCACATAAGCTAAAGCACGATGAGATATCGAAGCAAGCAATAAAATACAAGACAAGTCTAAACAACAATAAATAGTCTAACCTGCAATCCAAAACATCCGGTCTCCAAGTATGATGGAAACAAGTCCTCTATGGCATAGTCTGGAAACATATTTCCAGTTAGGAAGGAGCAAAGTACATCTCAAATAACAGTTCCATTTAATTGATAAGGGCTATAAACAATAAATATATGATGCTATATACTGAGAGAAGGCAATAAATAAATACAATAACCATATAAAGAGACATACAATATAAGCACTATGGTACAGTCAGTGCATATATGAATGAAGAGAAAGAGCTACAATATCATATACAGGTGATGTAGTATATGAAAATGAAATGAAGAACTGTAACTATTCTAAGTGTTTGAAATATCAGTCTATCATGTGATCGACTTGGGACAAGATCAGGCTTGTTACATATGATTAGCTATGATTCATGTAAGGTCAGGCTAACCATTTGGTTAGCTATGATGCAAGTAGTGGTCAGGCTAATAATATATAACAATCTATGAGGCATGTAATGGTCAGGCTGCACCCGACGTGAGGTGTGGGATGAGCTATGATGCATGTAGAGTTGGATATGATCACATAATCTACTAATATTTCCTCCGCCCCCAACTAGTACAGTGGATCCAACCATGACACGTTACGATACACGATCAATATCCAATATATCATGTACGATGTCTAATATCAATGTCGTGTACAATGTCAATACGATAGTCAATGTAACATCTCATGCTTCAGATCCAATCTATATACTAGTCCGTATAGCACAGTGTCAAGAATCAGATGTAACATTTCTAGATACTGGAATTATAGAAATTATCAAATAATTAAGAATTATCAGAGAATGTACTCGCCTTGGGTCCTTAGCTGGTAATACCAATGTCCTGTTCTAGAGTATCGTCTGAATGATCCAACAGTCCTATAGACATATCATAAAACAATACAATATTGCATCAGACATTACTCTAACACACATTTATAAATACACTGAACTCAGGGCTATGCTAGGTATGATACTGGTCAACTAGGGTCAGTGTGCGTCAAGTTACACGGGCGTCACGTCTGTAATTGCTGTGCAATCAGACAGTCGGTGATACGGGTCTTGCCAGTACGTCGATGTACATATGGCAGTCTGCTAACAGTTCACAGGGTCACAAGGTCATGTGTAGTTACGGGGTATCCGTATTTACACTCGGGTTACCTAGTAGAGGTATATATATAAATATACATATTATACTCATAATATATATACCAGTTAATTACATACATAATATATGTATATACACTAAATAGAATTATATACTATATATATATATATGTTTAAAAAATATACATA
This sequence comes from Iris macrosiphon, assembly GCA_036927795.1. NCBI lineage: Eukaryota > Viridiplantae > Streptophyta > Magnoliopsida > Asparagales > Iridaceae > Iris > Iris macrosiphon. Next base: position 25,213,528 of record JAYESA010000005.1, on the reverse strand, counting down.
CCATATTTTTATATATATACAACAACCATTATTTATATGTATACAAAAGAATATATATACTGAACATATATATATATATACATATACCAGTAAAAATATACATATACTATATATATATATATATATATATATATATATATATATATATATATATATATACCAAAATACATACTAACATATATTATGAATACGTATATACTAATATATATGTTGAATATGTATATACTAATAGAGAAATATACTCTATATATGTATACGCGTATATATATACGAATAATACATACACACTAATACATACACGCATACATACAAACCAACTACGTACACACGTACGTGTACACGAGGGAAGGAAACCATACCTGTGCGCGTGCACGACGACGACGAGGAGGTGGACGAAGATGATAACGAAGGTGAAGGTCATGGTGATGATCATGGTGATTATGGAGATGATGATGATGGTGGTGGTGTTGATGAACATGGAGAGGGCGAGGCTGCCGGAGTGGAGAACGCTCAGGCGAGCTCGACAGGGGACGTCGGGGGGCTAGTGGTGGTGATAAAGATCTCGTCGAGTGAGGAATGGCGAGGGGGAGGAACGTGCTGTAGAGGTGAGCTCGTCGGTGGAGGTGATTCTCAGGCGGGATCGGCTCAGGCTCGAGCGGTGGAGGACTCCGTCGAGTTCTTCGGCGAGGGAGAGGCAGTGCAGCGTTCTGGTCGAAGAGAGGCAGGGAGCTCTGGGCTGTCATCGTGCTGGCGGCGGTCCCCGTCGTGGTATCGTGGGGAAGAGGACAGGCGGACATATCGTTTCGCTGGTGAAGGTGGCTGTGGAGTCGGGTTCGTGGCCATCCGGCGGAGGAGCTCGACTGGGATCAGCGGTCGGGGCGAGGCGTCTTTGGTAAGTGTCTCCGGTCGGCTTCCGCCGGAGGACGAGGCGGGGGACTGACTGAAAGGAAGGACGGCGGAGGAAGAGATCCGGCGGCGGGGTCGGTTGAAGGCAGTCGAGGTTCGATGTGGAGGCGGAGACGAGCGGGTCAGCTCCGGTCGACGAGGAGAAGTCAAGCCGGGGGAGAGGCGCTGGGGGGGGATGAGGTTCGTCCGGCGGGGTCGTCAACGGTGTGCAGGCGTTCAGGCGGGGTCTCCGACTGCCTTCGATGCGGTGGACCGGCTTGGTGCAGTGGTCGTCGACGAGGGACTGGTCGACGAGTGCAGTCCGGGTCCTGCTGCTGCGGCTCCGGTGATGAGTCATCGGAGAAGAAGGGAAGCAGAGGAGGAAGCGGTCGGGGTATGGCTGGTGGGTCGTAGCAGTAGCAGCCGGAGAACAGGGCCGGCTGGCCGGAGGAGGGTGGATCCGGTCGGTTCTCCTTGTTTCCTTTTTAAAGAAGAAGAAGGAGTGAAGAAGAAGAAGAGAATAAGAAAGAAATGGAAATGCTACGGTTTAGGAGCTTGTGTGGAGGGAGAAGAGAGAGAGGTGGGGGCTTTCCTAGGTTTGGGGATTAGAGCATGCTTGGAAAGAGTGCATGAAGAGACATCTTATAGGAGATGTGATGGAAGGTGTGTGGTGATGATGAGCCCCATTTTGAATGGGTGGCCATAATTCGTCATAAGAAAATTACTCATACAAAGAGCGGGGTTGGGTTGACTAGTCAAAATTAGGGCTTCTCCATTTGGTTTGAACCAATGGGGTGTTGACACCTAATGCAACATTTGTAAATAAGCCCCCTTAAATTTGGGTATTTGTACAGACACATGAAATAATAAAAAATTGGTGGGGGATTTGGTGTTTGGTGTTTTGTAGGGTGAGGGGGGTGTTGTGTGTTGTGTATGGGCTTAAATAATAGGGTATTTGGATTAAATTGGGATTAAACGGGATTAGTCAAAGTTGGTATCCCCAATTTAATTAGAAATAATTGCAAGCGATGTTCTAAAATTAATTAGAAATACATGAGACTAAAATTAAGTTGGGAAACAAATATCATTAGTGAAGAAGACTCAGAACAGAATATTACCCTAACTTGGGTTGCACGAAAATGGTTGAGATTGTGTCTCCAATTTCGATTGGAACGCACAACGATACAAAGTTGGATTTTATTTAGAAATTAAATAAACGTCCGCGACGAATATTGTGCGGCTAAAATGAAGCACAAGAGAGCATAATTATGAGTTACAAAAAGGTCAGAATGGAAGGCGGGCACGTCTAGGACAAAGTTGTAAAATTTATTGGAGGGCAATGGCTAGGGCAAATTATGATTTTCAGTGTTCAAGCGGGTCGGCGTTCCGGTAGGGAATTGTGGTGGTCGAGGACAGCGGGGGGGGGGGAGGGTGGTTCAGCATAGGGATGGAGAGATGCAGGCGGCTCGGGTGGTCCGGCGGGTTACAGAGGGAGTTCGGGATCGTCGTGGGGGCTTCAGCGGCTGTGGTGGTGCTGGGAGGATGGAGGAGACGGTGGTGTTCCGGCATGGTGCAACGTATCTGGATCGAGGCGACGATGAGGAGGAAGGAGAGTCGGGTCTGGATCGAGGCGAGGCCGGCGGGGTCGAGGGAGGAGATGGCCGGAGGGAGAGGAGGAGGTCGTGGGGAGGAGGTGTTCAGCGTCTCGGTGGTGCAGCGGGTTAGAGACGAGGTCAGATTCAAGCGATGGAGTTGGCCGGCGAGTTGCTCTTCGAGATGGTCGGCAGAGGATAATGTGAGGGTGGTGATGGGGCTACGCCGGTGAGTACTCCGGCGACGGGAAAGGGGATGAGTTTGTGAAGATGAATAGGGGCTGTGTACATTGGGTTTGGAAAATAGAAAAAGGAAAAAGTAAGGAAAAGATATTATATACACATGGAAAAAGGGGGTTTGGTTTGACCTAGAAGAGTTTGATTTGGTCAACCCTCTTGGGTTGGGCCTTGGGCTCACGTGGGGATGTTTGGGAGGCTATAAATTATATTGTTTAAATAAAATGACTAGGATTAAAATAAAGGGGCGATGTTGCGCGTTGTACATTCTAAAAATTATGGAAAAATTATGTGAAGGGAAAACGAGTTTTCTTCATGTATTGTCCAATGGTGTGGACACCTCAATGCACTTTTGCATAAAAGCGCCCAACAATTAGAAAATTGCACAAATACAAAAATTAGATTAAATTAATTAAAATTAGTGCGCAAGATGTTCTTGAATTAATTAGGAGTACATGGAGATAAAATTAGGTGGGACGCAAGCGTCATTGACATAGAGGGCTCAGAGTAGAATTTTATTATAAATTAGGTTGTATGAAACGGGTCAAGATTGTGTCTCCAATTTCGATTGGAACGTACAGGGGTACAAAGTCATATTTCTTTATAATTAAATAGTAACGTCTGCGACGAATATTGTGCGACTAAAATGTAGCACAAGGAAGTATAATTATAAGTTACACAATGGTTAGAATATTAGGCGGCCACGTCTAGGACAAGGTTGTGAAATTTGCAGATAGGCAATGGCTAGTGTAGTGCTCCAATTATCGAAGCAACGGTAAGGTGCGCTAAGCGATATAAATATTGTATAGTTAAATTAAATGCCGTATTCTAATTCCAATTGGATTCTAATTAGCCAAAATCTCTCTATCTAAGCGAAGTAGACCTAATTTTGGTGAGGGAGTTTACAGGAGATATCACACTCTCTTATCTTGGGATGATATTGGTGAGAGAGCATTGTTGGGACTAAAGATGGTTGTGGATGCAGCCAAAAAGGTGAAGCTTATCATAGATAGACTTCGGGTGGTGCAGGACAGACAGTGGCATTGGGCCGACAGCTACCAGAGGCCTTTAGACTTTGAGGTAGATTTTGTTTTGTATTGCTTGTGATTGTTTGTTGTAGATTGAGTGTTAAGACGATATTTTGTTCTTGGTTGGCGATCTGGTGTTCTTGTAGATTTCTCTGACACGGGACACGATTTGCTTTGGTAAAGGCGAGAAGCTTAGTCCACGGTATATCAGACCCTTCGGCAATCTTGTGAGGGTCGGTGCAATAGCCTATAGACTAAACTTGTTGCCTGTACTAAAGGGAGTACATGACGTGTTCCATGTGTCACAGCTGAGACGATACATGGTAGATCCTAGTCACATATTAGATCACTCAGAGATCGAGGTAGATCTGACTCTCAGTTATCCAGAGCAGCCAATGGAGATTCTGGATCGCCGGGAGAAGGTGTTGCGTAACTAGAAGATTCCCTTAGTATGCGTCGCGTGGAGGCATCACTCTCCGAAAGAGTGTACCTAGGAGAGGGAAGCCGAGATGCGTGAGCAGTACCCTTATCTTTTCGAGCCGTGTGGTATTTTATTTTCTTGCTATGATTGCTTGTTGTAGTCTTAGTTTCTTCTTTAAATTTTGAGGGCAATTTTTTTAAGGAGGGTAGTATTGTAACAATCACTTTTCGGGATAAGGGTATTTATGTCATTGGTATTATATTTATTGATTTTAATAATAATTAGTATGGTTGTCTATATATAATTAATTAATATAGAGGATGGTGCATGATTAGCCCTTAGTTAGACTAGTTGCTAATGAATTCAACTAGACTTGAACCCAACCAGACTTGTCATGACCAATAGAGTAACCCAATAAATTAGTCTTGGTTAACTAGTTGAATTAGAGGGAATGAATAGAATTCTCATTCATTTAATATTAGAACATTCATTAGTTAAATCCCTCATTAGCTAAACTCTTCATGACAACCCTTGGAGAGCATTTTGGGCATTTTGCATAGACTAACCCTAGCCTACATGTGGTCAGCCCTATTTAGGAGGAGAAAGGCCCCCTCATCTTCATTAGTTATTTATGAAGAAACTCTAAGTTGAGTTCTTCCCTCCAAGCATTCATTTCTCCACTAAATTTCTCTAAATTAATCCCAATCCCTCTCATTTTTATCCCCAATGAGAGCCAAAAGCTTGAAGGTTGCAAGAGGCTTGAGGAAGAGGAGTTTGGCTAGAGATTGGTGTCATGCCCCAGTCCCAAAAATACGTAGGACTAGGAACACGTAAGCATGCCAGCCGCATGGATATGGCAACTCCAATATATGGAAACCAAATCCATACGTACGCTGTAATATGAATATAAAATGCACAAGTGGTATAAAATATAATACAAGTCACAGGGTAAAATCTAAATCTCATCCACCAAAATCATATAGAAATAAATAACCAGTATCTATGAAACTAGATCTCAATAAGAAGTATCTAAAGATGATAGTTGGATGGAAACAAATCCACTACCAACTCGAATATAAGAGCAAATACAATATGAGTACAACACCACAACACAATATAAGAATACCAGCTATCCATCACAGCTCGAAGAGAAGACATCCTCGGATCACATGTAACCATCCAAATCTGCGCTCCTGCAAATACTCAAGAAAAGATACACCTGGCAGCGGACCAGGTCCTCAGAGGGACGTAACAAGATACAAAAAATACGAGCCAATTTGAATACAATAAACACGCATATGGTTTGAAAATAGATAAGTACGCTGTACATGACAATCTATATGAACGCAAATGAGGACAACTTTTTGACGTATGGGCAAGGGTAGTCTACTCGATCTAAGCCTCACAACTCACACACCCGTTTAGAACATCAGAAATCGACATACCTCTGGGGTAGCGACCAGCGCGACACACGTCCGTAGTGTGAACTATATACTACGGTTTACCAGAGTGGTTAAAAGTCCATACGCCTAATGATTGTCCTCCCATGATACTAGGTGCCATGTGTGTGTCAACATATCTAATACATAGTAATGACTGGAGAAAACTACACATGCAAGAACTATACAGAAATGAAATAAATAAAAAGAAATATAAATAGCATGCAAAGTACTGTAAATAATTTGGCAAGGTATCTTACCTGGGGTCCTGCTGCTGGTATGAATCAGAGTCCAAGTCACAGTCCAAATAGCCTATGTATTACAAATTTATCACGTCAAAAGATAATTTATTTTAATTTATTTAATTCTGGAATAATTACTCTAAAATCCTATTTTATCTTATTATTCTGATTTTTATGTTAATTCCTAAAATTTGTCCAAAGAAACTGAATTTTATCAACTCGAGACTCATGACACGCAAATCGAGGCGATCTGTTGACCAAAAAATCAACCGAAAAAACTCAACTTTCATGCATGATTTCCTGTAGATTTCAGCGTCAAAAATATGCTAGAATTTACAGCTCATCCGAATTCAAATTCGTTTGGAAATTATGGCATATACAAATTTTGTATTGTGCACCGATGGTTAAATTCTAACCTAGAAGTTCTACAGAATTAACAGTATGTAAATACTTTGAAATAAATTCTGGGAAAAATATATGTCGATGATCTCGACATTTGCTTTCCGAAACTTTAAACGGTTCATGATTCTGATTCCTGGTTCTCCCGGAATCGCAAAAATATCGAAACATGTCTATTTTCGGACATGCTGTGCTCTACGAATTTTCCAGAATTTAATACTAATAATTTAGAAAAACAATTATATAATCAGAAATCTAACCTCATTATCGTTCTAACAAAAAAATTGGAGCACGTTTGGAGTCCGGAGCTAGGAAATATCGTCTTTTTAATTTGTCATAACTAGTAGAAAATGAGACTGAATTTATGATGATTTTGACTATTTTTGGACGAAAAAAGAGGAATTTGGGGAAAAAAATATGAAGGATGAGGTATTTATAATGGTGGAGACTACTTAATTAAATACAACTAGGATTGGTTAATTTGGATAGGATTATGATGAATTTAAATAAGGATAGGATATGCATGAAGTTGATTTTCTAGTAGGTTCAGGATTTGAATTAATTTAAAATAGAGTTTGAATTTATCTCAATAATTTATAATCTTAAATATAATTAAAGATAATACAAATAATTTATAAAATCTTATTAATATCTATTAACACTAAATTAGCATCTATGTAATATTAAGACTATATATATCCAAATAAATCCTAATTAATTTCAAAAATCTAAAATAACCTAAAAATGATTCTAAATAAATATTTATATAAGTAAATATATCAAGAAATTTATTTGCTAATTAAATAACAGAATACTCTAAAGAAATTTAATATCTATAATAATATAAAATATACACAAAATATCTATTTTGGGTGAGGGGGTTTACAATTGGTGCTCATTCCTCACTTTTGTGCTCATTGGAGGAACCATATTGGGAATCTATCTCCTAATAAGTAAAAACCCTATTTTTCACTTATCTTTTTAGGTTTAAATGGTGCAATAAACCCCTAGGAACCCTCCCTTGGTTCAAGATTACCCCTCGGAAGAAGTAGGTCTATAGGAGGCGTATGGAGAAAGTTACATTAGGTTTTATGTCTATTTGGAAAAAACTCCGAGGTGGCACACCAAGTATTTGATGAAATGCCTAATGGGTCATTTCTTACTAATTGATATTGCGTATTGGTATTTTGGATGTGTCATGAGGATTTGGTTGTGTTTGGGAGTGATTTGAGGGTGTATCCTAGAGTATCACATGAATGAACACCAAGTGTTTGTTAGAATGGTATAGGTATATGTGAGTGTCTAATTGAGTATTAGTTTCATATACTTTGGTATATTGTATTCATTACGTCTAGTATCATATGGATAAATATATGTTATATGTATAGTAAACTATATATATATATATATATATATATATATATATATATATATATATATATATATATATATATATATATATATATGTGTGTGTGTGTGTGTGTGTGTGTGTGTGTGAATGTTATAATTTGTGTGAGAGTGTGCAGTGCTCACTGTGCCATGTATGCACTGTGCTGTGCACAGTCTGCAGTATGTGTATGTGTGATCACTCTGTGCATGTGATCACAGTGTGTGTGTGTGTGTGTGTATTACACAATGTTTCTGTGTGTGTTAGTTATGTGTGTATAGGTGTATGTGTTTATGATGTGTGCTTGTGAGCTCACTGTGACAGTGTTGTGAAGTGTGATTTTATATTTGTGGTGGTTGTTGAGGAGATGTGCTCGTGAGAAGGAGAATTGGTAGTTCACAGCAAGGTGTAAGGGGAGTATATATTGGTATTTAGAGTGTTTTAGAGTGTTTATGATGTGTAAGAGTGTGAAGGGTGTGGAGTGTGGATTGTGGCAGTGTATATTATAATTTACAATAGCAGCAATAGGTGATTCTAGTGTTGCTACATGTACTGTAGCTGAAAAGGGGAGGAGAGTGGCACAACAGTTAGATAGAGGGGGTTTATACCTTTATCAGACATGAGGGTGTAGGAATCGCAGGTATCAGATATTAGCAACAACATTAACAAGAGAGTATCTGATGCAGTATCAGTGTTCCAGTGTAGGTGTACTTAGAGCACTGCAACTTATCTGAGAACAGATGTGCCTCCAAGTTACTACAGGAGGGAGGCCTCGGGTTGGGGACCAACTGCTTAGTTAGTGGGTAGCAACTTGATGCAAGGGAGGTTGTGTATCAGTTTGTGTGTGTGTGTATGGCATTAGCAGTAACAACAGAACATCAACAGTAGTAGTGAGTGTAAGACAAGTTCTAAGTGAGGTTAAGAGGTTGGGTAAGTGTGCAAGGTGTGTGTATACATGGGGACATCTAGGTGTGCTCGAGTACGTACCAATTGGATATAAGTAATTAGATATTAGAGTGTGAGAGGAAGAGTGGAGGTACTATTGTGCAATGGTTTTGCATAGGCATGTGTGGATTGATATTGGGGTTATTTGGGTATCAAGGGTCGGGTACCAGTTGAGGATAGATGTGGGAGGATAATGGGTTTCGACTTGTGTGTAGATGTAAAGGAGGAAGTCCTCTGTCCACTGTGCAGTTCACTGTGTGTGTCTCTGTGTCTTAGTGCACAACAAGTTGGAGTGGCAGTAGCAGCAATGAGCTTGATTCCTTGCAGTATCAGGGAACAATTACAAGTTCAGGTATAAGGTATTTGGGGTTAAACAATGTTAAGGTATGTGTAAAGGGAAGATCAGTAACAACCTCAGTAGCAAACCTGGGTATCAGTCAAGAGGGGGAAGGTATTTAACGTTAGAGTGTGGCAGAACTAGTGCAATACTAGTCAGAAACTAGGTTATACCTAGGTTTTCTAGTCATAACTAGTTAGTTTAGTCAAGTATCTGGGGTTTAGCTATACTAAGCTAGTACTATTAAGTATAAAAAATACGAATCCGTAGATAGAGTACTGGTTAGAAGATATACCAAGGTACTAAGTATACAACTTGAGTATCAATCACTTAGTAATAGAGGCAACTAGTTGATACTCAAGTTGTATATAGTACTTGGTATATTTAACCAGTATATAATTAGGGATTGTATTTTTTATACTTAATAGTATAGTTAGTATAGCTAAAACCCCAAGATATTGACTAAACTAACTAGTTTTGACTAGAAACCTAGGTATAACCTAGTTTTGACTAGTATTGACTAGTTTGACCCTAAAAGTTAAGCCCTTTAGGTAGTTTGGTCTAGTTTAACTAGAGTGACCTAGTTTTGACCTAAAAAACCATATTTTAACTTATTTTAACTTGTTTATCCATTTATTACACTAAATAACATGTAAATTCACATATAGGTTTGTGTGACACCAGTTCGGACACCGTTCTACCTTATTTTCTCAGGACCTCAGGCGAGTACATTCTCTGTTAGTTTTTAGTTCTTAATAGTGTATATATCACATGTTCTAGATCTATTTTACTTGATTTTAATACCATAATTACATGTGTTGGTATTATATGGATAGAGTCAGAAGATGTTATTTATTTGATGCGTGCATCAGATACTTTTTACACATGTACTTTATCGTGTGCATCGGGTATTCCTTGTCCTCGTATCTATTCGTGTGCTCCGTGTGCTCATATTATATTAATGTGCATAATGTGTTATAATTTGATCCATGAATATTAGTCGGGACGTGGGAGTAGGAGTTGGTTATGTGATCAAACATTTAACATATTCGTGTGCATGCCAATTATACGATACACGTATAATTGAGTTACCATAGTATAGACTTGTGCAACCCAACCCGATCACATAATGAACTTGTACTCTAAATTACTTAGATAATATTGCTAGTTCTCTTATTACAGTTCTCCTCATATTCTTATATCTATTTTTCCAGTTATCTTTGTGTTATATGCCTAGTTCAGCTGTATGTTTCCATTTTATAGTACATGTGCATCTTATATTCTCTTCTATTGATGTTATATATGCTCTACCATGTATATGAAACTGCTTTCAGAGTATTGTACTTTGTTCCAATCTTGACCGAATATATTTTTTCAGATGACTATTTAGAGGATTGGTGTCCTACCTATTTGTCACGACCCGATTCCGTAGAATCGTTTGAGGCGTCCCCCGAATCGTGACCACCGTGCGGGCCTGGAGTTGCGCCCGCACAAGGCTTTAATAATTTGCATAGCAAGCACATATTCAGAGTACGCAGATAAATTGGAACTCAGATTTGAAACATGGAAAAGTTCTCTTTATTGATAATGAACATCTATTACAAACTCCTGAACGAGTTAGCTAATATGCCGAACGGCTTACAAAGAGATGACTCAAAATAAGATAGCAGTCCTGTACATTACATCCCTTTATAAACTCAAAATGATAAAGACCTCCAGGCTGGAGGATAGCTTTGCCACGGAGCTGCATTTGTGTATGAAGAGTTGCAGCTTCTGGCTTCAAAATGCTTCGAGGGCGCGGTGAAGATGCGCCAACAGCTGGACTGGATCGGGATGACGACTTCGGCTCCTCGCTCGGTTCGTCTTGGTGCGGAGAACCTGTTTCAACGAGGTCCAGCATATCGAAACATGCTGGTGAAGGCGAGCTAGCCTGACTATACCAATCAACACGTTGTTTAGTAAAGCATGCATATTTTGTGGATTTCTATCTTGCCTTAGTTCATTTACAAGTAAGCAGCATATAGAATTTACTGAAATGAACGTGCCACCGTTCGGTGGATTTTACCTGACCGTCTGAATTACCTGCACAATGCTTACCATGCCTTCCCTGCCACGAAGACACAAGTTAGTATGCAACAGGTTTAAATATACACGATGATCACTGGCATGGTTGCCATAATAGACTAGTCCGAGACAAGGATAGCATGCAACGATAGTACATGAGGCGTTGTAAGCCATCTTGTCCCGTACACGATGACTATACACGAGTTCCGTCCGGATCGGATCGGTGCCAGTGCCCCAGCGACCGTCCGCAGAACTATACCTTGTGCACAAGTTGTCCATGATCGAACACGATTAACAAGTTAACAATTCATGCAGTTGAGGCAACACGATTGCAAGAACACGAGTGTAAGAACACGAGTGCACGATAAGCAGTAATGCATGATTCATTTAGCATAGCCTTCCTGAATAATTATGCACAATACAAGGTGTGTGTCATACTTAGCATAATTCATAGAACATTTGCACGAACAAGCATACGATAAGGCAACAGTTCACAGGTTTGATTGACAAGCATAATAACCAAGTCTATTGTCTTTTATCTTGGTTTCTTTTATTATTATTTGGTATCGTTTGATCGGGGCGAAGGAGTGAAGCTTGGAAGCAGGGCTAGCTAATCGAGTTGGTAGCCACTCACTTGGTTGGAAGGAAAAAAGAAGGAAAGAGGCGCTTCACGACTCCGCTCGCAAGCCGCCTACTGCTCGTTCACCTGCACATGAACAGCTCGATTAATACTTCTTTCTCTCTTTCCAATCTCAGAATAGAAGTACAAGTCAATGAACGAAAACAATGAAAACCATCGAAACCGTTCAAAGAAAACAAGCAAATCCCAAAACCAACTCAAAGCACGAAAGCAACAAGCGACATCAAAAACCGAGGCAATAAAAGATAGTAGTGGAGAGGTCCCTCCTGACTCTGCCGCTAAGCCGATCCTTGGGGCGCAGTCCACTGAATATAGGAATCGATTCCGAAGAAACAAATCCATAACGAGGACGAGTTCTTAATTCAATCTATCCCGATCGAACGATACCGACTTGTGTTTCTTAGCCGCGCTCTCCGCATCGGAAGAACGGGGCGCTACATCCTACCCAACTAATTGGAAGTTTCGTCCCAAAACTTAGGATAGAACCTACCGTTAGGGAGCATTTTGTTGGGGACGACGATCAGGAAGGTTCGGACAGGAATTAATGGCATGGCCTAATTGTCCACACGCTAGGCATAACCCAAGTCTCAAGCGACAATTGTTGGCTGTGTGCCCACGCTTTTTACAGAAATTACACGATGGCCCTGGGTTTCCTCTTTGGTGCCCTCTGTTGTTAGGGCATTTTGCAGCATTATTTCCTCTGTCGTTGCTTTGGCGTTTGTGACTGGATGTATGCACAGCGCCGGCAGGAACGTGAGGATAGTGTGGTTCGAGCGATAGGGCATGATTCATGACTTCACGCATTGTACGATACTGAGGAACGGCTACGTGCGAATGGATGAAAGGGCATAGTCCACCTTCAAACCTTCTAGCTCGACTCGCTACATTAGGTAAATAGGCCCTAGCGAATTTGGAGAGTCGGTTGAATTCGGCGGCGTACTCCTTAACTGTCATGCTGCCTTGCCGCAGCTGCACGAACTCGTTTTTCATTTGACGTTGTACTGGAGGGGGTACAAACTCCTCTTCGAACGCGGCACGAAAAGTCGTCCACGAGATCGCCTCCTCTCCGTGATCAAATTGGAGAGATCGTCGATGCACGTCCCACCAATCGTGCGCGTTGAGGCGGAGCTGTAGTTGCGCGCAGGAGACGCACTTTTCTTCGGGGACCTCTAGCAGAGCGAAGTGATCTTCAAGTTCGGCCAACCAATCTAGAGCTACGACTGGGTCCTCAGTCCCGTTGAATGGGGTGTTGCAGACTTTCTTGAAGTGGCCAAAGTCGAAGGCAGTCACGTCCCTCGCCCTTGGAATTTGCGGCGTCTCTACTTCAAGCACGGGCTGTTCCACCGGAGTCGCTGGCGTTGCCGCGGACTGGTTGGATGCCAAAGTCTGAACGATCTGCTGCAGGGTATCTACCTGCTTTTGTTGGACTGAGAATCGTGCTTCTATATTGTCTTGAAACTTGAGCTGACTCTCTTCCGCCCGCTTCTCGGCCCGTTCATAGCGAGCCTCGTCCCTTTGTTGGTTTGCCTCCAACATCTGCAACATTTGTTGGACGGGATCGATGCTTGGCACGGCTCGCTGGCTCTTTGAACTTCCCGAAGTATCCGAACTACTTTCTTGGCCTTGCATTTCGTCCGGTGTTTGCGCTGCAGATTGTGCTGGAGCCACTCCTTCAAAAGAAGGTAAATTACATTAGGATCATAATGTATTATGGACTTATTGCATGAATGTATCTCATTTTGGCCTAGCGAGTTCAAGAGTTCGCACAGGAATTTTGATCGTTAAAGGAACTTTTCCAGCACGAAGTCTAAGGAACTTTGAATTTGTGCTCTGATACCACTATGTCACGACTCGATTCCGTAGAATCATTTGAGGCGTCCCCCGAATCGTGACCGCCGTGCGGGCCTGGAGTTGCGCCCGCACAAGGCTTTAATGATTTGCATAGAAAGCACATATTCAGAGTACGCAGATAAATTGAAACTCAGATTTGAAACATGGAAAAGTTCTCTTTATTGATAATGAACATCTATTACAAACTCCTGAACGAGTTAGCTAATATGCCGAACGCCTTACAAAGAGATGACTCAAAATGAGATAGCAGTCCTGTACATTACATCCCTTTATAAACTCAAAATGATAAAGACCTCCAGGCTGGAGGATAGCTTTGCCACGGAGCTGCATTTGTGTATGAAGAGTTGCAGCTTCTGGCTTCAAAATGCTTCGAGGGCGCGGTGAAGATGCGCCAACAGCTGGACTGGATCGGGAAGACGACTTCGGCTCCTCGCTCGGTTCGCCTTGGTACGGAGAACCTGTTTCAACGAGGGTCAGCATATCGAAACATGCTGGTGAAGGCAAGCCAGCCTGACTATACCAATCAACACGTTGTTTAGTGAAGCATGCATATTTTGTGGGTTTCTATCTTGCCTTAGTTCATTTACAAGTAAGCAGCATATAGAATTTACTGAAATGAATATGCCACCGTTCGGTGGATTTTACCTGACCGTCTGAATTACCTGCACAATGCTTACCATGTCTTCCCTGCCACGAAGACACAAGTTAGTATGCAACAGGTTTAAATATACACGATGATCACTGGCATGGTTGCCATAATGGACTAGTCCGAGACAAGGATAGCATGCAACGATAGTACACGAGGCGTTGCAAGCCATCTTGTCCCGTACACGATGACTATACACGAGTTCCGCCCGGATCGGATCGGTGCCAGTGCCCCAGCGACCGTCCGCAGAACTATACCTTGTGCACAAGTTGTCCATGATCGAACACGATTAACAAGTTAACAATTCATGCAGTTGAGACAACACGATTGCAAGAACACGAGTGCAAGAACACGAGTGCACGACAAGCAGTAATGCATGATTCATTTAGCATAGCCTTAAACAATTATGCATAATACAAGGTGTGTGTCATACTTAGCATAATTCATAGAACATTTGCACGAACAAGCATACGATAAGGCAACAGTTCACAGGTTTGATTGACAAGCATAATAACCAAGTCTATTGTCTTTTATCTTGGTTTCTTTTATTATTATTTGGTATCGTTTGATCGGGGCGAAGGAGTGAAGCTTGGAAGCAGGGCTAGCTAATCGGGTTGGTAGCCACTCACTTGGTTGGAAGGAAAAGAGAAGGAAAGAGGCGCTTCACGACTCCGCTCGCAAGCCGCCTACTGCTCGTTCACCTGCACACGAACAGCTCGATTAATACTTCTTCCTCTCTTTCCAATCTCGGAATAGAAGTGCAAGTCAATAAACGAAAATAATGAAAACCATCGAAACCGTTCAAGGAAAATAAGCAAATCCCAAAACCAACTCAAAGCACGAAAGCAACAAGCGACATCGAAAATCGAGGCAATAAAAGATAGCAGCGGAGAGGTCCCTCCTGACTCTGCCGCTAAGCCATCCTTGGGGCGCAGTCCACTGAATATGGGAATCGATTCCGAAGAAACAAATCCATAACGAGGACGAGTTCTTAATTCAATCTATCCCGATCGAACGATACTGACTTGTGTTTCTTAGCCGCGCTCTCCGCATCGGAAGAACGGGGCGCTACATCCTACCCAACTAATTGGAAGTTTCGTCCCAAAACTTAGGATAGAACCTACCGTTAGGGAGCATTTTGTTGGGGACGACGATCAGGAAGGTTCGGACAGGAATTAATGGCATGGCCTAATTGTCCACACGCTAGGCATAACCCAAGTCTCAAGCGACAATTGTTGGCTGTGTGCCCACGCTTTTTACAGAAATTACACGATGGCCCTGGGTTTCCTCTTTGGTGCCCTCTGTTGTTAGGGCATTTTGCAGCAGTATTTCCTCTGTCGTTGCTTTGGCGTTTGTGACTGGATGTATGCACAGCGCCGGCAGGAACGTGAGGATAGTGTGGTTCGAGCGATAGGGCATGATTCATGACTTCACGTATTGTACGATACTGAGGAACGGCTACGTGCGAATGGATGAAAGGGCATAGTCCACCTTCAAACCTTCTAGCTCGACTCGCTACATTAGGTAAATAGGCCCTAGCGAATTTGGAGAGTCGGTTGAATTCGGCGGCGTACTCCTTAACTGTCATGCTGCCTTGCCGCAGCTGCACGAACTCGTTTTTCATTTGACGTTGTACTGGAGGGGGTTCAAACTCCTCTTCGAACGCGGCACGAAAAGTCGTCCACGAGATTGCCTCCTCTCCGTGATCAAATTGGAGAGATCGTCGATGCACGTCCCACCAATCGTGCGCGTTGAGGCGGAGCTGTAGTTGCGCGCAGGAGACGCACTTTTCTTCGGGGACCTCTAGCAGAGCGAAGTGATCTTCAAGTTCGGCCAACCAATCTAGAGCTACGACTGGGTCCTCAGTCCCGTTGAATGGGGTATTGCAGACTTTCTTGAAGTGGCCAAAGTCGAAGGCAGTCACGTCCCTCGCCCTTGGAATTTGCGGCGTCTCTACTTCAAGCACGGGCTGTTCCACCGGAGTCGCTGGCGTTGCCGCGGACTGGTTGGATGCCAAAGTCTGAACGATCTGCTGCAGGGTATCTACCTGCTTTTGTTGGACTGAGAATCGTGCTTCTATATTGTCTTGAAACTTGAGCTGACTCTCTTCCGCCCGCTTCTCGGCCCGTTCATAGCGAGCCTCGTCCCTTTGTTGGTTTGCCTCCAACATCTGCAACATTTGTTGGACGGGATCGATGCTTGGCACGGCTCGCTGGCTCTTTGAACTTCCCGAAGTATCCGAACTACTTTCTTGGCCTTGCATTTCGTCCGGTGTTTGCGCTGCAGATTGTGCTGGAGCCACTCCTTCAAAAGAAGGTAAATTACATTAGGATCATAATGTATTATGGACTTATTGCATGAATGTATCTCATTTTGGCCTAGCGAGTTCAAGAGTTCGCACAGGAATTTTGATCGTTAAAGGAACTTTTCCAGCACGAAGTCTAAGGAACTTTGAATCTGTGCTCTGATACCACTATGTCACGACCCGATTCCGTAGAATCATTTGAGGCGTCCCCCGAATCGTGACCGCCGTGCGGGCCTGGAGTTGCGCCCGCACAAGGCTTTAATGATTTGCATAGAAAGCACATATTCAGAGTACGCAGATAAATTGAAACTCAGATTTGAAACATGGAAAAGTTCTCTTTATTGATAATGAACATCTATTACAAACTCCTGAACGAGTTAGCTAATATGCCGAACGCCTTACAAAGAGATGACTCAAAATGAGATAGCAGTCCTGTACATTACATCCCTTTATAAACTCAAAATGATAAAGACCTCCAGGCTGGAGGATAGCTTTGCCACGGAGCTGCATTTGTGTATGAAGAGTTGCAGCTTCTGGCTTCAAAATGCTTCGAGGGCGCGGTGAAGATGCGCCAACAGCTGGACTGGATCGGGAAGACGACTTCGGCTCCTCGCTCGGTTCGCCTTGGTGCGGAGAACCTGTTTCAACGAGGGTCAGCATATCGAAACATGCTGGTGAAGGCAAGCCAGCCTGACTATACCAATCAACACGTTGTTTAGTGAAGCATGCATATTTTGTGGGTTTCTATCTTGCCTTAGTTTATTTACAAGTAAGCAGCATATAGAATTTACTGAAATGAATGTGCCACCGTTCGGTGGATTTTACCTGACCGTCTGAATTACCTGCACAATGCTTACCATGTCTTCCCTGCCACGAAGACACAAGTTAGTATGCAACAGGTTTAAATATACACGATGATCACTGGCATGGTTGCCATAATGGACTAGTCCGAGACAAGGATAGCATGCAACGATAGTACACGAGGCGTTGCAAGCCATCTTGTCCCGTACACGATGACTATACACGAGTTTCGCCCGGATCGGATCGGTGCCAGTGCCCCAGCGACCGTCCGCAGAACTATACCTTGTGCACAAGTTGTCCATGATCGAACACGATTAACAAGTTAACAATTCATGCAGTTGAGGCAACACGATTGCAAGAACACGAGTGCAAGAACACGAGTGCACGACAAGCAGTAATGCATGATTCATTTAGCATAGCCTTAAACAATTATGCACAATACAAGGTGTGTGTCATACTTAGCATAATTCATAGAACATTTGCACGAACAAGCATACGATAAGGCAACAGTTCACAGGTTTGATTGACAAGCATAATAACCAAGTCTATTGTCTTTTATCTTGGTTTCTTTTATTATTATTTGGTATCGTTTGATCGGGGCGAAGGAGTGAAGCTTGGAAGCAGGGCTAGCTAATCGGGTTGGTAGCCACTCACTTGGTTGGAAGGAAAAGAGAAGGAAAGAGGCGCTTCACGACTCCGCTCGCAAGCCGCCTACTGCTCGTTCACCTGCACACGAACAGCTCGATTAATACTTCTTCCTCTCTTTCCAATCTCGGAATAGAAGTGCAAGTCAATAAACGAAAATAATGAAAACCATCGAAACCGTTCAAGGAAAATAAGCAAATCCCAAAACCAACTCAAAGCACGAAAGCAACAAGCGACATCGAAAATCGAGGCAATAAAAGATAGCAGCGGAGAGGTCCCTCCTGACTCTGCCGCTAAGCCGATCCTTGGGGCGCAGTCCACTGAATATGGGAATCGATTCCGAAGAAACAAATCCATAACGAGGACGAGTTCTTAATTCAATCTATCCCGATCGAACGATACCGACTTGTGTTTCTTAGCCGCGCTCTCCACATCGGAAGAACGGGGCGCTACATCCTACCCAACTAATTGGAAGTTTCGTCCCAAAACTTAGGATAGAACCTACCGTTAGGGAGCATTTTGTTGGGGACGACGATCAGGAAGGTTCGGACAGGAATTAATGGCATGGCCTAATTGTCCACACGCTAGGCATAACCCAAGTCTCAAGCGACAATTGTTGGCTGTGTGCCCACGCTTTTTACAGAAATTACACGATGGCCCTGGGTTTCCTCTTTGGTGCCCTCTGTTGTTAGGGCATTTTGCAGCAGTATTTCCTCTGTCGTTGCTTTGGCGTTTGTGACTGGATGTATGCACAGCGCCGGCAGGAACGTGAGGATAGTGTGGTTCGAGCGATAGGGCATGATTCATGACTTCACGTATTGTACGATACTGAGGAACGGCTACGTGCGAATGGATGAAAGGGCATAGTCCACCTTCAAACCTTCTAGCTCGACTCGCTACATTAGGTAAATAGGCCCTAGCGAATTTGGAGAGTCGGTTGAATTCGGCGGCGTACTCCTTAACTGTCATGCTGCCTTGCCGCAGCTGCACGAACTCGTTTTTCATTTGACGTTGTACTGGAGGGGGTACAAACTCCTCTTCGAACGCGGCACGAAAAGTCGTCCACGAGATCGCCTCCTCTCCGTGATCAAATTGGAGAGATCGTCGATGCACGTCCCACCAATCGTGCGCGTTGAGGCGGAGCTGTAGTTGCGCGCAGGAGACGCACTTTTCTTCGGGGACCTCTAGCAGAGCGAAGTGATCTTCAAGTTCGGCCAACCAATCTAGAGCTACGACTGGGTCCTCAGTCCCGTTGAATGGGGTGTTGCAGACTTTCTTGAAGTGGCCAAAGTCGAAGGCAGTCACGTCCCTCGCCCTTGGAATTTGCGGCGTCTCTACTTCAAGCACGGGCTGTTCCACCGGAGTCGCTGGCGTTGCCGCGGACTGGTTGGATGCCAAAGTCTGAACGATCTGCTGCAGGGTATCTACCTGCTTTTGTTGGACTGAGAATCGTGCTTCTATATTGTCTTGAAACTTGAGCTGACTCTCTTCCGCCCGCTTCTCGGCCCGTTCATAGCGAGCCTCGTCCCTTTGTTGGTTTGCCTCCAACATCTGCAACATTTGTTGGACGGGATCGATGCTTGGCACGGCTCGCTGGCTCTTTGAACTTCCCGAAGTATCCGAACTACTTTCTTGGCCTTGCATTTCGTCCGGTGTTTGCGCTGCAGATTGTGCTGGAGCCACTCCTTCAAAAGAAGGTAAATTACATTAGGATCATAATGTATTATGGACTTATTGCATGAATGTATCTCATTTTGGCCTAGCGAGTTCAAGAGTTCGCACAGGAATTTTGATCGTTAAAGGAACTTTTCCAGCACGAAGTCTAAGGAACTTTGAATCTGTGCTCTGATACCACTATGTCACGACCCGATTCCGTAGAATCATTTGAGGCGTCCCCCGAATCGTGACCGCCGTGCGGGCCTGGAGTTGCGCCCGCACAAGGCTTTAATGATTTGCATAGAAAGCACATATTCAGAGTACGCAGATAAATTGAAACTCAGATTTGAAACATGGAAAAGTTCTCTTTATTGATAATGAACATCTATTACAAACTCCTGAACGAGTTAGCTAATATGCCGAACGCCTTACAAAGAGATGACTCAAAATGAGATAGCAGTCCTGTACATTACATCCCTTTATAAACTCAAAATGATAAAGACATCCAGGCTGGAGGATAGCTTTGCCACGGAGCTGCATTTGTGTATGAAGAGTTGCAGCTTCTGGCTTCAAAATGCTTCGAGGGCGCGGTGAAGATGCGCCAACAGCTGGACTGGATCGGGAAGACGACTTCGGCTCCTCGCTCGGTTCGCCTTGGTGCGGAGAACCTGTTTCAACGAGGGTCAGCATATCGAAACATGCTGGTGAAGGCAAGCCAGCCTGACTATACCAATCAACACGTTGTTTAGTGAAGCATGCATATTTTGTGGGTTTCTATCTTGCCTTAGTTCATTTACAAGTAAGCAGCATATAGAATTTACTGAAATGAATGTGCCACCGTTCGGTGGATTTTACCTGACCGTCTGAATTACCTGCACAATGCTTACCATGTCTTCCCTGCCACGAAGACACAAGTTAGTATGCAACAGGTTTAAATATACACGATGATCACTGGCATGGTTGCCATAATGGACTAGTCCGAGACAAGGATAGCATGCAACGATAGTACACGAGGCGTTGCAAGCCATCTTGTCCCGTACACGATGACTATACACGAGTTCCGCCCGGATCGGATCGGTGCCAGTGCCCCAGCGACCGTCCGCAGAACTATACCTTGTGCACAAGTTGTCCATGATCGAACACGATTAACAAGTTAACAATTCATGCAGTTGAGGCAACACGATTGCAAGAACACGAGTGCAAGAACACGAGTGCACGACAAGCAGTAATGCATGATTCATTTAGCATAGCCTTGAACAATTATGCACAATACAAGGTGTGTGTCATACTTAGCATAATTCATAGAACATTTGCACGAACAAGCATACGATAAGGCAACAGTTCACAGGTTTGATTGACAAGCATAATAACCAAGTCTATTGTCTTTTATCTTGGTTTCTTTTATTATTATTTGGTATCGTTTGATCGGGGCGAAGGAGTGAAGCTTGGAAGCAGGGCTAGCTAATCGGGTTGGTAGCCACTCACTTGGTTGGAAGGAAAAGAGAAGGAAAGAGGCGCTTCACGACTCCGCTCGCAAGCCGCCTACTGCTCGTTCACCTGCACACGAACAGCTCGATTAATACTTCTTCCTCTCTTTCCAATCTCGGAATAGAAGTGCAAGTCAATAAACGAAAATAATGAAAACCATCGAAACCGTTCAAGGAAAATAAGCAAATCCCAAAACCAACTCAAAGCACGAAAGCAACAAGCGACATCGAAAATCGAGGCAATAAAAGATAGCAGCGGAGAGGTCCCTCCTGACTCTGCCGCTAAGCCGATCCTTGGGGCGCAGTCCACTGAATATGGGAATCGATTCCGAAGAAACAAATCCATAACGAGGACGAGTTCTTAATTCAATCTATCCCGATCGAACGATACCGACTTGTGTTTCTTAGCCGCGCTCTCCGCATCGGAAGAACGGGGCGCTACACTATTACGGCCTGCCGGACGGAGAGCTAGCTGAGGTAGCACCCTTAGCCTAGGACGATCCGGCACCAGTTGTTGAGGAGACACACCTAGCTATATCAGACCCTTAGCTAGTATTTATTATACTGGATATGTCTCCAGCATTAGACTATGGCATGTTGATTACATTGAGACCATTTATGTTTATTATTAGACTCTAGACTTGTTATTATTATGACTGGTGATTTCTCTTCCATTTATGATATCGTGCCATTATCTCTCTTGTTTGGTGATTGAGTATTGATTTTATATATTCATCTCGTCCTCCTTATGGAGTTGAGTTACCATTGACATGTTGTATATATATATATATATATATATATATATATATATATATATATATATATATATATATATATATATATATATATATATTATTGTGTGAGGTTGTTAGATAGTATTATAGACCTTTACAGTATTCTACCGTCGATGCTACGGCATAGGCTGGACGTACCTACGACTCATGCCCAATTTTCGGATGCAGGTCATGATAGAGAGGATCAGGGAAGCTTTGCCTATGGATGCTAAATTCAGGAGGTTGAGAGAGAGGACCGAGACAGGAGAGAAGACATGTTGCGTATTCATGCTGATGGGACATTAAGATGTGGTGATTGTCTCTATGTTCCCAATGGAGAGCTTCTACAGGAGCTGATAGCAGAGGCTCATAGTTCGATATATTTCATTCACCCTGGAGGCACAAAAATTTACCGTAACTTGCGACAACACTTTTGGTGGCATGGAATAAAGAGGGAGATAGCTCGCTTTGTTGCCAAATGTTTAGTGTGTCAGCTGGTCAAGGCTGAACATCAGGGGACAACAGGATTATTACAACCACTTCTGATTCTTAAGTGAAAGTGGGAGCACATCACTATGGACTTCATCATGGACTTTCGAAGAGTCCAAGTGGATGAGATATTGTATGGGTGATTGTAGATCGACTTACCAAGTTCGCTCATTTCTTTCCTTTTCGAGTTGGCCAATCTACAGAATATTTGACCAACTTATACATAAGGCTGATCGTGAGATTACACGTATTCCGGTTAGCATTGTGTCAGACAGGGACTCGTATTTCATATCTCACTTTTGGAGGAGCATGCAGGAGAGTCTTTGGACTCGTCTGAAGTTCAGTACATCCTATCATCCGCAGACAGACGGGTAGTCAAAACATACTATTCAGATATTGGAGGATATCTTGAGGGCATGCATTTAGGATTTTAGAGGATCATGGGAGGACCACCAGATCTTGTGGAGTTTTTTACAATAATAGCTACTAAGAGAGCATCCAAATGGCTCCCGTGTGTTGGAGTGACGTATTTTGAAGCTTTGTATGGAAGGAAGTGTAGGTCTCCCGTGTGTTGGAGCGACATGGGAGAACATCAGATTTTGGGGCCAGAGTTGGTTGTCAGCACTGTAGAGAAGGTAAAGAGGATACAGGGGCACTTGCGAGCAGCACAAGATAGACAAAAGCAGTGGGTAAATCTTCTTTGTTGTCCCTTGGAGTTCAAGGAAGACAATTATGTCTCTTAAGGATATCGCCAACTAGAGGCACTATTTGCTTTGGGGGACGCGATAAGTTTAATCCAAGGTATATTAGACCATTTGACGTATTAGAGCGAGTTGGAGAAGTTGTGTATCTACTGGCACTACCACCTTCGCTTGAGGGAGTGCATGATGTATTCTATGTGTCGCAACTAAGGTGATATGTGGTAGATACCAGTCATGTTCTCTATCACTCCGAGATCACCATTGGGTCGAGCTTGGCTTATAAAGAGCAGCCTGTAGAGATCCTTGATCGTCGAAAGAAGGTGTTGAGAAAGTAGTATATTCCTTTGGTTTGTGTGGCATGGAGACATCACTCGCCCGGAGAGTCCACTTGGGAGCACATGGATGACATGCACAAATATTTTTCATATCAGTTCGAAGAGCAAGGTATGATTTTGTTTTATTCTTTTCTACCGTATAATAATCTCCTTTCCCTATCATGCGTTAGCTTTAATTTTGAGGACGAATTTTTTGTAAGTTGGGTAGAATGTAACCTCCCCTAATTTTCTAGGATTTTTTTATAATAATTGGAATAATAATAAGTATACTGATGACAAACCAATAATTAATAATAATAATAATAATAATAATAAAATAAAATAATTATTTTATTAAGATAATAGCAATTATAGTAATTAATAATGATAATTATAATAAGAAAATAAGAAAGAAAAATATAAGAAGTAAAAGAAGTAAAAACAAATAAAGAAAAAAAAAAGTTATTAAAGAAAAATGAAATAAAATGAAATAAAATAAAAAGAATAAAGAAAAGAATATAAAGGAAAAAAAGATTAAAGTCCTAACCCTAAACCCTAATCTAACACTAATCCTAAACTAACCAAAACAACCAAATCCTAACTCCCCCCAGACCAGACCCGACACCCACGACCTCTCCCTTACTCACGACCAACTCTTCCCTCTCCTCCCCTATATATATATATATATATATATATATCAACAAATTCTAACCCTAACTTCTTCTCTGCTCCACCTTTACTACCCTTACTTCGCACCCCTGCGCCACCCAACCGCCTCGGCACGCCTGCAACCACCGCCGAACCGCGCACGACTACCCCACCGATAGTGAGGTACCCCTCTTTCGATCCAATTTTCTCTATATATACTCGACCGTTTTATGATATACTTAATCCTATGTGAAGACTACCTAACCTAGTTTATGATTCTATAACTTATATGAGTAATATCTGGTTTAAATCATTTTAAAAATCCCTGTAAAAGGATCAAAAAATTATTTTTGTATGAATACTATGTTGACAGAAAATTGTTCCAAACCTCTCCCTTGGAAGGATTATTTCTTCCAATTAGGTGAACCAAAGTTCGATTTTATTATTCTGATAGATATACTACATAACCAGGATTAAAAACCACTAATTACTTTAAATTATTTCAAAATCAGACCTAGTTTAAAACCTTGTAGAAAAACCAAAAAATAGCTTTAAAAACCATGAAATTCTTCGATACGGAGTTGGTTTCGCCAAACCGGACTGTCTCGTCGTGTACCAATTGCACCGAAAGACGTGTATGGTATTTTCTAACGTGTAGGCTTTCGCGAAAGTTAATTTGGACGTGTGTGCACGTCAGAATCAACCCGTATCCGTAAAGTCCCATGTATTGATGTTTTATAAAATACCTTAGAAGTTTGTGACCGCTCGCCGGAACGTAATAAAATTTTCGCCAATGAATCTGTGGTATCATGCTGGACCTGTGACCCAAGTTTCACGCGATTCCGAGATAATTGACCGAACTATCGTTTCGCGACTCCCACGATTTGACTTAAGGAGTGATTTTATGACCGGCTCACCAGAATCCAAAACTGGACATACTGTTGAGTTCGTATTATCATTTAGGATTTGTTTGACCTATAATTTGTCCCATTTAGATACCTTTATCTCTAGCACGTATTTTAGTGCAAAGTCGGCATATATGGACACCGTCTTGACCTGAAATTACCTTTTTGTCCATCTGTCTAAATCAGACGAAAGGGTAGTATTTTCTAACTATCTCATTGATTATGGAAATATTGGTGATGTCTATTTTAGCATCCAGAGAAGTTCGTTCAGAGCCCGAAGCTTCTGATTTCTTGTGCTTGTCGTCTAGACATCTATACTCTACAGATTGCTTGCTAGGCAAGTATACATTGCTAGAGTATTTTTTAGTTACATTCATTTGCTGCATATTTATTTTCTGTTGTTCATTTTTATTTATTTTGCTATATAAAACTGCGCGTCCAAGAAAGACTTGGGTGCAATGACGGTTGCGTTATTTTATGCATGTTGACATAGTTTTACGAGACCAACCCATGATTTGAGGCATCCTTATATTTTATTTGGCGGTGACACATTTCTTACACGAGTTGTGAGTCTCATGTAGGACACGAACTTGCATATTAGGCTGGCCACCTGTACGTAAAGGTCGTACGACGGATAAGGAATAACTGCTAATAGAGATATATTATTTTAGCAGACTTAGCCATTACTAGAGGTGTTGTGTGTTATGGATTTGACACGTTAGTAATATTGGGTTGGTGATAACAATTAGTAAGCGTATGTGACTCATTTATACTTTTTCTTATTTGCCCGTAAGCTCCGTTGGAGATGTGAGGCATTATGACCCCTTATATATATACTGCAGGCCTATGACGATCGAAAGAGGTTATGCCCGAGGCCCCTGGATCTCTAAGAGAACTATGTCCATCCCATTATTTTAGCCAGATAGTCCATACGCTGGAAAGTTGTTCTTAAATTACGTATCAAATAGACTGGCTAGGCGACCATGTTGGATGTTTACTTTCAGTACATTATTAGCATGCTTTAATGTATCTTGTTACGTCGCTCTGAGGATCTGGTCCCTTTCCAGGTATAGACGATCAGGATTATCTGTAGGAGTATGGACTATGACCTAACACATCATTCTCTGTCGAGGAGGTCTTACCCTCTGAGTACCCATGACTACTTCATAGCTGATGGATCATTTTGCTGTTATTTCTTTATTTGATGTTTTATCTTATATTGGAGTTTCGTTCTCCTCTATCATTTTAGTTGATATAGTCATTTGATAGTAGATTTGTCTCCACCCGACTATTATTCTTTTATTACTTCGTACTTGAGACTTACAGTTATTTATTTTGGTACTTCTTTACTTGTGGTTGTGGATGAGATATAGATGCATGTGACTTGTGTTGACAATATATATACCACTTATAAATTATTTATTCATATTACAACGTACGTGTGTGTTATAATTTTCCAACATATTGGAGTTTCAGACACATATGACCGGCATGCTACGTATTCCTAGTCCTACGTCTTTTGGGACTGAGGCGTGACAATTAACATTGGTTGTAGAAAATGGTGGTAGCGTTGGGTAAGATTTACTGTAAATAAATATATATATATATATATATATATATATATATATATATATTATGAAACTGTTAACCGATAACACATGTATGCTTTATAGAACTGCTTATGAATTGTTAACTGACCCTAAGGCAATAATAGAAATACCACTTAATAATTATATCTGCTCTCACATGATTATCGTGTTAGTTTAGGTGAGTTGGCTAGAGACCGCTCACCAGTATGTTCCTTAATATGCTGACCCCCTCCTCCACAAGTTCGGAGAGTTGCTTGGACGTGCTGAGACGTTGAAGCTCGTTTGTCAATTTGAAGTTGTTCGATTATAGATGTATTTTTATATATAAAGGATATAATGTATGAAACATGATATATTATATTATTTTCTTGAGTTGTAAGCCTTATGGTATCATTCAGTATAATAAGATCCAGCATTATAATCGAGTTATTTCTTTCAGCCGAGAGTCGTCGTTATTTTGTTGCAAATTATCAATAAAGAGAATCATTTTTCATACATCTTGTGCCTACCAACTTTTATGCTTATTTTCTACAACAATAACTTTATTTATGAGATATTTTATCGATCATGTTTATTCTTGACTTATACAAGTGCAATTTAGGCTTGTACGATATTACTGTAGAAGCATGAAAAATCTAGATCCATGCGCCCAACAAATATGTGCCCCAAGATCAACTCAGAAATTATGCCGCAGAATGACCATGCAGCCAAGAAAAAGCAGCCCCCATGTGCCCCAAATATTGGCCGCATATGGGCATCCTGACACAGATTATGTCTGACACAGAATATCATGCCCCACTACCAGAATACTGGATAAATACGGGGACTGACATGGCCAACCGTACCTTACAGAATACCGAAGTAAGCCGCAATGTGTTAACGTTGTCTAGAAGACAGATGGGTGAACTCTAGCATACTATGATGTCAGTCCTAAGGCCGACAAATCCTATAATCTTAATCCAGCAAAACAAGTACAAGAGTATATCATACATGAAAGTAAAGAGGCATCCCAAATTACATATCACATATGATCATGAAGCTAGTGAATACAAAATGCTGCACTAGCAGAGTTTAAATATACATGATCAAATATACGAACCATGGTCTAATATGTACATCATGTTGACCAAAGTATCAAAAATATAAGGAGAGAACTCTGTCCTTTGCTAAATACCACAAAATGAAGTAATCAAGACAAGGGATGAAAGAAAGGAAACCCACTCGCGAGCTTAGGCCACAGTCCTACGAGTGCGAGCCATCTTGATGGAAGCGCGGTGGATCATAGTTCTCTTCGGGGTAACCTGGCTATGCAAAGCCAGTGGGGTCAGAACCCCAAGCAACAAGTACCACAAAGAAGCTCGAGGTGATAGACCAGATATATCACAACATAAGTAGAAAGAGACATATAAGAAATGAATGCAGATCAAGACTTGTGCGGTACCAACGTACTTGTCTCAAGAATAATACAAGAAGAACTGATAATATAAGCAAAAGTGAAATTAAGGCGACGAGCGGCAGGAGAGCATAGGAACTACTCTGGATCAGGACCACAACCCTCAACCCAAATAAGCACCGAGGTTGCAGACCTTCACCCGAGCAGAACTTAGCATCCTAACCACGCACCGGGAGAAAATAAAAACTCGAAGAGCGAGCTATAAGGAAAGTAACATCATTCATTGAACGGCAAAACAACTTTACGGCTTGCTACGATTAACTAGCTAGGGTTGTCACAGACTATAATTACTAAATATATGTTTTAAGAATATTGCTACCATCGACACTGCAGTTAATACTGATGGCCAAGGGTACGCTTGTATGGTAAATTTAAATGCACAATCAACCATACAACAACATAACTTGTTACTTGTCGTAAACAGAAATTGAACTCAAAAGCATAAACTTGAACTTGTAATCATAAACTTGCTTTACAACATAAACTTGTATATAAACTAGTCTTGTAAGTGTCGTAGCACGCGTAAACTTGGTCAGTCATGGAGGCCTTGTCTAGCAGGGTTGTTCATGCTGCATGGGGCCCTTGGGGATCGGGGTAGCCGGTAGCGCAATATTCTTCCCCCCCCGATGTTTTAGGTAAATTTAATCTTGTTTAATCATTACTAAATTCTTTTAAGTTCTCGAGTCGTGGACACTTGAGAACTCCCTAAAATGATGGGTCGCAAGTATGAGCTTTTAATGAGTTATCATATTCGCGACACGCGATACGCCGGACAATACTCACATTTGATTGCCCGATGCCAAATGCAATATATTTTCATACAGAAATATTTCCATGGTGTCGTAAGGATGGTGAACTTGTACATAAACTTTTCTTGTGAACTCACATACAAAACTTGTCAGGTATCATAAACTTGTATCGATATAAGGAAGCATATGCAATAATCACTAAAGGAATTTACTACAAGAACATAACAACTGGGAACACAAAAATGCACACAAGAATTTCTGGCCGCATAATCCCACTGGCCGCCTGGACTTACTGGCCACATGCACCCACTGGCCGCATAGACTCTCTGTCCGAATGGACTCACTTTTGGACTTAGCAAAATTTTTTATTCGTTCAGTGAGTGAAAGCACAAGGTGTTCAAGGACACTTGTGTAAATAAGCTACCATGCCTCCAACAAGATAGACACATGATGTCAGTATGCGGCAAGAGTTCATGCCGCATAACCCTCTTAGACCGTATGGCATTCTCTGCCGCATAGCTCACTGGCCGCATGAAGACTTCTTCTTCTCCAACAGCAGGTTCAGCCATGGCCAAAAGCTCCAAAAAAAGCCAAAAATTTATTTTATTCATAAAAACTTCATTTTAACTCCAAATCAAGTAAAACGAAAGCCAAATTGCACGAAATAAAATACTCTAACATAAGGAACAACTAATTTTCGAAGATACTAAGTTTTAATAGATCAAAACCAAAAAAACTCATGAAACACATAGAAACCCTAAACTTAAAACTCAGATCTACATAAATCTATATATCAAAATCTAAAACTCCAAGAACTAAAAATGATCAGCATCACAAGGGAAACATTTTCCATCAAATATATTTTAAAATAACAACATATATAAAAATCCAAAAATGTATGGCTTTACTATTGGGCAAGATGTACTTCCCTTTGGTGGCTCCTAGCCTCTACCTCTCACAGTCCAAGTCACAACAACTTTTCCTTAGGGTTAGGGTTAGAGGGAGCTTGAGGGAGAGGAGGAAGAGGAAAAATAAAATAAAGAAGAAGAAAGAGAGGAGAGAGAAAAGGTCATATATATACCAAGAGAGGAGAGAAAGTGGGTTTAGTCATGGGTTCACCCAAAATAAATCGAACTAAGGGTCTAGTCTTCATGTGGGTCCTAAACCGGGTCTATGGCAATGCCAATAGATATTCTACTGGTCTCGGATAGTCTCTCTCAACAACAAAAAATATAAAACAATAAATAAAATGATAGAAAGCAACATAAAAAATACAGCAGGAATACATTATCAGGAAAAATAAATTCTAGAAATTCAAGAAGTACTAAATCTGGAATCAAGTTGTACTTAGACCTCCATCGTCACATTACTCAGATTAAATATTTTACTTAGATTTTTTTTTATGACTTCTTTGTACGTTTTGTTTGTTATTAAACGAAGGTTTTTTCGAACTCAATTCAATGGCAAATAAGCTGGCGACTCTGCTGGGGATGATCTTCTCCTCTGATGAGAAGGTCGTGACGTTGTCCGATACGTCAAAGCTGGTTTCGACCCAGAGGATGCTGGTTGTACGCTTCGACCAACAAGCCTATGAGGAAATGCTCTCTAAGGGTGGTATTTCTCCAAGGCTGGCAAAGCCTAGGAAGACCCGAAGGATATTGGTTGCAAAGGCCGATGTGCCTCATCCAACTGCGGAGCATGCTCTTCCCGTCTCTCTCTCCATCGCAGGGACTGTACATTATGCGTCCACCTCTTATGCGATAGCCTCTTCTAACAAGAAGAGTGCTCAGCACCTGAAGATCCGCAAGACATAGGTTGCAAAGGCCGTTGTGCCTCACCCAATTGTGGAGCATGCTCTCCCCGTATCTCTCTCTCTCTCTGCCATAGGGACCGCACATTATGCGTCCACCTCTCATGTTGTACCCTCTTCTGACAAGGAAAGTGCTCAATACTTGAGCTATGGCAGTGAAAAATACTACTATGCCAGGAGTTCGAGTGCTAAGACACGTTCCATGCGGCCATGTCAAAAGCCGCATAAGGAGGACTATGCGGCTTAGCTTGGCAGCCACAGGAAGATAGCCGCATGCAGCCAGGACAGCAACAGAAGTTTTATCTTCGACCGAATCTCATGCTGCGCTGACTCTATGCGCCATTCTGAGAAGAGCGAAGAGGTGAACTTGGACTTTTCATACTATGTACTGGCGTGTGCTAGGACAAATAAGTCTAAGGCAATAAGAGCTCTAAAGCAATTGCTCATTCGACATCAGCAAGCGCTGCTAACTATAATGCATGTCTCTGACAAAAAGTTGTACAAAATTGACCCATGCGTCCAGCCCGTAGTGGCAATTGGACAAGGTCAGTCTAAAAAGTCTTCCGTTAGCAACCTGGGGCAAGTTCTTGTATAAACCCCAGGTTAGAAACCAAAATCAACACCTGCGCACTCGTGTGCTCGGTCTACCCTGGCTCAAAAGGAGGATGCAAAGATGAATTAGCCCTCGCTCGACTTGCGCGACATGATCAACCACAAGCGCAAAGCGAGAAAAACAACTGCGGCATATGAAATATCCTCCTTAGGGCATCACTGTACCATCATTACCATCAACTGCTGCTATAACAAAGTAGCTTCACCCACAAAAAGGTAGTCGACATTCCAGCGGCTGCAACCAAAGCCACCCACCTGGCTGCAACCTGGACTACAGGTGCAAGTACGAGAGGCAGAGGAGCTGCCCTTCGCCTTATGTTATTCTGCTCGGAAGGCCCCCTCCATAAGGGGACATCGAAATTCTGGCACCTTTAGTCTGTCGCTCTCAGTCAGCAAGTCAAGAAGACCGATCCAAGGAGGACATGCAGCGAAACCCGTGGAATATGTTTTCTTGGTTACCTACTCAAACAAGAAGCTGTCAGCCGTTGGGGGTAGTTCTTCCTTAGGACCTCACATAGCCACGCAAGTTAGGGGTTGTAATCCCCCAGACCTCCATGATAATCCGACGTTCCGAGAAGAAGATGATTCCCAAGGAACATATGCTGAGATCCCTGGGGGTAGCCACCCTCGTCAAGAGGATGCAGCTTCCTATGTTGGGGGTAGTGTTCCCTCCGAATCTGAAGTGGATGCGGCACTACCTACTTTCCCATATGACTATTCACAGCAAGAGTCTGAGGCAAAAAGTGCGACATCCATTATCCTATCCAGTTTCCCCGTATGAGAACGACATACATAGTAGGGGACGATCACGAGGGCCCCAACGATCGACAGCGCCTCGAGACACTCAAGGTCATGGTGTAAACCATGAGCGCATCAATGTAGGACTTGACTCAAATAATACTGGAGATCAAGAAAAATATAGCCTCACAACTAGCAAGGGCCTCTGGTCAAGCAAACCTGGACCCCGGGATAAATGGAGATTCAAATGCAATCGCTCAACCCGCTGGCAAAAATTATCCCCTACCCGGATCGTCTTCTTCTTTCGCAGTCGATAAACTCGGGAAGCAATACGGGAGGTACGAAAACTCTGAGCCCTCCTAAACTCAATGGGCAATCGGGACTCACTGCACAAGCTCGGGATCCAACAACCGTATCCCCTTGAGTGGAGAGATATACCGTACCCTCCCAAGTACAAGCCCTTCAACTTGGCTCTATTTGATTGGAAGATATCTCTTTGTCAATTCATGAGTTACTTCGAGACGGCAATGAGACATCTGCTTCGCAATGATGCCCTCTTAACCAAGCTCTTTGTTGGGGCATTGTCTGGAATAGTCTTCGATTGGTTCTGCAGTCTCCAGGATAACTGTATTTTGTCGTTCGACAATCTCAATGGTATTTTCCTCACTCGGTTCTACGGCAAAAGAAATAACATGATGAAGTCCTCTTTAATGGACATCATGCAAAGAAAGAAATAATATATATGGGAGTACATCGATCGGTACAGGCAAGCAGCGCTAAAGTTATCCCCTGGTAACTCTGAGTCCACGCTGATAGGACACCTGTCAGAGAAATATCCTTTATATGGTCAGACTCTGGATGGGCGACTCTCAGTTTAAAGACTGGATGATGTTCATCAAAAATATTGTCGGTACTGAGAAAAAGGTGAAGGATGCCCGTATCTTGGGAATACAGATCCTCGTGCTGATGATAGAAGAAAATAGCCCTACAACAGCAACAACAACAACAGCAATGGCATCCGGGATAGCAAGGGAAAGCATGCTCTTGTCGCCAATATAACCAAGAAGTCCGAGCAAAAGCCCGCAGAGGCTCCAAAATCGAAGGAGACTTAATACTTCTAAGATGATGACATCATGGAAATCTTTGACGTACAGATGATGGGAAACAAGCTTCGACTCCTCGATGCCAAGCATCCTATGGAGGCAGTCGATGTGAATAATCTAAAGTACTGCCACTACCATCAATACGTCCACTATGCAACACAGGATTGCTACACACTGAAGTGGTACATTCAGCGTCTACTCGACACCAAGGCTCTCAACTTAGACTTCAATGATAAGACAGTTGCCGCGAACATGGTATCTCTCCAGTCAGGTAACTTTCTAGTGACGGAAGCCCAAGATGGAGTGATCCATATCCCCAGGGCAACAATAGAGGTTGGCAATCTTCTGCCAGCTCTTCACCAAATATTCGGGCTGATACCTCTCACAATATCACGTGGGGAGGCCAGGTGGGTTTATCCGGACCTTGCTCCAGACTTGATGCAGCATGTAATCCCCTCTGCCACCAAGTCCAAGGGAAAAAATCCAAGTCCTACTGTACGGTTTCTCTCCCTTCCGAATAAGCTATAGTGGAAACAACAAGGTCAGGCCTGGCTTACGAACGTGAGTACTATATCCCTGACGATGGTGTGCTCCCAATCACCGCACCTGCAACATCCAATCTGTGTCCATCCCAGCCCCCGACAGTGGACAAGTCCAAGAAGAAAGAAACTTGCTTTGATAAACCGTTGCAAAAAGATACCGCTCAAGCCCTACAACTTTGATATCTTGGCACATCTTGCCAATACTCCAACAAAGTTATCACTATTCGAGCTTCTCCGCCTCTCCAAAGATACTCGGGTTGCTCTGAGTGAGACATTGTAGAATGCTGACACCTACCTGGCACAGGTCAAGCCGCCAGCTGAGGATCCTGTCGCATGCCTCCACTACAATAATATGATAGAGGCGATACCCAAAATCATGTTCTCGCAACAAGATATGTTATTGAAGAATAATCGGAATGATCTTCCTCTGTATTACACAGGGTATATCGACGCCATCAAGGTAGACAAGTTGTACATCGACCCTGATTCTTCAATCAGTAGCATCCCACAAAGTCTGATTCAGACCCTGGGCATCCCGATGCATCGCTTGGCAGCTACCAATTCTTCCATCAGTGGCTTCAATGTTGGGAAAAGCTACCCTCTGGGCAAGATTTGCTTGAAATTTCAGATCGATGACTTAAAAATGGAAATCACTTGCTACGTCATAGACGTAGACGTATCCTACAATATCCTGTTGGAACGTCCATGGATACATCAGTATATGATATACCATCAACCTTGCACCAGTGCTTGAAGTACGTAGACTATCACGACATCGTCAAGACATAATTTGTCGATGTTGATTCATTCAAAGGGGTTGAGGCCTATTACTCTGACTCGATCCTCTTCAAGCATGTCCACTAAGATAAAGGAGGCAATGATGTCGATGATGAGGCAGAGACTGGGATAACATCGGACAAACCCTTGAGATTCTATCTCAAAGTATGCGCTCTCAACACAGCTTCGTCCCTCATAGTAAAACTGTATAAGAAAGTACCTGAACCTATGGTCGTTCACCTTCGTAGACCGAGTCGACCGCTGAAGGAAGACCCGACACCTGCTACGACTTCTAAACCTTTAGTGGTAAAGCTGCACAGGAAACCTTCGAAGCCATCGCTCGCACTGGGGGTAGATCTCGGGAAGGATAAACTAGAGGAGTACTTAGTCGCTCATGCTAACGTCCCTTCTCTCGATGATATAATTCCCGAGGACGAGATCCCTTATTTTATCAATAAAGGAATATCTTTGAACTACTCGGATGTCGCACATCTCAATACATTATATCCCATTGAGCATGGTCTAGGCTTGCACCTACATACACAGGTGACTACCACCTATGCAGTCAACCAGATTCTCGCCAGTAGGAACTCCTACTTCATAGTTCCAGAAAGGATTAGGGGAGACAAACTCATTATCTTCGGTAGAGTAAAAAGTCTCCAATCCTCTGTCACAAAGGAACTGGAGCCAGAACTCGATACTGACAAAATACCACTTCACCGATACAGTTCTCAAACCAAGATGCTCATCCAGAAGATGGGATACGATCTGAAAGTCGCTAGGGGCTTGAACTATAGCAAAGGACGATGGATGCCCATGTGTCTGCAGGCTCCTACAAGCAATCCCGAGGATCACTACCATAAGACCGAGCATGACTTATGGTATGTCATGCCTCCCACAATCTCCGAAGGCTCGAATGAAGGAGATAAGTTACACTCTCATTCTTTATAATCTTCCTCTTGGGACTCTGACATCAGTATCGAGGAGATACTCAAACAAATATTGTCTACCAACATGGTGTCAGCTTACCCTGAGGCAGACGACGCAGATCCACATACTCTTTAAAGTAGAACCGTGGGCCCAATTTCTAACCGTACAATGGGAGATGTGGTTCGAACAAAGAGAACCTCCCACTAAGCATGAAGTCATACAAATCAATATGGGCGACGAATCCTCCCCTAAATCTATTTTCATCAACAAAACTCAATTCAATGGCAAAAAACACGTCCCGTAGCGACTTCTGATTCTGCGAAACGGGTGATAGGTAGTATGTTGTATATACCTCAATATAACTCATATACCAATAATTATTCATGAAGTAAACACATATAAAGCTAACCTACTTGACTACAAAAAATAATATAATATAAGCTAGCAGATAATGAAATAGGAAATAAACTCAGGCTAGAGTATCACCAACATCAATATAGATTATAACACAAAAAATGAGTCCAACATCCGTGATCCAGAATATAAGTACATGCTAATAAAGGTTCTTCGGGAACGATTATGTTTAAATGATAATAAAAGAAAATACTAGATACTAGGTAAAGCTAAAGCACTCCAAGGGTCTCATCACGTCCCAACTCGGTATCAACAATCACCTCGTCTACTACGTCCTCTTAAGGATCGTAGAAAGTGGGATAAAAGTCATCCTCGCCTAAAGTATCAACGCCATTCGATCATGATTTAAGTAAAATATAGTTACACATTAAAATTACTCAAAACAGTATAAATAATATAATGAAAGAGAAATAAAGGAGCATATAATGGAATATCTCATGTAAAAGTAAAAAAAAAATCATGGCAAGACTAGTGATATGATAAACGATCTTAAGTAAACAAGTAGTAGTAGTAGTAGTAGTAGTAGTAGTAGTAGTAGTAATAGTAGTACGTGTGACTCGTGTGTTTATATACTATGTTCGACATAGTGACGGCCATGGTAGGTTATATGACACAACAGTAAACGACGGCTATCAAACACAATTTTGGACAGTATGGCTCGTCATTACGGCAGGTACATGACAGCTATCATTCACGATTTGTCCGATAAAATATGGGTTGATCACATTCCTACTAAAGTATTCTCATGTCCGACTACCTCTTAGGAATATAATTCATAATACAAGTCCAGTGAATCACAAAACAAGACCAAGTTCAAGTAATAGTGATATAAGAAAGTAATATAACTATGTAAATATATTATTTATAATAAGGTACGCTTTATTGACCCTAAAAATGACCAAGTTCCAGAATTGTGATCTTCGAACCTCTCATGAGATATCATCCGGTAGGTGGTACAAAGCCCCCCATTGGTGTTCCCGTTGAAAATAAGGAAAAGGCAATCTTTAGTTGAATCAAACAAGAAGATCCATGCTAGAACTATATTACAGCATGAAGGGTGTCCATGCTGAAGCTGTACTTCAGCGTAAATGGCATACACGCTGAAGCTATATTCTAACGTGAAGGATGTCCAAGCTAAAGTTACAATCCAGGTGCCCACATTAAAGTTGCATTCCAGCGTGAAGGGTGTCCACGTTGGAGCTGCATTCTAGCGTGAAGGGTATCCACGTTGGAGCTACATTCTAGCGTGAAGGATTTTTATACTGAAGCTGCATTCCAATGTTAAGGGCTTTTTACTTTAAAACTGCCTTCCCGCATGAAGGGCTTCCACTCTAGAAGTACATTTAGCATTGTCATGCCCCCAAACCAGAATACTGGAAAGTGGAGGCGGACAAAGCCAGCTACGTACACCAGAGTACTAAATACTCCGAGATACGATCACGGCTGTCTAGACATGTGAGGGTTTACTCTACAATCCAATAGTCATTCCTGGGTCAAGAGTGTCACTAATACTTTTCTCGGAGAGGGACATTTTTATCTTTTACTATTGTTGCTAATAATTGTATTTCATATTAATTATATTGAATATATTTTTATTTTTTCAATATTTTATATTGATATATATATATATATATATATATATATGTATATATATATATATATATATATATATATATATATATATATATATATATATATCGATATATATGTATATATATATATATATGTATATATATATATATGTATATATATATATATATATGTATATATATATATATATATATATATATATATATCGTATATAGTTGATAGATAGTTGTTAGCCATTAGTTAGAATAGTTGTTAGTAAAACTAATTGGACCCAAATAGATTTGTCATGACACAATTAGTGCACATAATTAGTTAGCCATAGTTGACCCTTTAATTTAGTGAGAATGATTAGTAAAATCTTTCCTTTAATTATTAGAACCCCTCTTTAATTAAATCACTTTCCTAACTAAAACTTCATACTAATTATGAGGGCTTATTAGAAATTTTATATTGCATTAGGGTTAGAAATAGTGGCTGGTCATATTCCCTTTATAAATCCCTCATTTGATTCATTAATAGCCTCTAACAAACCCTAATTAGCCTCCTCTCATTTCTCTCTCCATTTGAGAAGAAGACCCAACATCTTCCATTTCCAAATTGATCTCCAACCATTTCCTATTATCATCCTAAGGAGGTTTGAGCTTGGATTAGCAAGGAGGAAGAATTGAAAGGAGAGAAGCTTGAAAGAGGTGTCCATTCTTTAGGATTGTGTCCACTAGTGCATTTGCATTGGAAATCCATCTTCCAATAGGTAAATCTGAGAATAACCTTTGTATATTGCACCTAAATAGTATAATTAGTTATTTAGAATCTACCTTTTCATTAGGGCTACCCATAGGGAGAATCTTGGGCTTCATTAGACCCATCTAGAGACTTTAACATAGAGTTTTGTGTCAATTTTGGAAAAAATTCGAGATTGGCACATCAAGTGTTTGTCATTATGTTAGGTAGATATATTTTTTTTTTTTTTGGTGTTGTGAGTCTAGCTACGTGTCCACAATTGGATACGAGTAGGTCGTATCACAAGGTTTTGTGATACGGGACAATTTGGAGGGTTTTTTTTTTGACACGGGTGCCACACACATATAAAATTGTACCATGACACTTGGAATGATGTGTTAGCACTTAGAATAGGTTCTAATTGCTATTTAGAACTTGTGGATATAATTTGGGTTGAGTTGGATAGGTTTGGGGTATGTATCATGAGCTTATCATGGCGTATCATGGGATGCACACCACATATTTGTTGGAATGACAAGTTGGTCATTCTTAGCTTGATTCTCAGTTTTACTCTTGATTATATATTTGTATACTCATTAGAATAGGTATATATATAAGTTTTAAGTGTATATATATATATATATATATATATATATATATATATATATATATATATATATGTGTGTGTGTGTGTGTGTGTGTGTGTGTGTGTGTGTGTGTGTGTGTGAGTAGTATCGAGTTGTAGGAAGGTGAAGGATATCGAGCACATAGAAGCAACAAGGTCATGGGTCCTGTGTTTAGTGTATCATAGTAGAGGGATTATGTATAAATGTGTGTGTGTGTGACTTGAGTGTACAGTGAGGGAGAGAGGCATATGGTTTTAGTTGGCAGTTGGGGGAGGCCTGAGGTATGGTACAGTCTTGTGTGTGTGTCTGTGGTTGAGTGTGAGTATAGTTTTGGAGGGGATTAATTGTTAGTATAATTGTGGTGATTGTTGAGGCTTGTGTGCATGAGGATGGGGTTGCTGCTAGCAAGTAACAAACAGAGGGGTGGCCTGATGAAGTGTACATAGCCGGCTGGTAGCAGATACAGCAATTACAGAGGCATGTGTTATAGTATGACTTGCAACAACAGTGCTTGGTATCTACAGAGAAGTTTATTAACAGTTGTTGCATAAGGAAGAAGCAATTATAGTAGCAGGAATGATGTGTCTCATTCCTATGCACAATAGCTAGGATGGAGTGTATATGTGTTGATTGTACACTGTAGAATCTGGATATGAATATGAGTGTCAAGGCAGATCTGGGTATAGGTGATAAGGGTAGTACCAATAAGGGGGTGATAAGAGTTAAACTTGGATGTGCAATAAAAATTAGAATGGAGCATCAGCAGCAGTATATGTGTGTTATACATGATTGTGTATCAGAGTTTAGGGGTAAACACGTATATTATGTCAGGGTGTTTCCAGTATCAAGTGTAGAGAGTGTTTCAGATTCTAGGATTGTGTGTGTACATGTGTGCTAGGGGTAAGTGAGGCTTGTGTGTGTAGGTTGGTGTCGGGTAGGGTCTGTGTGTTATAGAGAAACTCGACTTTAGTTGCAATCTCAATTAGCATCTATGTACTATACGTATCCTATAGTATCTGCAAGTCCGTAGATAGTAGGGACGAGATAGAGGATTGGTTGCAGCCTAGTCGAGGCATTTGTTACAGGATGCAGAGTAGTTTAGGGAGGAGCTTGAGAGCTTAGTTTAGGTTATAGTGAGGTGAGGTTGAGAGCTCATTTGCTCGCAATGTAGGTGCAACTTGAGTTAAGGAGTTGCAGGGATATTATAGCAACTACATTGCTGTTTGGACTGGGTAGGCAGGCACTGGAGTTGGAGAATGCAACGGCAATGCAGGCTAGTGAGATTAAGAGTATTTGAGGGTTAGTATGGGGGTGTTCAAGTTGACTAGTGAGATGTGAGTGAATGTGAGCTATGTGCTAGTGAGTGCAAGCGAGTAAGGGTTTTAGAGTTGAGTGTATTGATGGCAAGAGAAGGTATTAGTGGTATATGCAAAGTAGGGAGTAACAGTTTCAGATAGTAAGTGTTATTGCAGTATGACTTGTGGCAACACAAGGAATGCAATGAAAGGGAAATAGCAGGTATATGTGGGTGTTGATATGAGTGTTAGGTGGTGTGTATTGTATTATGTTATATGAGTTGATTGAGGTAATGCTAGGGTAGAGTGAGGTATTAGGGTATGGACTAGATATCATGCTATTAGCAAAATAAAATGGGTTATGGGCTAAGATATCATAAGTTATGGATATATATAGGTCTATATAGTATATTATGATATTAATATAACCTAAAAGACCTAGTATTACCAAAGTATTACTAATAGGTAATGAGTATATGTTCAGATACTACAAGTTATTGATGACATAAAGCTTATAGGTATAAGTATATGATACTTGGTATTGGTATTAGCTAGTTAGTCTAGAAACTTAGTATTAGCAAGGTAATGACTAGTTTAGATCTAGATAACCTAATTTAGTAAGGTTTGACTAGTTTGACTTAGTTTGACCTAGCTTGACTTGGTATTGACCTAGAATTGACTAGTATGGACTAGATTGGACCTAGAAATCATATTTTAACTTATTTAAGCATGTTTATCATTCCAATACACCTACATGACATTGATACTTCATATTAGGTTACCTTAACTCCAGTCCAGTCACAGATTGGTATTGTCAGCTCAGGACCACAAGAGAGTACATTCTCTAATAGTTTTATTATTTGATAATTATTATAAAATAAGTATTTAGAAATGTATTAGTTGATTCATGACACATTGGTATACGGATTAGTATATACATATATCCTCAGTCATGAGATATTATTTATTATTTTATTGTTCACTTGTTCTTGCATAGTTTAGACAATGTTTAACCTTAGATAATATTTAATAGTAGACAATGTTCATTGACTATCTTGCATCGTGACGTGTCATGGTTGGATCAATTATACTAGTCGGGGAAAGGGAGAGTGTTAGCTAGATATGTGATCAAAGCCTAGACAATGTTCAATGTTTAAGATAGATAATGTTTATCCAACGTTTAATTAGATAATGTTCAACCCAAGCCGTTCACATATCTAACTAGTATTTCAAACACTTAGTATAGTTACAGTTCTTTACCATATTCTATTTTATTGTCTTATTCTATTTCATCATGGTCAGTATATACTATATTGCTCTTGTTTATCTATTTTTGTTTGCTATTTAGATCAAAACAAGAACTGGAAGAACTGGATTTGATTAACAAACTAAGAGAGTACAAAGAAGAGTCCTAGAAGAACATCTAAGTACAAAATTATTTTCTGGAGGGGTGACAATGGAGGGTTAGGAGTGTAGAAACTCTCTTTACTCCGTGGACGATCTGATGTAGCAGCTCTTCTCTCTCCCTTGAGTGCTGATTCGCGGATAGCCATCCAGCCTTTTGTCTGAGTCTGGTACCCTACTATTTATAATCATATTTGTGGTCGCTTGGATTTTAGACCGCATGGATGGCGGGGTTTGCCACGTGTCCCCTCTAAACAGAAGGGTGCTACAGTTATGCACGGGAATCCGGGCTCCGCTGCCACGTGAACATTTGTTGGGATTTTGTTGTTTGCTGAGTATTTGGGCGATTCTCAATTGTATAGGCACGACTTGGTCAAATAGACACGTGATCGTTATTTGGTTAGAGAGGACCACACAGTTGTAACAACAAGACTTGGTCGACGTGGAATCTGGGACACATATAGCGAAAGACGCACGGGACGCACGGAGTCTGGAATGCACGGGACTAGAGCCGCATGGACCGCATGGAGTCTGGAACGCATGGGCTAGAGTCGCATGGGATGCATGGAGTATGGGACGCATGGGCCAGAGACGCATGGAATGCATGGAGTCTGGGACGCATGGCCAGAGCCGCATGGGATTTTTTTGTCGAGTTGTCCACGTGACTCTGCACCATCCTTGGGACTTCTGCCTCTTAGTGTGTTCTTGTCCTTCGAGGTGATCAGGAAAATCTTTTTTATCAGAATTTTGTGTCAGGCGCCATCTTTGTTGTCGGGACTTCATGTCAGGTCGACCTGCGGCCAGTTGTCAGGACGCTTGTTTGTACCTCATGGGTTCCCTTTTTTGGGCCGTATGGTGTCCATGCGGTCCATCATCTGTTTAGTTTTATTTTGGGGTGCATGAACGTCGGTCGCATGGCTACATATTTTCTATGTTTCTACAAGACCCCCTTCAAAGTTTTTAAACTAATAAGTTTGAAATACTTTGAATAAGAAGAATGGATGGGGTATGTTCGGGACACATGGTCATTTAGCCGCATGGAAGAATAGTGTCAGGCTGTCAATTATGCATTAACTACCAGATTTGCCTTGACCCTTGAGTGGATTCTGTTCGAATTTTGAGCCACCCTTGTATACGGATCCTAATATTGACGATTATAGGAGGGAGCCCAGAGACATTCATCCAGCTTCTCGTTCCAGTCGTATTTGTTGGAAGGCACACATTTCTTGAGGATCTAGATGATATTTTTGTTGAACGCTTTCGCTAGACCTTTTGATGCGGGGTTATATGCCGTGGAGGCTTTATTTTGGATTCGGTTCTTGTCACAAAACTGATAGAAGGCTTGACTTATGAACTATGAACCATTATCGTAGATGATTCTATGCGGCAAGCCGAAGTAATATATGATGTGATGCCTAATGAAGTTAATCACGTTTGCTGTTTTGACTTCAGCGAGCTGAACAACTTTTGCCTATTTGGAGAAGTAGTCGGTTATCACCAGGATAAACCGATGTTCTTTTGATTAAGACGGACTGATT
The DNA here is from genome assembly GCA_036927795.1 of Iris macrosiphon. Classification (NCBI taxonomy): domain Eukaryota; kingdom Viridiplantae; phylum Streptophyta; class Magnoliopsida; order Asparagales; family Iridaceae; genus Iris; species Iris macrosiphon. Next base: position 25,170,801 of record JAYESA010000005.1, on the reverse strand, counting down.
AGCCCGATGATGTCCATTTTCCATGCCTTAAACAGTCAAGATGCTATCGTTGGGTGTAGGAACTCAGATGGCTGATGGATGAAGTCTGCATGGATTTGGCATGCTTGGCACTTTCTTGCATAATCGACAACATCTGCTACCATCGTCGGCTAATAGTAGCCCATTCTTCAAAGATGGTCCTGTAGCTTTGGACTGGGTTGATTCGCCCCACAGACACCGTCGTGAGCTTCGTGGAGGGCTTATTTTGCTTCTGCGTTCGACAAGCATCAGAGCAGAAGGCCGTTGTAGGACTGACGGTACAATATTTTGATCTCTGTATCATAATAGAAACGGAGGGAGCGTCTTCTTATTGAAGTAGCTTCCTTTGTATTTTTAGGAAGAATTCCATAGACTGCGTAGTCGATGAATAGAAGACTCCAATCTTAAGTATCGGTATCGACCTTCGTCGCATAGCTGAGGCATAAGAATAGGTTGATTTTGGGACATACCAGCTCTTGACCGATTACCGTGATTAACTGATGGGTATTGCCTGGGACTGCCAAGGAAGCAGCGAGGCCGGCTAAAGCGTCCGCCTTAATATTTTACAACCGAGGGATATGCTCGATAAAGAATATCTCGAAAGCCGCGATAATGTTATGTGCAGCTTGGTGGTAGGGGATCAAGTCTTCGTTTCAGACTTCGTATACTCCTCGAACTTTATTAACGATAAGCTGAGAATCGCTGTAGGGTTCCAAGTACTCTACTCTAACTTGTTTGGCTAGCTGAAACCTGATGATTAGGGCATTATATTCTAATAAATTATTAGAGCATGGCTTCGTGAGAGAGTATGCGCGATTGATAACGAGGCTGTATGGGGAGATCAACACTATCCCGACCCCAGCGATGATGTTGTCTTTGGGCCCTGCTCTTGAAGCACCGTCAAACATTCGCCAAACTACTTCGTGTAAGGTAACGTTGGCGTCTGCCACTTTGTTTTGAATCTCTTCATAGAGCTTTGAGATTTATGACCCCTAGTGGGCTGCCAGAAAGTTGGCCAATGCCTGACCCTTGACGGTCTTATGTGGAACGAATACCATATCATATAAATATAAAAGCATTGTCCAGGTAGCCAAGCGGGAACTAAGTACCCCAGGTTTGGTCATGAGGACCCTGAGGAGGTTGACTCACGAGATTACGTGAATGGTTTGTCCAGTCACGTAGTATCGAGTTTTCTGGATGCCGAATACCATCGCAAGGCAATCTTTCTCGACGATATTATATCTATGCTCTGGGCCAACCATTATCCGACTGAGGTAGTATATGGCCTATTCGTGGCCTGAATCACTATTCTGGGCTAACAGGACATCGAGAGAGTGATCTATTATGCTTACATAGAGCATAAACGGCTTTCCCATGACCGGGGCCACCAGCACAGGGAGGTTTCATAGGTATTCTTTGATGTTGTCGAACGCTCGTTGGCACTCTTCATTCCAAACAAAGGAGACACCTTTCTTTATGAGCTGTGTGAACGGTCGGTAATGTCCAGAGAGGTTTGATATGAACCTCCTGATGTATGCCAACCTCCCTTGGAGGTCGCGGAGTTTCCAGAGGTTCCTTAGCGGGTGCATCTCCAGGAAAGCCTTGGTCTTGTCGGGGTCTATGTGAATACCCCAGAAAGTGATGACAAAACCTAGGAATTTGTCGCTGGATACTCCCAGGAAGGACTTATTAGGGTTTATCTTGAGGGGGTGTGTGCGCATTAAGTCGAACACGGTCCTTAGATCTTGGAGGTGATCATCTTTAGAGCGAATCTTGACGACAATGTCGTTGATGTAGCATTCCACCGTCTTGTGCAGATATTTATGAAAAATGGTACTCATAGCTCGCTGATATGTAGCACCTGCGTTCTTCAGACCGAAAGGCATGACCGTATAGCAGTATACGCCTATCGGGGTCCGAAATAACATATGTTTCTCATCGTCTGGAAATATCTTGATTTGGTTATAGCCTGAGAAGCCATCCATGAAGGACATGCGCTCAAAGCCACAAGCATTGTCGATTATTACGTCAGTGATTGGGAGGGAGAATTCATCTTTGTGATATGCCGTATTTAGATTACGGAAGTCGATACAGTCTCGGATCTTTCCATTCTTCTTAACGACATGCACAATGTTGGCTACCCATTCGGGGTATTATTTTTCACGGATGAAGCCACTAGCTATCAGATTGTTGACTTCAGCTTCGATGGATTCCATCACGTCTGGCAGGAAGTGTCGTTGCTGTTGGTTGACTGGTTTGACGTCTGACCGAATGTTGAGTTTGTGGACCACAATTTGGGGATCCAATCCTGGCATATCTTCGTAACTCCAAGTAAAGATATTGATGTGTTCCTTGACGAGTTGTAATAGAGATTCTCGGTCTTCGTCGGATAGACTTTTGATGACGAAGATAGACTTTGGGGAGGTCTCGTCACGTAGATCAACTTGAACAACTTCATCCTTGGTAGGAGGTTCTTGCTGCTCAAAATGCATCTCCCATTATGAACCCAGGTGTTGGGCCCAAGGTTTCATCTCGAAGAGCTTGGGTGGATCCTTGTTGTCTTCCTCTAGGTTGGCAGACACCATATTAGAGGACAGTGTTTGTCTGAGCATGTTCCCAATATTGATGTCGGAGTCACAGGCTGATAATTCTGAAGAGTGCGAGCGATCTTTGTCTTCTTTATCTGAGCCTTCGGGGTTATAGGAGGCGTTACTGTCATGCCCCAGTTCCAAATATAAGAAATTAAGCCACGTGGCAATGGCCAGCGGGTACACTTCGATGGACATCCCAATCTAATAAACCCGACGGAGTGCACCTAAGCTGTAAAGTACAATGATAGAACCCAAAACATAATACATAGATAGTGAAACTAAATCTCATCCACAAACACAGATATATATAGAGAAAATAGAGAAAATCATAACTACTAATGTGCAGAAGAGAAATAACACAAGGAATGTATCATAGTACAAATACTAGAAGAGTCACACGGGAACAAACCAGCTAGTACAAATACTGAAATAAAGAAAAGCAGTAAGATAACTAGGAACAGTATCTGAAATCTAGGTAGTAATACCATCCTATGGTGAAGTCACTACCAGAGATCAAACGAAGTCCTCGGGAATGATCTCGTCCTCTGCAACAGGTCCTGCTGCTGGATATGCACCCGGTCCGTACTACTCCGGGTACTCCTCCTCGCCTAAGCCTGGAAAGGAACCAGGTCCTCAGAGGAACGTAACAAGGTACAAAAATACAGCATGCTAAAGTATAAGAGAAAAAAATAAGTACAACGCCAGTGTAATCTAGCATAACCACCTAAGTGAGACAGTTTGAAGACAATATTCGACGCATGGGCTGTCCAAAATAAAACCGTAGCTCCGGACACGAAAACACACGAGACGTACCGTAGCTCCGGGCAAAGAGTCATACGGGTGATACTACTACTCCGGATACATGAACACTACATAAATGGAATATATACATATATATAGCGTATGCAGAGGAGCCCAAATGTCTAGTAGCTGTCTTCCCCTTCCTAAATGGTCAGTGAGTGTGCGCTGAACCTGAACCTCTATCTAGCAGTCTCGTCATACTGAAGTAACTATCAACAATCACGACCCTAAAGTCGTCCCAATTTCCGGTCATGCTGACAGTATCAGGATACAAGAAATCTGGCATGATGACAGTGTATGGATGTGTCCTAGGGTTATGATGTAAACAAGTAAGTACATCATGGTGTTACAAATCATCTATCACTCGTTACTAGACGTTACCGACGAACGTCTGCACCCGATTATGACCCGGACGCGAAGTAACGATTCTAATCCAAAACGTGCACAATGCATATAATAAATAAATAAATATCTGGTAACTGAAATACAGGGTGACAAGGTACACTTGTCTAGATCCGATTGCTGAAGATGGGGCTCCGGTACAACATCCAAGTCCGCGGGTCCCGTAGTACCTAGAGACGAGATACAAGCTCAATCAATAAACTATCACGATGCTAAAATAAGAGGTGACACACATCTAGCATAGGCTTCAATCTTAGTTACAAGCTCACATAAACACTAAGCTAGAGAGTTGACCATGATTGACTAGAGGTACGTTACATCTAATACTATCAATCACCTGTATAATATCATCAGACAAATCATCAATCCCCTATATTTATCTTGGTGTTTTCAGTAGTTTGAGTATGTTCATTCCTCATATTTTACCCTGGTCTTCACAAACGTTATCATGCATGTTTACATATATCATCCTCAAATAAAATAATTATTATTTATTAAACCCTCAATTATATAAAACCGTCTTTTAATTATTTGAACATCATTTCACATATGCACAGCTACTCCTCAAATAACTTCATTATTAAATATTAGCTTTCAATAATAACCAATGGTTTGATATCACTCTATTATTTCACAATAATTAAACCTGCTCATCAATAATAATCAATATGCACGGAACATAGAACCCTAAGATCTCATATCTAGCATTCTTAAACCCTAATACTCAATATAGCATTAAACACAACCCTAAAACTAACTAAGTTATATATAACAAGTAACAACAATACTACACTAAACAGGGGGTAGGGGTGAGGTTACCTCGGTGGCGGTGTGGTAGCAGTTGGCCGAGGGATTTGCCGGAAAGGTGGTCGAGGGAGTGCAGCGGGTGGAGGAGGTTGGTGGTCGACAGTGGGTGGAGAAGGTGATTGTTGACAACGGGATAGAGGAGGTAACGATCGACAGCGGGCGGCTCGCCAGAGTTGAGGTCAGTCGATGGTGGTGATGGAAGCACAGATGGAGGAGGCGACGCTGTGGGTGGCAGCAGCTCAGCCGAGGGGGAACGGTTGTCGATAGCGGGTGATGGTGGATCGAGGTGGCGGAGTTGCGAGTGGAGGTTGCTGGCGGTTGTTGGCAGCAAAAATGGAGGTTGAGGCACGGTGAAGGCCGGGGTAGCAGTTGAGATGGAGGAGGAAGCTCGAGGGTGGCTGAAGTAGCAGAGGTTACTGCTCGGCCGAGGGTGGTGGAGCGGGTGACTCGGGTTGAAGAAGAAGAAGAAGAAGAAGAAGAAGAAGAAGAAGAAGAGAAAGGGAGGGCTTCGGCTGTGTAGTGAAGTAGGAAGAGGGAGGAGAGAGAGAGGGGGAGGGGTTTTCAATGTCCCTAGGGATTAGGGCCGGCATTGGGAAAGAGGAAGAAAGAGGGATTATATATGTGAGATTGTGGTGAGGATGAGTTTAAATTTTGAATGGATGGTCCAGATTTTACATGGAGAAAGTGTACATCAAAAGGAGAAGAGAGGGATTGATTTGACCGGTCAAGAGATGAGGGAGAGGGTTTCTTCATGTGCCTTAGACAATAGGGTGGTGACACCTATCACTACATTTGCAAATAAGCCCCTTAACTTTTGGGTATTTGCACAAGTATATAAAATGATGGGGATTTGATGGGAGAAGTGGTGTTTAGTGTTATGTAGGGTGAGGGGGTGTTGTGTGGTTTGCATGGGCTTAATGAATGAGGTATTGGGTTAAATTGGGTTTAAGTTAGGATTAGTCAAAGTTGGTATCTCTAATTTAATTAAAATAAAATGTCATGTTTTCTTAAATTAAATGGGGGCACATGGGGTCTCAATTAGGAGTGACACAAAGGTCATGAACGGTGTAGGCTTGGTGTCAGTCTTGGGCCCTTTAATTGGTTCGGCTAAACAGGTTGAGTTTGTGTCCCAAAATTGATGGCAACGACAAAGGTACGCGACACAGGATTAAAGAATGGATTTCAGGACCGGGAAGTTGTGCAATTAAATTAGAGCACAAGGGATTGTGTTTGTGAGTGACAGAAAAGTCCAGCGCCTAGGTTGGCTTGTCAAGTCAAGAGTGCAATAATTTGTTGGAGATTATGGGCTATTGTTGGGTTTCGAATATTATAAAAATGGTAGGGTGCACCAAGGGTTAAAATAAAGAATCAGACACGGCAACACAAAATTCTAAACCTCAAATACCTTGTTGATACACAATATTTCTAACCTTATCTAGTCTACCTAAAATAATAATTGAGGGGGTTTACATTCTTCCCAACTTAGAAAATTTTTGTCCCCGAAATTAAAAGTAAAGCACGAATAATATCTACGAGAATTTAAAAGTAGACTGGTAATCGAATGCAGTACGTAAATTCGTACCTTGGTCCTCAAATAAATACGGGAAACGTTGCCGAATGGAATCCTCGCGCTCCCAGCTAGACTCACCTGGCGAATGATTCTTTCATGCAACCCTAACCAGTCGAATAGTCTGACCCCTCAAAGTCTTCTTACTGCGATCGAGTATTTCCACCGGCTGCTCTGCATATGATAAACTGGGCCCGACTGAAATCTACGAATGATCAAGCACGTGGCTAGGGTCTGCCACGTATCTCCTCAACTACGATACGTGAAATATGTCGTGCACTCCTTCTAATAATAGAGGCAATGCAAGACGATAAGCCACTTCGCCAACTCATTCTAAGATGTCAAAAGGTCCGATGTACCTCGGACTCAGCTTGCCTCTGCCTCCGAATCTGATGGTACCATGAGTAGGTGATATCTTCAAAAATATATGGTCACCTTCTTTAAACTCTAAAGGTCTGCGGTACGCATCTGTCCATTGCTTCTGTTTGTCCTATGCTACACGCAGGTAGCTCTGAATCTGCTTTACTTTCTCCACTGTCTGTGCCACCAACTCTGGACCCAGTATCTGATGCTTTCCCACGTCTCTCCAACATATCGGTGACCTACACTTCCTGTCGTACAGTGCCTCATAAGGTGCCATCTGTATGCTGGCCTGTTAGCTGTTGTTGTAGGAGAATTCCACCAAGTGTAGATGGTCCTCCCAAGATCCTCCAAAGTCGATCATGCACTCTCTCAACATATCCTCTAGTATATGTATCGTGTGCTCTTACTGGCCATCAGTCTGTTGATGATATGCAGTGCTGAACTTGAGACGAGTTTCTAGACTCTCCTGCATACTCCGCCAAAAATATGACGTGAATCTGGAATCATGATCCGATATAATGCTGACAGGCACTCCATGTAGTCGTACTATCTGCCTCATATACATGTCAGCTAATATCTCCGTGGACTGCCCAACTCTGAAGGGCAAGAAATGTACAGACTTTGTGAGTCAGTCCACGATAACCCAGACTGCATCCTTCCTGCTAGGGCTCCTCGGGAATCCTGTGACAAAGTCTATGGTAATATATTCCCACTTCCACTCGGGAATGGGAAGCGGCTGCAATAGTCCTGCAGTCCTCTGAAGTTCAGCCTTGACTTGCTGACAGACCAAACATCTCGCTACGAATCTCGCAATCTTCTTCTTCATCCCATGCCACCAGTAATGTTGTCTCAGATCTCGGTACATCTTCGTACCCCCGGGATGAATAGAATAAATCGAGCTATGAGCCTCGGTCATCAACTCCTGGCATAGCTTGCTACTCGGAACGTATAGGCGATATCTACACCTCAATGTTCTGTCTTCATGAATCCTGAGTCCCGTCTGCATGCCGACCTCTTTTCTCTCTTGCAGTCGTCAGAATCTCGCATCTGTAGGCAGGGCTGCCTTGATCCTCTCAACCAAATTAGACTGAACCTCAAGACTGGCCATCTGTCCATCCCTGCCTAGCAATATAACTTCTATCTCGAGATCCTGAAGATCCTCTAACAATTGTCACTGAGTCATCAAAAAGTATGCTATGGGCTTCCTGCTTAAGGCATCTGCTACTATATTCGCCTTGCCAGGGTGGTACTGTAACTCTATATCATAGTCTGTCATCAACTCTATCCATCGTCTCTGTCTTATGTTGAGCTCTTTCTGAGTGTAGACATACTTCAGACTTTTATGATCTGTGTAAATCTCAACACGCTCTCCATAAAGGTAGTACCGCCATAGCTTTAGTGCAAATACCACTGCAGGTAGCTCTAGATCGTGCGTCAGATAGTTCTTCTCATGAACTCTCAACTGTCTCAATGTGTAGGCTATTACCTTGCCGTGCTGCATCAGTACACATCCTAATCTGTTCCTAGACGCATCACTGTACACTATAAATCCTTCCGATCTTGAAGGAAGTGTCAAAATTGGTGCTGATGTCAGACACTTCTTTACCTCATCGAAAGCTGTCTGACACTCCTCAGTCCAGATAGACTCCTGCCTTTACGAGTCAGTCGCGTCATAGGTGAAGCGATCCTCGAGAATTTTTCCATGAACCTCCGATAATATCCAGTAAGTCCGAGAGAACTCCTAATCTCTGTAGCTGATGTAGGGGTAGGCCACGTCTGTACTGCAATAATCTTCTCCGGGTCAACTGATAGTCCATCTACGGTGATTATGTGTCCCAAAAATGGTACTCTATCCAAGCAGAACTCACATTTGCTGAGCTTGGCATATAGCCTCTCCTGCCTCAGCGTCTCCAATACGATCCTGAGATGCCTCTCATGCTCCTTCTGGCTCTTGGAATATACCAAGATGTCATCAATAAATGCCACCATGAACTTATCTAAGTACTGGTGGAAAACAGTGTTCATCAGACTCATAAATATTGCTGGTGCATTAGTTAAACCAAACGGCATGACTAGAAACTCATAGTGCCCGTACTTTATCCAAAAGGCCGTCTTCGGAATGTCCTCTCTTCGTACCTTGATCTGATGGTAGCTGGATCTGAGATTGATCTTCGAGAACATACATGCGCCTCTAAGCTAATCAAATAAATCATCGATGCGCGACAACGGATACTTATTCTTTATCGTTATCGCATTTAACGCCCTGTAATCGATACACAACCGTACCGTACCATCCTTCTTTGGTACAAATAAGATAGGTGCTCCCCATGGAGAAACACTAGCCCGAATGAAACCCTTATCTAAGAGATCATCTACTTGGACTTTCAACTCAACCAACTCCTTCGGTGCTAGTCTGTAGACAGGGGAAGTAACTGGCTCTGCTCCGGGAGTAAACTCTATAGTGAATATCTCTCTGTCAGGTGGCAGGCCTGAAAGATCCTCTAGAAATACATCCTCAAAATCTGATATAAAGTGAGGGTACATCAGTTCACCTTCTGCAATGTGTGTCGCTAAGGTAGGCTGGACACCATGCTCTCGGGCTCTCCGAAGAAACTCAAACTCAGGGTGATCTGGTGGTCTAAATATGACGCAACCATGATGGCAATCTAGCGTTGTATGGTATTGGCTCAACTAATCCATGCCTAAGACAATGTCATAGTCCGGCATGGAGAAGACCAGAAATCGGGCACGCATCTCTCGCCCGCAAATAACTACTGAACATAATCTACAAGTGTCGCTAACTGGTACTATTTCACCTCCCGTAAGAATCCTCTTAATCTTTGGAAGGGGTGTAGTTGCTATTCTATGGGTGGCCATGAAACTAGCAGCTATGAAAGAGTGTATGGCACCTGAATCAAATAATACTACTGCTGGTAATGAAGCTACTAAGATAGTACATGCGATCACTTCTCCGGCTGTCTCTGCCTCCTCTATAGTCATCGCATAGGCCTGACCATGTCTCAGTGCTGGTGCCCACGGCTGCTGTCGAGCCTGCTGGAATCGATCTGCCTGTGGGGCCAAGGGTGGCCTCCTATGATTTCCTCCTAGTGCTGGTGGTCGCAGTGGTCCAGCTCCTGCGTAAGGCAGCATCTGTCCGGGAAGCTGCTGATAAGGCCTCGGTACTGGCAAGGCTGGCCGATGAACCATCTGTACTGGAGCCCTCTGGTCTGGACAATCTCGGACTGCATGCTGGTCTGACCCATATCTTAGACATACGCCCAGCCTCTGTCGACGATCCCTCAATAAATGTTCCTTCTTGCCGCAGTAATGGCATGTGGGAATCGCTGGTCCCTGCAGGGATGCTGATCTCTGCTGCTGCTGTACCAGTGGATGTTTCACAAGTCCTCCCTGCGGAGCTCGAAATGATGATGACGATGCACAAGAGCGCTTCAGACTAGCCTCCATCTTGTTGATACGGTCCTAGCGTCGTGCTGCTAATAACACCTTGGAGTAGGAGGTGGGGGCTATAGACCCGATAAATCTCTGTGTCTCGAAACTCAGGCCTTGATAGAATTCTTGGCCTTGTTCTCCTCTGTCGGGATTAGGTACGGTACAAATCTTCTCAGACGGAGGAACTCAACATTGTATTCCTCAATAGTCAAACTGCCCTGCCTGAGGTTCTGGAATCGATCCCGAAGTTCTGCTCGGGCAGTGGAAGGTATATACATCTCCTGGAAGAGCCTAGAGAATTCCTCCCATGTGACCCGATCGGGTCCCAAATGCTCCTCCTCTGACAGCCACCAGTGATGAGCGTTGCTAGTAAGCTGCATCCTGACGACAGTCATCCATCTATGCCACGGAAGATCGGTGGCCTCTAGCTAGTGCTGAATGCTGGTGAGCCATGCATGAACCTTCGTTGTTCGTGCCAGCAAAAGAAAGTGGTATCATACGACGGAAGTCTATGACAGACCCCATCATCGATTGGCGTGCTAGTGGTGATGCATGTCCCAAGGCCGTCACAATACTCTCCCTCAAGGTCTCAGCCAGGCGCTACTGGGCCTGCTGCTGAGCCTGCTGCTGGACCTGCTGCTGGGCCTGCATCATCGCGTAGACCATCTAAAACATCTAAGGCCCGTCCATGGGTTGCCCTATTAGGAAATGCATATATGGCATCTGTAGAGGGAATGGAGGTGGTGGGGGGCAACTGCTGCTCCTCCTGTCTTGGGGTCCTCTGGTCCTCATGACCTGCCTGATATGGAGTCTGGTGCCAGTCCGAAGACACCTCTGGCTGCCCAGATGACTGTCCCTGGAGAGATGGAGTCAACAGAAGAACATGCCCCAGTTCCGGTTTCTCGGATGATCCTGCATCACGAGGGACATCGCCCGGCTGCCCGACACGTCCGCTACGGAGATTCATATCTCTGAAAAGAAGTCATGATTAAGATTAGCGTTGAGGAATTTAAACAAGATACAAATTGACAAAAGAAAATAAAATAGAGGTATTATGTAAAGGACTCAAACATGTAGATGAGATTCCTAATATCTATTCCTAATTTACAGGCTCGCTTGGCACAGTCAGGTGACCAAGACGATTTAAATCGAACCTGCTTGGGCCACCACAAAAATCTTGTCATGCCCCAGTTCCAAATATAAGGAACTGAGCCATGTGGCAATGGCCAGCAGGTATACTTCGACGGGTATCTAAATTTAATGGACCCGACGGAGTGCACATAAGCTGTAAAGTACAATGATAGAACCCAATACATAACACATAGACAGTAAAACTAAATCTCATCCACAGATAACAGATATAGAGCATATAGAGGAAATTATAACTACTAATGTGCAGAAGGGAAATAACACAGAAAATATATCATAGTACAAATACGAGAAGAGTCACACGGGAACAAACCCGCTAGTACAAATACTGAAATGAAGGAAAGCAGTAAGATAACTAGGAACGGTATCTGAAAGCTAGATAGTAATACCGTCCCATAGTGAAGTCACTATCAGAGATCAAACGAAGTCCTTGGGAATGATCTCGTCCTCTGCAACAGGTCCTGCTGCTGGATATGCACCTGGTCCGTACTCCTCCGGGTAGTCCTTCTTGTCTAAGCCTGGAAGGGAACCAGGTCCTCAGAGGAACGTAAAATGGTACAAAAATATAGCATGCCAAAGTATAATAGAAATAAACAAGTGCAACGCTGGTGTAATCTAGCATAACCACCTAAGTGAGGCACAGTTTGAAGACAATATTCGACGCGTGGGCTGTTCAAAATAAAATCGTAGCTCCGGACACGGAAACACACGGGACGTGCCGCAGCTCTGGGCAAAGAGTCACACGGGTAATACTACTACTCCGGATACAGGAACACTACATAAATAGAACATATACAAATATATAGTGCGTGTAGAGGAGCCCATACGTCTAGTAGCTGTCTTTCCCTTCCTAAACGGTCAGCGAGTGTGCGCTGAACCTGAACCTCTATCTAGCAGTCTCGTCATACTGAAGTAACTATCAACAATCACGACCCTAAAGTCGTCCCAGTTTTTGGTCATGCTGACAGTATCAGGATACATGAAATCTGGCACAATGACATTGTATGGATGTGTCCTAGGGTTATGATATAAACAAGTAAGTACATCAAGGTGTTGCGAATCATCTATCACTCGTTATTAGACGTTACCGATGAACGTCTTCACCCGATTATGACCCGGACACGAAGTAACGATTCTAATCCAAAATGCCCATAATGCATATAATAAATAAATAAATATCTAGTAACTGAAATACAAGGTGACAAGGTACACTTGCCTAGATTCGATTGCTGAAGATGGGGCTCCGGTACAACGTCCAAGTCCGCGGGTCCCGTAGTACCTAGAGACGAGATACAAGCTCAATCAATAAACTATCACGATGCTAAAATAAGAGGTGACACACGTCTAGCATAGGATTCAATCTTAGTTACAAGCTCACATAGACACTAAGCTAGAGGATTGACCATGATTGACTAGATGTACGTTACATCTAACACTATCAATCACCTGTATAATATCATCAGACAAATCCTCAATCCCCTATATTTATCATGGTATTTTCAGTAGTTCGAGTATGTTCATTCCTCAAATTTTACCCTGGTCTTCAAAGACGTTATCATGCATGTTTACATATATCATCCTCAAATAAAATAATTATTACTTATTAAACCCTCAATTATATAAAACCATCTTTTAATTATTTTAACATTATTTCACATATACACAACTACTCCTCAAATAACTTCATTATTAAATATCAGCTTTCAATAATAACCAATGGTTTGATATCACTCTACCATTTCACAATAATTAAACCTTCTCATCAATAATAATCAATATGCACGGAACATAGAACCCTAAGATCTCACATCTAGCATTCTTAAACCCTAATACTCAATATAGCATTAAACACAACCCTAAAACTAACTAAGTTATATATAACAAGTAACAACAATACTACACTAAATAAGGGGGTGGGGGAGATGTTATCTCGGTGGCGGTGTGGTGGCAGTTGGCCGAGGGGTTTGCCGGAGAGGTGGTCGAGGGAGTGCAGCGGGTGGAGGAGGTTGGTGGTCGACAGTAGGTGGAGAAGGTGATTGGTGACAACAGGATGGAGGAGGTGACGGTCGACAGCGGGTGGCTCACCGAAGTTGAGGTCAGTCGATGGTGGTGATGGCAGCACGGATGGAGGAGGTGACGCTGTGGGTGGCAGCAGCTCGGCCGAGGGGGAACGGTTGTCAACAACGGATGATGGTGGATCGAGGTGGCGGAGCTGCGAGTGGAGGTTGCTGGCGGTTGTTGGCAGCAAAAATAAAGGTAGAGGTACGGTGAAGGCCGGGGTAGCAGTTGAGATGGAGGAGGGAGCTCGGTGGTGGACGGAGTAGCAGAGGTTGCTGCTTGGCCGAGGGTGGTGGAGTGGGTGACTCGGGTTGAAGAAGAAGAAGAAGAAGAAGAAGAAGAAGAAGAGAAAGGGAGGGATTCGGCTGTGTAGTGAAGTAGGAAGAGGGAGGAGAGAGAGAGGGAGGAGGGGTTTTTAATGTTCCTAGGGATTAGTGCCGGCATTGGGAAAGGGGGAGTAGGAGGGATTATATATGTGAGTGTGTAGTGAGAATGAGTTTAAATTTTGAATAGATGGTCCAGATTCCACATGGAGAAGTGTACATCAAAAGGAGGAGAGAGGGATTGATTTGACCGGTCAAAAGATGATAAAGAGGGTTTCTTCATGTGCCTTAGCCAATATGGTGGTGACACCTATCACTACATTTGCAAGTAAGCCCCTAAACTTTTGGGTATTTGCACAAGTATGTAAAATGATAGGGATTTAGTGGAAGAAGTGGTATTTGGTGTTTTGTAGCGTGAGGGGGTGTTGTGTGTTTTGCATGGGCTTAATGAATGAGATATTGGGTTAAATTGGGGCTAAGTTGGGATTAGTCAAAGTTGGTATCCCCAATTTATTTAAAATAAAATATCATGTGCTCTTAAATTAAATGGGAGCACATGGGGTCTCAATTAGGAGTGACACAAAGGTCATAAACGGTGTAGGCTTGGTGTCAGTCTTGGACCCTTTAATTGGTCCAGCTAAACAGGTTGAGTTTATGTCCCAAAATTGATGACAACGACAAAGGTACGCGACACAGGATTAAAGAATAGATTTTAGGACCGGAAAGTTGTGCAATTAAATTAGAGCATAAGGGATTGGGTTTGTGAGTGACGAAAAAGTCCAACACCTAGGTTGGCTTGTTAAGTCAAGAGTGCAATAATTTGTTGGAGATTATGGGCTATTGTTGGGTTCCGAATATTGCAACAACGGTAGGGTGCACCAAGGGTTAAAATAAAGAATCAGACACGGCAACACAAAATTCTAAACCTCAAATACCTTGTTGCTACACAATATTTCTAACCCTATCTAGTCTACCTAAAATAATAATTGAGGGGGTTTATAGTTATATATCATAAGCCATGCTTAGTCTTATGATAGTAATCCTCAGACTTGCCCGTGGGGGGGAAGGAAGTCGTAAAGGCGACCTTCGGCCTTTGCCGTACTTTAATCCTTTAGTGACCTCCAGGTTGTATCCCATCTTTTGGATAAGATGTAGGGCTTGCGAGCTGTACCGGTAGAGCGGCATTCCTACCTCGGATTATAGTTCTACTTCCTTTGGGATGAAGGATCAGGGGTATTCCACTTTGACGAAGATGATGATCTTATCTCCCTTCTTCCTGGGTGGGACTAAGAAATAAGAATCCTAACTAGAGCAAAGAAGGTACACAATACAGATATTGGTCACTTGTGTGTGCAGATGGAGGCCCAGATCGTGCTCCAAGGAGTAGTGTGTACTTATATGCATACGCTCTGAGTAGTTCAAAGATAGTCCTTTATTGAGAAAATAAGGTATTTCTTCTCGCAGGATTATATCGTCAGGGAAAGGGATGTTGACATTGGCGGATATATATTCCTCCAGCTCATCATTCTCCTCGGCTACTCCCAGCGCAAGCGAAGACTTTGGTAGTTTTTTGCGTAATTTTACCACCAAAGGTCTGGAAGTTGCAGTCGCGGTCGGGTCTTCCTTTGGTGGTCGACTCGGCATGTGAAGGTGAATGATCATAGGTTCGAAAGGCATAGATAGGGAAAAATCTTCTTTTGGTGGTCGATTCGGCTTACGAAGGTAGATGACCATTGGTTCTGGCGACACCGAAGGTACCAGAGATTCATGTGCCTTCCTGCGCGATTTGACGATGAGGGGTGCAGCCGCATCGGGAGTGTGAACCTTGAGGCAGATTCTCATAGGCTCTCGGGTGCTGTTGTGGCCTCGACTTCATCATCGATCTCATTTCCACCTTCACCTTTGCGGACTTTCTTGTATAGGATCGAGTCGGAGTAGTAAATCTTGATACCCTTAAATGGTTCGACGTCAACGAACTCTGTTTTGATGAAACCGTGTTCGTCTACATATTTAGGTATTGCTGGAGGGTGGATGACACGATCCTATGTTCATGTATCCACAGATGCCCTAACAAGATATTGTAGGACGTATCTATGTCTATGACGTAGAAGGTGACTTTTGTTTTTAAGTCGTCGATCTGACATTTTAGGCAGATTTTACCCAGAGGGTAGCTCCTTCCCTTGTTGAAGCCACTGATGGCGGTATTGGTGGCCACCAGACGATGCATCGGGATCCCCATCGTCTGAAGTAAACTTCTCAGGATGATGTTGATGTTGATCAATAATCCTGGGTCAATATGCATTTGGTCCACCTTGATATCTCCAATATATCCTATGTAGTACATGGACCGATCGTGCCTATTATTCTTGAGTAACATATCTTATTGCGAGAAGGTGATATTGGGTATCGCATCCATGGCATTGTTGTAATATAGACAAGCAGTATTATCTTCGGTTGGTGGCTATATTTGTGCCAGGTTACATTGGCATTCTGTAGTACCTCACTCAGGGCAGCCCCAGTGACAATACTTTGGGTTGGCAATCTCTGTCGCCTTTGGCTGACGTCTGATGTCGGGGAACCAGATTTTGCCTTCCTGCATCAGCATATCGAAGATGGGTTTGACATCAGCATCTTCGAAAGAGTAAGTCTCATTTGGTTTTGGAGGTTCTGTCGGCTTTTGCTCAGGCTTCTTGGTCAAGATAGCGACCATAGCCTATTTTTTCTTTTTGTCACGGCTGCTATTGCCGCCATTATTATTATTGTTGTTGTTGTTGTTGCTATTGCTGGAACGGTTTCCATTTTCCTCAGCAGTAAGGATATGGATCCCTAAGTGCCGAGTGTCCTTGAGCTTCTTCTCAGCGTTGACACCACTTACAATAAATGTTGTCCAGTCTTTGAACTGGCTATCGCCCATCTTGAGACTGACTGCCGGAAGCATGTTCTTTCGGCACATCTCCATTAGTGTGGCCTCCGGATTGCCAGAAGGCAACCTTAGCGTCGCGGAATCGCTCGATGTAGTTTCGCTTCATTTCCTTCTCACCCTGGGTGACGTCCATCAAAGAAGACATCGTCATATCATTTCCTGCCTCATAGAATCTGTTAATAAACAGACGCTTGAGGTCATTAAAAGATGAGATACAGTTATATTCGAGACTGCAGAATCAAATAAAAGCTACCGTCGCCAATGACCCAACGAAGAGCCTGGTAAGGATAGCGTTGTTGTGGGGTAAGTGTCCCGTAGTGATCTTGAAGTAGCTCATAAAGCGATGAGGGAAGGACTTATCATCAAACGAGTTTATATTGAGGGCTTGTACTTAGGCGGATACGGTACAGCCCTCCACTCTATTGGGTTTTGTTGTGGCACCCCGAGATCACGGAGTGAGTCCTGATTGCTCATGGAGTCTACGTGAGCCTGAAGTTCTTGGACAACCCTTTCTTTCTTAGCTTTATCTCCTGCCGAAGGTGCCGACGAGCCAGGTAGGAGAGGATTACCGTCCGTGGGTGGAGCGGTCGTATTTGAATCCCCGTTGGCCCCGGGGTCCGGGTTTGCTTGCCCAGAGGCCCTTGCCGGCTGGGAGGCTATGTTTGCCTTAATTTTTAGCATTGTCTGGGTCAAAGCTTGCATTGATGCACTCATTTTATGAATCATGGCTTCGAGCATCTCGAGGTGCTGCCGGTCACTAGGGCCTTCATGGTCATCTTCGGCCATGTATACCATCCTCACACAGAGAGAAATTGAGGGGGCAATGGATGTCGTGCTCCCTGTCTCATACCTTTATAATGGGTAGTCTTCAAGGAGGGCAGGAGCCGTTATGTCTTTCTCGGATTCGAAGGGGATACTACCCCCCAGCGTAGAAGATTGTGTCATTTTAGTGGAAGTAGCTACCCTCTAAGATCTCGGAGTCCGTTCCTTGAGACTCATTGTCTCCTCAGAATGTCGGGTTGTCGCATACGTCCAGGGTGACACTACCCCCAGCTTAGGCTACCCCTTGTGGTTCTGAGGAAGAACTACCCCCAGGGGCTGATAGCTTCTTCCTTGAACGGGTACCTTAGAAGATGCCTTTCGCAGGTGCCGTCGTCAGCCATCCGGGTAATCGCCTTCGCGATGCAATGGTAGAGAGTGTCGGACTGGAGGTATTTGACTTCTTTCTTCCCTTAGTGGCGGGAAGCTTTCTAGTTGAGTAGTATGTGGCGAAGGGCAATTCCTCTTCCTTTGATACTTTCCTCTGATCTCCAGGTTGCTGCCGGGTAGGTTCTTTTCGGTGCAGTCGCTCAAAAGCCGACTTCCTGTTTGTGAGTACTGCTGCTTTATTGCAGCAGTAATTGATAATGATATTGGCGTAGTTGTGCCTCGGAGAAGGCACGTCGTATGCCGTAGTTGTTTCTCTTGCTTTGAGCTTGTGAGTACTCACGTCACACAAATTATACGAATGGTGTTTTACCTTTTGCATCCTTTTTGTGAGTCCGGGTATCCCGGGCACACGGATGTGCAGGTGCTGTATTTGCTCCCTGGCCTGGGGTTCGTACACGAACTTGCCCCAAGGTACCAGTGGAAGACTTTTGAGACTGGCACTGTCCATTGGTCCTTGTGGGCTGGACGTATTGGTCAGTTTTGTACAATTGTCCGTCAGAGGCTCACGTAATAATTAGCAATGCCTGTTGGCGGTCGGTCATATGAGAAGTTGCTTGAGCTTGATAAGCTCGCATTGCCCTGGACTTCTTCAGCTTAGCTACCGCATGCGCGTAGTATGAAGAGTCTAGATTTGGGTTTTCATCATTCTCAGTGGATCGTATAGGATCTGCGCCGCATGAGATACGGTCAAAAATAGAGGTTATATTGCTATTGGGGGCGCATGCGGCCTACTGTCTGCGGTTGTGAGTTGATGCCGAATGGACAGTCTTATGCGGCCTTCTCCTTGGCTGCATAGAAGCTGCCTCAGCACCAGAACGTCTGGCATCGTAGTATTTTCCTCTGCCAGAGTCTGGGTGCTGAACAGTCTCTGTATCAACCCAGGATGTCGCATAGACGTGGACGTTATAGGTGTTCGTCCGATGACCGTCATTGACAACAAAGTGAGAGGCTGGATACGTCTGCTCCGTAGCTGGGTGAGGCACAACGGCCTTAGCCACCCATGTTCTACAGGTCTTCTTGGGCTTGGCTATCCATGGCGAAGGATTAGCGGTTTCTTCGGAGAGAATGTCCTCGAACGCTTGCTGGTCAAAGTGGACCACCAGTATCTTTTGGGTCGAGCTGAGCTTGGCCATATCAGATTATGTCAACGACTTCTTAATAGTGTAGAAAGACGTCCCCAGCAGAGTTGCCACCTGTTTGCCATTTAAATCAAAATGAGAACTGGGAGAACTGGATTTGATTAACAAACTAAGAGAGTACAAAGAAGAGTCCTGGAAGAGAATCTAAGTACAAATTTATTTTCTGAGGGGTGACAATGGAGGGTTTGGAGTGTAGCAACTCTTTTTACTCAGTGGACGATCTGATGCAGCAGCTCTTCTCTCTCCCTTGAGTGTTGATTCGCAGATAGCCAGTCAACCTTTTGTCCGGGTCTGGTACCCTACTATTTATAGTCATATTTGTGGCCGTATAGATTTTGGGCTGCATGGATGGCGGGGTTTGCCACGTGTCCCCTCTCAACGGAAGGATGCTACAACTATGCACGGGAATTCGGGCTCCGCTGCCACGCGAACATTTGTTAGGATTTTTTTTGTTTGCTGAGTATCTGGGCGATTCTCAACTGTATAGGCACAACTTGATCAAATGGACACGTCGCAGCTATTTGGTTGGATAGGACCACTCAGTTGTAATAGCAAGACTTGGTCTACGTAGAATTTGGGACACATGTGGCCAAAGACGCACATGATGTACGGAGTCTGGAACCACGGGGACAGAAATGCATGGACCGCATGGAGTCTAGAACGCAAGGACCAGAGTCGAATGGGATGCATAGAGTCTGGGACACATGGGCCAGAGTACCATGGGACGCATGGAGTCTAGGACGCATGGGCCAAAGACGCATAGACCACATAGAGTCTGGGATGTATGGGCCAGAGCCGCATGGAATATTTTTGTCGTGTTATCGACGTGGCTCTGCACCATCCTTGGGACTTTTGCCTCTTAGTGTGTTCTCGTCCTTTGAGGCGATCAGAAAAATCATTTTTGTCAGGATTCTTTGTCAGGTGCCATCTTTTTGTCAGGACGTCTTTTCAGGTCGACATGCGACCAGTTGTTAGGACGGTTATTTGGACCGCATGGGTATCCCTTTTCTTGGCTGCATGGTGTCCATGCGGTCCATCATCTGTTGAGTTTTATTTGGGGGCACATGGACATCGGTCGTATGGCACCTCAGGAGGATCAGGCACTACTGGACATGCTAGAAGTACTCAGGAGAAAGTAGAGAGCATCAAGCGATGGAGACAGGAGGAGTGACTGAGGAGGCGTCCACCTCAGTCTTCGCCAGAGGCAACGCTGTCATGTATGTCCATGCATCAGAATGTACTGATGACTCACTCGCCCTTGCATCTATGTCTTCCCTTAGATCGTCGGACTGGATTGTCGATTCATGTGCATCTCGACACGTGACAGGGAATGCTAGTGAGTTCTCTTCCTACACTCACCTAGCATCTGCAGACATCATTCAAACAGCCGATGGTACTTTTCAGCCAGTGGTCGGTAAGGGTACTGTCGATTGTACAGGTTCAGTAAGATTATCCAATATTTTATATGCTCCTTTTCCAGTTAGTCTTTTGTCCATTAGTTCTATAATCCTCCAACTAAAATGCATTGTCTCTTTTGATATTCCTAAGATGATCTTCCAGGAGAAGGAGAAGGAGATGGGACGAAGACTTGGGACTGGCACTTGGCATGATGGACTGTGGTACCTGGATCAGGAAGGACTGGATTCGGCATTGGTGTCTGTGGCAGAAAGGGCAGGAATGAGAGGACCAAAGATGGGTGCCAATGATACACTGATACTCCATTACAGGCGGTTGGAGCACTCCTCTTTTGGTATTTTGAGTAGGTTGTATCCATCTATTTATGAGAAGGCAAATAAGAAGAAACTAGTATGTGATACATGTAATTTAGGAAAACTTACTAGGAGCTCATATGTTGGTGCGGGTTATAGGAGCTCTTCTATTTTTTATATTATATATTCTGATGTCTGGGGGCCGTGCGCCACAACTACTATAAATGGTTACAAGTATTTCGTCTCTTTTATTGATTATTTCTCTCGTATCACCTGGTTGTATTTGATGAAGAATAAGAGTCAGGTCTTTGCCTTTTTTTGGGACTTTCATAAACGTGTCCAGACTCAGTACAGAACAGTGGTGAAGGTACTAAGATCTGATAATGGAATATAGTATACCAACAAAGCATTTGAGGAATACTTGTCAGCTCAAGGGATACAGCATCAGACCACCTGTGCATACACACCAGCACAGAATAGAGTGGCAGAAAGGAAGAACAGACACCTTCTGGAGGTGGTAAGGAGCATAATGATCGTCATGAATATCCTACAGAGTCTGTGGGGGCATGCAGTATTGACAACAGCTCGATTGATCAATAAGATGCCCTCGAAGGTACTGGGATGAAAGTCTCCATGTGAGATATTGCAAGAAAATAATAATGGGATACTCCCACTAAAGGTGTTTGGCTGTGTATGTTTTGTGAATAACAACAGACCGTATGTTAGAAAACTTGACCCCAGAGTAGTCAAGTGTGTATTCGTGGGCTATTCGACGACTCAGAAGGGGTACATGTGCTGGAGCCCAGTAGAAAAGAAGTTTGTGAGCATGGATGTTCACTTCAGGGAGTTTAAGCCATACTACCGTCAGGAGGGAACCTCGTCCATGAGCAACTCACCTGATACTGAGAGTGGGGCGAGAGAGGGAGATTGGTGAGAGTGTGGTGACCGATTTAGGAGTATGACATGGAGAAACGTTTGAGGAGGAGTAGGAGAGTAAAAAGGAACATAGGGAGGCGATGAGAGGTGTTAGGCCCACGGCTCAGGGGGAGTTACTTACCTACAGCAGGAAAGGGAAGCAAATTGCAGGACCAGTACCTATAGTGCCAGTGCCAAGTCCCTTGCCTGCGTCTGTCTCAACTCCTGAGACATCTACATCACCACCACCAGATTATCCTTCAGGTGATATCATTCTTCCTACTCCTCCCATACCATTATCAGTCCCGAGGACAACTCGCAGCAATGCGGAAAATCCTCCTAATAGATATGGTTGGGACCTTGCTCAGTTTGTTTCATATAATAACATCTCTTCTTCTCATAGAGCATTAATTACATCTTTGGATAGTATTACTGTACCTAACAATTGGCAGGTTGCCAAGAACGATATAAAGTGGAAAGCGGCGATACACGAGGAGTTAAGCACTCTTGAGAAGAACCACACTTGGGAACTGGTAAAACTGTCATAGGGAAAGAGGGCATTCGGATGCAAGTGGGTCTTTACTGTGAAACAGAACCCAGATGGAAAAGTATAGCGCTGAAAGGTTCGACTGGTGGCAAAGTGATACATTCAGACGTACAACATTGACTATGATGGGACCTTTGCACCAGTGGCGAAGATGAGCACCGTCATGACCCTGATTTCTTTGGCAGCGAATGGTGGATGGAAGCTACACCAACTGGATGTGAAGAATGCATTTTTTTCATAGGGATCTAGTGGAGGAAGTGTACATAAAGATACCACCAGGATTATGCACGAATAAGACAGTGGGCAAGGTCTGCAGGTTGAAGAAGTCCCTCTATGGACTGAAACAGTCTCCTCGAGCGTGGTTTGACAGATTTATGAGGGCGATGATAGGTATGGGATATCAGCAGATCAATGCTGATCATACTGTGTTCTTCCGTCGGAGTGGAGGCCACATCACCATGCTTGCGGTGTATGTGGATTATATGATTATCACAGGAGATAATGAGCAGGAGATTGCCCAACTCAAGGGAAAGCTTGGCAAGAAGTTCGAGGTGAAGGACCTTGGCCTTTTTCGGTATTTTCTTGGGATTGAGATTGCTCGAGAAACAGAAAAGATTATTCTTTCTCAGAGAAAGTATGTGCTGGAACTTCTCACAGAGACATGGATGTTGGAATGCAGACCTGCAGCGACACCGATTAACCAGGGGTTCAAGCTGTGTGCTGAGGCTGGAGAACCAGTTGACCGAGATAGATACCAGAGACTGGTGGACAAGTTGATCTATTTGAGCCATACATGTCCTGATATCTGCTTTGTAGTGAGTGTGGTGAGCCGCTACATGCGTGACCCAAGGAAGGATCATATGGACGCAGTGTACCAGATTCTGAGATACTTGAATGGTGCCCCCGAAAAGGGGTTGATATTCAGGAAGAATGATCACTTGAGCATCGAGGGCTACTGTGACTCTGACTGAGCTAGCTGTACTAATGACCGGAGATCTACCTCGGGCTATTGCATATTTGTAGGAGGCAACTTGGTCTCTTGGAGGAGTAAAGAAGTAGTCGGTGGTAGCCAGATCGACAGCTGAAATGGAGTACAAAGCTATGGCCTTGGGAGTTGCAGAGTTACTATGGCTGAAGAGTATGCTGGTGGAGCTGTAGTTGGATCAAGGAGCCAAGATTAAGCTGTGGTGTGACAACCAGTCAGCCATCAGTATCGCCAACAATCCAGTGCAGTATGACAGGACCAAACACACCGAGATCGATAAGTTCTTCATCAAGGAAAAGTTGGACCGTGTACTACTGGAGCTAGGTCATATTCCAACGAAGGAGCATGTAGCAGACAGTCTGATCAAGGGACTTAGCTCTACAGATATGATTAGGAGATGTGATAAGATGGGCTTAGTGGATATCTTTCGCCCATCTTGAGGAGGAGTGTTGATATATTAGAATATTCTTGGTATATTTCTTGGTATATTAGAATATTCTTGGTATATTTGTTGGGATATTAGAATATTCTACAAAGATTTTTAATAGGGTATTAATGTAAGATGAAAGGTTGTAAGGCTATAAATAGCCAAGAGATTATCAATAAAAATATAACAATTACTCTAAAATATTCTATAGTTCTCAAGGGGGGATTCGAACCGTGTCCATCCCCACGGAATCCCCCCATCGTAACCAACATGTTACGACCCCATGGATATATATATATATGAGCCATAGTGCTCATTTTTCTACATGAGCCATGCTGTGGACCAATAGAAAAGACTTCCACATCCCATGTGCACCCATGTGCACTAGTACACTCTATTCCTATTGGTCCACATGTGTATGGCTTATGTAGAAAAATGAACACTATGACTCATATTCCGTTTACCATATATATATATATATATATATATATATATATATATATATGTTCTTTGAGTTCGTCTCATATATCAATTTTTCTTTTTCTCTTTCAACATCCTTTAGCTAATTGCAAGATTTTGAAACATAAACTCATATTTGTACAATGATCAAATGACAGTTCAATTGAATAGGCAATCATGGCACAAAGTTGGTTGTATACAACCTTTGGTACATTGATAACACGGCCATATGGAGCTTGATTTTGAATCTGACCAGAGGTTACAACCATTTTCTCGCTTTGCCAATGGTGATGCAATTTCTTCTACATGATCATTGTTAGTGCCGGTCTAAAGCGACTACTTAATGATCGTGACTTCTAGTAACACAAAGATGTCTTTTCCTTTTTTTATTATTCAAGTTTCCGTTATTTTGATTATGGGAATTAAATGTTATCTAAAAAAATCTCTTACATGTTACCTTTCGTTTTATTCTCTTTTTAGTCCCACATCAGATAATATACCATACCATGAGGTTTCGATCTCCTTATCCTATATCTATGTACACCAACCTGATAAAATTGAGTTCTCTTCTCAACATGGTAACCGAGCAGGTTTGCTCAATTACCAAATCAAAAAATTATCCTCCTTAGTTGTTCCTTATCACCCTATTTCCTAATCCAACCCATCCCCAACCTCACCGTTAGATGACTGCGGTAATCACTAAAATTAAGATGACTGTGGTAATCACCCTATTTCCTAATCCCTTCCTCGCCAAAATTAACCTCTATTTATATTTGATATAATGGGCATTAGATGACTATGATAATCACAAAAAAAAAAAAGCTTTTCACGAAAATTTATATGATTTTTCAGAAGAAAACAATTGCAATCAAACAACACCATTGTGAAAATTTTCAAAATTTTATGAATTTTTTCCCTACTAAAATAATTCTGTGGAATTAATTTATTTTCCACATATTTTTCCACTTTGCAATTAAATCGCACCCTAAGTAAATGTTATGTGAGATCTTTTCATGACGGATGCTTGTTATATTCCTGTTGAAGGATATCTTGATTATTGGAGCAACTAAATCAATGCAGCAAACAAGTAGCAACATGAAGTTGTCACACAAAACCATACTGCAAATCGACTCCGTTATTCCATCAGAGTAAGTGTTGTGATCCCACCTCATTTGCCTGCATTTAAGCATCATGCGAATTTAAAGTAAAGGTAATCTTTGTGGAATTTTCAGGTGTACTCATCTATACTCTATCTACATAGACCGGAGAGTTTCAAAATAATTCTATGCGGACAAGAAGTGGAACGACACTACTTAGTTAAAGAGCTCAAGTAATGTAAATGTGTCCTTTATAAGCCACAAGTTGGAGGATGAAAACAGGTTTGCCATCAAGCTTTTTATTATGTCCTTTTATGTTATTTCCTAAACCAAATATTAGTTATGTTTCAAAAAGAGTACAAACTAGACAGATATCAAAGGTTAGATGAGAAGTTATATACCTGTGACAATCTTATTATGCTAATTAAACCTCTGCCATTCATATAATTCCAATAATCTACTGGTTAGATTCATCATCTGTGCAGTGCATATTAGTTTCAATTTTTTAAATGGTTATCTTCTATGAACAAGTCTAATCTAGCTACATTTGCCAACTTTAAAATCGCATTAAATCATATTGATGGTACAAAGCCTTTTCTTCTATTCTGTCTTTTAAAACTTTTTTGTCCTGCCTTTTAATTTTGCTCCTGCTTTTGCTGGAATATGACAAGAAGATGGTAAGCAAAAGATGTTATTAACAGTGTAACATGCATCGGTTGTGGTATCGGCCGATTCTGATCCGATACGGCCGATACTGATACAAATAATCTAATATAAACATTTAGAAGTCAAAATTTTGTTGGGAACTAGATTTTTATACACCAAAATTGTCAGTGTCACTGTGTCCGTACAATGTCTTGCCCATTCGTAATATACTACATTCTGTCTGCATAACTAAGCTAAGTCATCTATAATAAACTAGTGCAAACACAAACATAGTATACTAGTGCTAAGCGTGTCAATACAGTTCAGTTGAGTGTGCGCAGTGTTGCCTTCACTCTTCAGTGTGCAGTGTGCAGTGTGCAATGTTGATAGTCTATTTAAGTAACAACAACCTAAGTAGCAGTCATATGAAATCTATTTAGTAATTTCTCCTTTTCTGCAGGTTTCGGAAACTAATCTTGAATAATAAAATTTTCTTGCAGTGATCGGTAGACAAGTTGTTGGCGATAGGGAGTGGAAAGTCATACAAAGTCCTTGGCGATAAATATGAGCTATTTTTCCTCTCAAGCAAGATTGTCGACATAATGGCGAAGATGCTAATGGGATGGGATTGATGATAACACTGTGAGAACTCACTCTCCTCCACTGCATCTTGCAGTTTTGGTCAGACGATGAGCTAGTGAGTGGAAATCGTCCGATCGATATGGAGTTTGGTGAGGACATCGTAAAATGGGTGTGGCACATTAGAACATTAAGGGAATGATCGTGTACTTTTATTTGTATTGTAATTGCAATCAATATATTTTTATTTATAATTTTGTTTTAAAATGAAAATACAATGAACAACGTTTAAAATCTGTTGTAAGATAATATTTTAATGACTTTTTTAAATGGTGTAAACTTCATGTATAATGTTCTTAAATCATTGTTGATATTGCAATTATAACATACAAATATTATTTACAACGTTTGGCAAACATAATTGAATAACATGTCCAGCAATTTTAAAAAGTAGTATAAACTTTTTTCTACAATGTCTGTATACTATTGTACGAAATATATATACAACGTTTACTGAACGTGGTAGATATTATTTTTACCACTTACAGAACGTTGTAGAAATTATATTTAAAATACGTATAATATGTCTTTAAAAGTACATTTACAATACTTGAAAAATGTAGTAGATATCTACCACATAAACGTTGTATATATATTTTAAAACTTTTACAATATTTTAAATTTTATCAATGTTTGTAAATTGTTGTGGAAAAAATTTCTACAACGTCTTCACAACGTTCAAACAGTCGTTGTGAAAAAAACCCTCCTTTCACAATTCTGGATATAACGACATTCTATTAAACATTATAAAAGTCCTTATACAATGTTTTTACAATGTTGTAAAAGAGATTTTTTTTCTTGTAGTGCCCCTTCCTCCGAGGAACCCTCAACTTCCTCACCCTCAGCAGCAGCCAGTTCCCTTTGCGCCTGAATTGAATTAGCCACTTCCTGTTTGGATTGTGGTGCCCGAACATGAACTATAGTAGACACATTCGATTCCGGAAAGAGGTAGCGAGTCCAAGTCGTGATATGAGAAGACCCCTCAGTAGATTTCTTCTTCTTCTTTGACATCTGCTGGCAAATGTCGTGGTGGCATAGCAATTCCTGGTACACCGTCAGGATCTCCGGGTTCTTTGCTTCTAATTCTCCAGGATTTTTATTACTCGGGGTATACTCTTCGTAGGGTTCTTCGCCCCAAGGGAGTTTGGAGATGGTATGCATCTCATGCAAGGCTAGTCTCATCTTGCCGTCGGGCGTAAAGAAAGTCCCTTTGCGAAGGTTGTACAGTTTCATCAGGGCTACGAAGCGGGGGCGGTTTATCTCCAAACAATAACACGTACCCCTTACGGCAAAAAATAAGTCGGCGACCCTGAGCTCCCGCTCGTACTTCTTCAGAATCCATAGGGCCACTACCAGAATAAGTCAAATTAGCGACGTCTGAAAACATCGCTAAAAAAATTTAGCGACGTAATTTGTAACGTTTCATTGAAGTCGCATTTAAGCTAGTCGCTGACAGGAAAAACATCTTAAAATGTCGCTATAGCGACATTTTCTAGTGACGTATTCGCGTCGCTAATATTTTTCATATTAGCGACGTTTAGCGATGCAACGTAGCTATATTAGCGACGTGTTGTGTGTCGCTAAACGTTGCTAATAATTTTTTATTTAGCGATGTTCCGTTGACCTGATAAATACTGCCATGTCAGCAATTTAGGGACGTTTAGCGACATAATTAGCTACGTTCTGATATAGTTAGCGACGTATATAAATGTCGCTAAATTACAAAAAAATTTAAAAAAAACCTGGAACAAATGTATGCTTGCAATTGGCCATGTATCCCTGTAATATCACAGTTCATAGAAATAAACAGACCTGCAGCAACCCTCCGTTGAATTTTTTGGATTTGCTAACCCCTTCGATGGAACATTTGACACCGGTAAATTCCCATACATTCAATATAAATAATAAAGTAAAATTTAAAGAAATAAACACATTCTCAATAAATAAAGTATGAAAATAAATATCCAGTAAGCATCACAACTGGTACTGGATGTGAACAAATAAAGTCTGAAATACTATCTCAATAAGAAATGACCCAATATCATGGGCCAAAGTCTGAAAACAAATAAATTGTCCTAACTAGGACTACTGCATTCAGAGGAGGAGCACCGCGGTGAGCCTAGGAGATGAGCATGTCCAAAGAACAACTACTGCTGATCAGGAGGAGGAGAAGGAGCACCGTCGTGAATCTGAGATATCAGCGAGGCCCACTGCTCCGGTCAAATCATCATAGCACCCGATGGAGGAGTCTGTGCAGTCGATGTAGATGTCGATCACTACCAGAATAAGTCAAATTAGCGACGTCTAAAAATTTCGCTAAATGGCAAAAAAAGTCGCTACATAATTTTAGCGACGTCTGTAGCGACGTTTCGATAAAGTTACCTTTAAGCTAGTCACTAACCAGAAAAATGTCGCAAAATGTCGCTATACCGACGTTTTCTAGCGACGTATATGTGTCGCTATATTAGGGACGTTTAGTGATGTCACGTTGCTAAATTAGCGACGTGGTGTTGGTCGCTATATGTCACTAATTTTTTTTTCTTTTTAGCGATGTTGTGCGACACATTTAGCAACGTTATATTGACCTGACAATACTGCCATGTCAGCAGTTTAGCGACATTCAGCGATGTACTCAGCGATATTTTTAGCAACGTTGTTAGCGACAATCAGCGACATAGTTAGCGACGTATCTAACGACGTATATAAATATCGCTAAACGTCGCAAAACGTCGCTAAAAATGTTGCTAAAGATTCAGTAAAAGAATAAAAAAAATATTGAATTTTTTCCAAACCAATCTTCCTGTAGTTTATGAATTCATAATTTATACAAATAGACCCGGAGCAACCCTCCGTTGAATTTGCTGGGTTCGCCGACCCCCTACGGTTGAACACTCAAACACCGGTAAATTAACATACATTTAATATGAATAATATAGTAAAATTTGAAAAAAACAAAATATTGAGATTACAAACAGAGTTAGGAGAAAATCTCGTCGTAAAGAATACAACAAATATCCACACAACTGAGTCTGAAAGCCTCGTCGTAAAGAATACAAGAAATAAAGTCTGAAAGTCTAAAAAATAAAAAATATTCATAAATGACCAAATATCATAGGTCTGAAACATAAACAATTAATAAACTATCCTAACTAGGACTATTGCGGATCTGTAGGAGGATGACCACCGGCACGCATCAGGGATAAGAATATATCATACTGCTAACGTGAAATTGACACCGATGTCGATGGAGAAGGCAGTGACGTCGGTGGAGTCTGTGTCGATAAAGCCGCACAAGGAGGACGTATCTGCTCTAACTCTGTTAGCCGATGGTTGTATGAATCCATGGTAGATAACAGCCTTGTACTGCTATGAACCATTGAATCATGCATCATCATCATTCTTTGTCATGACCCGCACCCGGTATAGGGGCACGAGAACATGGGTACGTCCAGCCTATGCCACAGCATCGATTGTAGAACGTTGTCTAGGTCATGATACTATCTAAATAATCTCTCACGAATATCCAACTCCATAAGGAGACACAGATATCACAATATAATATTGAATACTCAATCACATAACTAAGCACGATGAGATATCAAAGAAAAAAAATAAAATACAAGACAAGTCTAAACAACAATAAATAGTCTAACCTGCAATCAATAACATCCAAATCTCCAAGTATGCTGGAAACAAGTCCTCTAAGTCATAGTCTAGAAAAAATATCCAGTCAGGATTGGAGCGAAGTACAAGCACTAATAGCAGTTCCATGTATATTGACAAAAACAATAACACAATATAAAGAAATACAAGATGGATGTAAATACTGGCAATAAAAAATACTGACGAGCATAAATATACTGGAAATAGAAATACTGGAGCACCTATGTCATCATCAATGGTGCACTAGCAATAAACAGAAATACAAGTATATACTATAACCATGAACTAGAAGATAGGTGAATACTAGAACAATAACTAGAACATGTAGAGATGCTAGATCAATATACTAGAGATACATGTCAAGAACATCTAGCTAAGTGTGTGAAATATCAGCATATCATATGATCGGCTTGGGACTGATCAGGCTTGTTACATATGATTAGCTATGATTCATGTAAGGTCAGGCTAACCATCCGGATAGCTATAATGCGAGCAATAGTCAGACTAATCACATGTAACAGGCTATGAGGCATGTAATGGTCAGGCTGCACCGACGTGAGGTATGGGTGAGCTATGATGCAAGTAGAGTTGGGTATGATCACATAAGCTACTAATATTTTCCTGTTCCCCAACTAGCATGATGTATTCCAATCATGACTCCTCGTGACAGGTCTCGATGATGCCAACTAGTGTATACAACAGTGTCAGAATCATGTACGCTATACAACTAGAATCATAGAGATAATCAAAATAATAAAAACTGTCAGAGAATGTACTCGCCTGGGGTCCTGCTACTGGCAATAACAATTGTCATGCCCCAGTCCTAAAATATATGGAACCAGGCCATGTAGCATTGGCCAGCTGACACGTCTCCGAGGATATCCCAATTTAATGGATCCTGGCGAAGCGTGCTACGCTGTCCTAAATCTAACAAGTCTAATATCAACAACAGGCAGTGTCTAATCTCATCCACAGACAACAAGTAAAATACTGAAATGAAAGACTGGAGTATAAGAACATAATCGAATGACATAGTACAACTGAAATATGTCCGGTGGGAACAAACCCACTACAAATGTTGGAGATAAAGTACTGATAGTCTGAAATAATGTACTGATAATAAGAGTGACTGGAACAACTGCTAACTAGGTAAGGAGCTCCAGTCATAGGCGGAAGGCCTACCAATATGATCAGGGGTACTCCGATGGAAGGACCTCTAGCTCCTCGTCAAGAGCAAACCTCGTCTCCATACCTGGCCCGTACACTGTGGGATAATAGGCCTCGTCCAGATCTGGAAGATAACCAGGTCCTCAGAGGGACGTAACAAGATACAATATGCATGCCAGATATAGTACTGAATAAAAGTAAAGAGGGTGTGCTAACCATCTAAGTGAATGCAATGTAAGGACAACCTCGGAACGTATAGGTAGGTGTAGGCATAACGTCCAACGTCCTCTAGAGTGTGGTATCTGCAACGTCCATCATTCCGAAGAATGAGGTATCTGTATATATATAACGTCCACACTCTAAGGGACGTAGTATCTGCAATGTATATACGTCCGTAACACTCCGAAGAGCGCGGTGTCTGAATATAGGGAGTCACCGGGTCTGTGGTTCCTCTGGATACCACGAAGTCTGATGGGTGTATCCCATACGTTTATCAGTTGTCCTTCCCGCCCAATGTAGATACGCAAGTCGAATACACGACATGAGTGTCTCGTATCTATATGCCAAGTCTCATCTAACTATGTTACTCTAGAATACATGCTAATCCGTGATGCATGTCGTACGTACCGATAGCGAATCGGGTACGCGGACCCGTATCCCAATATGAATGTACCATCGTGATACGTGTAAGTGTCACAGTCTAGGAAGATATCAAAATATCCTCACAGTAGAAGGTGAGTCAGCTAGCAACTAGGTCAAGTACACTATTCATCGATGCATTGTCGACTGCACTCGAGTCAATCTTGGACGCACACAGTTCATGTATATTTGCAATATTTAATATTTAATTTTAAGCAATAATCCAGTAAGGTATACTTGCCTGTCCCGGGTAGCTGCGAAATCCAAAGTCCTGCTCCTGATGCCTCGGCGGTACTGTCCAGTAGTCCTATATATGGTATAATAATGACAACATTAGTCGCTACAATAGTACGACTAAAACGCACTGCTTGTATCTACAACTGACACAGGGTCTGGACTGTATATATATATAGCTATTACAAATATATATATATATATATATATATATATATATATATATATATATATATATATATATATATATACACTAAATCATATTTAATTATATTAGAATAATATATATGTTTAGTAGTACAAAAATAGTATTTATGTATTATTTAGCAATAATACACATATTAAATATATGTACCTAATTGGTAATATCATAAATTCATATATTTATACATATACATATATTTAGATAATGATTTGTACATAAGTAACAATACACACATATTTATATATTTATATATATATATATAAATAGTTCCATATACATATCAATCTCTTATATACTATATATAATATATCAATTTGCAGAAAATATATATGTACACCATATATTTTAATATACAATATACAGAATACACTATGGATATATATACATACTTATAATAATTTATGAAATAAATTATCACATAAAACGTATTTGAAATATATATACATTTATATATATATATATTAATATACACTTATTAGGTATAAACATAAGGTATTTAAACTCAAGTATATATATATACTTCGTATATACGTACCAATATATTTATATATATATATATATATATATATATATATATATATATATATATATATATATATATATATATATATATATATATATATATATATATATATATATATATATATATATATATATTACAACATATAATAATTGTGTGATATCTCAATACATAAAAATGTATTTCTGGAATAAATACATAAATACATTTATATATAAATATTAAACATATACCTAGTAGGTATTAATATATATAAACTATTAAAATGAGTATACATTGCATACTAGGTATATACATACATCTATAGTTATAAAATACGTACATGTATATTTATATTATATATAAAATATACTCAGCATGCATTAATACAGTATATATACCTGTTTATATATGTAAATACTAAGAAATACAGAACATAGTAATATATATACAGAATACG
The DNA here is from genome assembly GCA_036927795.1 of Iris macrosiphon. Lineage (NCBI taxonomy): Eukaryota > Viridiplantae > Streptophyta > Magnoliopsida > Asparagales > Iridaceae > Iris > Iris macrosiphon. The sequence continues at coordinate 25,137,711 of JAYESA010000005.1, read as the reverse complement.
TATACGAATACAGGAAATACACATATATGTAGGTTTATAACCTTGCAACTATAAATACATATAAAATTAATAGTATTTAAACATAAAATTATGTACCTACACGACGCTCAGGTCGAGGGGGTCCCGGTGGCGGGCCGTCGACGGCGGGGGTTGCCGGACGGAGCTCCGGCGAGGCTCGGGGTGGTCGGCTGCTACAGCAGCGGTTCTGGAACTACCGGCGCTCCGGGGGCGATTGCGGTCAGCTGCAGCGTCGACTGGCGGCAAAACTTGACGGGGAGGGAGGTGGTCGTCTGGGGAGGAGCTCGGCTGAGTTGGGCGACCGGCGGAGCTAAGGTGGTAGAGAAATAGTCGGTCGGGTGGTCGGCTGTATGTGCGGGAGGGGGATGCTCGGGTTGAGGACGGGCTGCTGGGGGGTTGCTGCCGGCGGCTAGGCGGCGGGTGGCGGTGGCTGGAGGTAGGGGGAGGTTGGCGAAGGTGGTCGGGTGGCTATGGGGGTGGTCGGAGTTGGTGGCTGGCCGGAGTAGGGCGGCGGGTGGTGATGGGTTGGGGTCGGGCTAGGCTGGGTGTTAGGGAGAAATAAGTTTTTCTCTTTGGTTTTCTTGGGTTGTGTGCCCTCATTAATGATGTAACATGTTATTTATGTAGGTGAGAGAGTGGGGGGACTGCCTAGGGATTAGGGCCGGCTGGACATAGTTTTTGGGGAGTTGGGGATGTCCATCAAGATGAGGGGAGGGCTAGGAATGTAGCATTTTGAATGAAGGGCCAAGATGTGCCCTTCATAAAGGGGTACAAGTACACTAGGAATGGGAGGAAAATGAATGGATACGGTTAGGGAATGACATTCTTTTCTCCATGATGTTTGGCCAATGAGAGGGGGACACCTCATTGCAATTTTGCAAATAAGCCCCTGAACAATTTGGTATTTGCACAATTTCTGAAATTGGGGATTTGATGTAAACAAACACCATGTTTGGTGTTCTTCATTGGGCTAGGATGGTGTATGGTGTTTTGTATGAGGCTTGTGGGTTTGAGTTGGAGTTGGGTCTAATTTAATTTAGGTTAGGTCACCACGTAAATAAATTCACAATTAATTCACCGGTGTCTCTAATTTAATTTAATAAAAACCCGGGGGTCTAAATTGGGTTGGACAAGGGTCATTAGTGTAGTAGGCTCAGTGTACAATAATGTCATGATATGGGTTGGTCAAGACGGATCGAGATGGGGTCTCTATTTCGATTGGAACGGACAACGAACGTAATTACGCAATTTATTTAAATTGCGTACGGACGTTTGTAACGACTTTTGTGCGACTAAAATCAGGCATAAAAATCAGTATCCGAGGTTTGTTCTAGGTTCAATATGATAGGTTATTATGTTTAGGCCAGTATGTGGAATTTGTTCCAGGACAACATCTAGGGTAGTATCCCAAATAATCAAACCAGTGCACAGATAAAATAATACTATATAATAATTCTTAATTATATCAAGTTAACCCTAATTAGGCTATTTAAATTAATTAACCCTAATTTCTGGTCGAGGGGGTTTACAACATACCCTCCTTAGAGTATTTCGTCCTCGAAATTAAAACAGACATATATCAAAACTATTGAATGAAATAAATACTATCACATACCTAGGCCTTCGAAGAGATGGGGAAAGCGTTGCTGAATATTGTCCTCTCGTTCCCAGGTTGATTCACCTGGTGCATGATGCCTCCATGCGACACGAACTAGAGGGATAGTCTGGCCTCGCAATACCTTCTCGCTTCGGTCTAGGATCTCTACCGGCTTCTCCTGGTATGACAAACTTGGACCAACGGTGATCTCCGAGTGGTCAAGCACATGACTCGGATCCGGTATGTACCTTCTCAGTTGAGATACATGGAAGACGTCGTGAACTCCTTCCAGTGTCTGCGACAAGGCCAATCTGTAAGCAACTTCTCTGACGCGCTCTAGCACATCGAAGGGTCCGATGTACCTCGGACTCAGCTTCCCTCTGCCTCCAAATATGATGGTTCCTCTGGTAGGTGAGATCTTCAGGAACACATGTTCTCCAACTTGGAACTCTAGGGGTCGTCGATGCACATTAGCCCAATGCTTCTGCCTATCCTGTGCTGCTCGTAGATGCCCCTGGATCTTCTTTACCTTCTCCACTGTACGGATGACCAACTCGGGTCCTAGAATCTGTCTCTCACCTACATCGCTCTAACATACTGGAGATCGACACTTCCTACCATACAATGCCTCATAGGGAGCCATCTTAATGCTCGCCTGATAGCTATTGTTGTAGAAAAATTCGACCAAGTGCAAGTGGTCCTCCCATGAACCGCTGAAGTCAAGCATGCATGCCCTCAACATGTCCTCCAGCGTCTGAATGGTGCGCTCGGATTGGCCATCTGTCTGCGGGTGGTACGAAGTACTGAACTTAAGGCGGGTACCAAGACTCTCTTGCATACTTCTCCAAAAGTATGATGTGAAACTCGTATCCCTATCAGACACGATACTGACTGGCACTCCATGCAATCGTACAATCTCCCTCATGTACATGTCTGCCAAGACTTCCGTAGATTGTCCAACCCTGAAGGGTAAAAAGTGGGCAGACTTGGTGAGTCTATCTACGATTACCCATACCGCGTTGCGACCACTAGGACTCTTCGGGAAACCCGTGATGAAGTCCATGGTGATGTGCTCCCATTTCCACTCCGGTATCGGGAGCGGTTGAAGTAATCCGGCAGACCTCTGATGCTCAGCCTTGACTTGCTGACACACCAGACACTTAGCCACGAAGCGGGCTATCTCTCTTTTCATCCCGTGCCACCAGTAGTACTGCCTCAGGTCACGGTACATCTTCGTGCCTCCTGGATGTATAGAATAGGTCAAACTGTGTGCCTCCGTTATCAGCTCCTGGCGTAGCTCTCCATTCAGAACATAGAGACGATCTCCACATCTCAAAGTCCCGTCCTCGTGTATATGCAGTCCCATTTGTATTCCAGCCTCTGTCCTCTGTCGAAGCCTCTGAAATCTGGCGTTCGTCGGCAAAACAGCCTTGATTCTCTCCACCAATGTCGATTGTACCTGGAAACTCGACATCTGGCCGTCTACTCCGGGCATGACGACTTCGATACCCAACTATTCTAGATCTCTCAACAGATGTTGTTGGGTAGTCAGGAAAAATGCTATGGGCTTCCTGCTTAAAGCATCGGCTACCATATTCGCCTTTCCCGGATGGTACTGCAGCTCAATCTCGAAGTCCGCCATCACTTCGAGCCAACGTCTCTGCCTTTGGTTCAGGTCCTTCTGTGTGTAGACGTACTTTAGGCTCTTGTGATCGGTGAATATCTCCAAGCGCTCTCCGTACAGGTAGTGCCTCCAAAGCTTCAAAGCAAAGATCATGGCGGCAAGCTCCAGGTCGTGGGTAGGATAGTTCTTCTCATGGGTCCTCAGCTGCCTAGAGGCATAGGCCACAACCTTCCCATGCTGCATCAAGACGTATCCTAATCCTTTCCTGGACGCATCGCTATAGATCACGAATCCTCCGGGTCCAGACGGTATGGTCAAGATGGGTGTTGTAGTCAGACGCTTCTTCAGCTCCTCGAATGCCGTCTGACACTCCTCTGTCCAGGTGAACTCCTGATCCTTGCAGGTCAAGCGGGTCATCGGCTCTGCGAGTCTTGCGAAGTTCTCTACGAACCTCCGATAATATCCGACAAGTCCTAGGAAACTCCTCACCTCCGAGACGTTGGTAGGGGTCGGCCACGTCTCTACTGATGAGATCTTCGCGGGATCTTCTGAAATGCCATCTCCCGAGATAACGTGTCCAAGAAATGCGACACGATCTAGAAGAAACTCGCACTTGCTCAGCTTGGCATAAAGCCTCTCTCGTCTCAGCGTCTCTAACACTAGCCTCAAGTGCTCCCCGTGCTCCTCTTGGCTCTTCGAATACACCAAGATGTCGTCGATGAAGACTACCACGAACTGGTCCAGATACTCATGGAAGACTCGGTTCATCAGGTTCATAAACACAGCAGACGCATTTGTCAATCCAAAAGGCATCACTAAGAACTCGTAGTGACCATAACGAGTCCTAAATGTTGTCTTTGGAATGTCCTCCCTTCGCACCTTCACCTGATGATAGCCCGATCTCAAGTCGATCTTCGTGAACACCACTGCTCCTGTCAGCTGGTCGAACAGATCGTCGATTCGCAGTAGAGGGTACTTGTTCTGGATAGTCAGAGCATTAAGGGCTCTGTAATCAATGCACATCCGGAACGTCCCATCCTTCTTTGGTACAAACAGCACTGGTGCTCCCCAAGGTGATGCACTAGGACGAACGAATCCCTTGATCTGCAACTCCTCTAGCTGTAGCTTCAGCTCGTCAAGCTCCTTCTTCGCCAACCGGTACACATTTGATGATACCGGTGCTGCTCCAGGTATTAACTCAATGGTGAACTCTACCTCTCTATCAGGCGGTAGGCCTGGCAACTCCTCTGGGAAAACGTCCTCGAACTCTGCAACAATTTTTGGGGGTGCCGTCTCCATCGCCATGTAAGCTCCAGCTGCGTGTCCTACTCCTCGCTCGATGGTGCCTCGCATGAATTCGAACTTCGGGTGTCCTGGCAGTCTAAAAGTAACGCTACCCTTCCGGCAATCTAGCACGGCATTGTACTGGCTTAACCAGTCCATGCCCAGAACTACGTCAAAAGCTAGCATTGGGAGTACCAACAATCGCGCTCTCATCTCCCTACCACAAACTACTACCGAGCACGTTCTAATGGTGCTGGTAACCGGTACGATGCCTCCTCCGGTAAGTATTCTCCAACTCTTAGGTAAAGGGGAAGTGGCTACTCTATGCATCGCTACGAAGCTACTAGATATAAATAATAGTGTAGCTCCAGAATCAAACAGTGCAATCGCAGGTAATGATGCAACTAGAATTGTACCTGCTATAGCCTCTCCCTCTGGTTCCTCCTCGATAGATGCTAAAGCAAAGGCTTGCCCGTGCCTCTGCCCTCCTGTCTACTGTCGGGCCTGGTTGAAGTGTGCCTCCTGTGGTACCAAGGGTGGTCCTCTCTGCTGTCCTCCGGTAGCTGGTGGACGCTGGCCTCCTGTTGGGGGTAGTATCCTCAATGGTGGTGCTGCTGGCCTCTGCCCAGTCTGGGATACTGCATCTCTGTGCTGGGGGCAGTCTCTAGCAAGGTGCTGCTGGCTCCACAGACCATGCAGAGCCCGAGCTTCTTCATGCAGTCTCTGATGATGTGTCCCTTCTTGCCACAAAAGTGACAAGTCGGGAGCTCCTTCTGCTGGTACGGCGTTGTCCTCTGCTGCGCCTGCGCTCCTGGACGGCGGATCGGTCCTCCTGCTCCTTGTTGGGTCCTGGCTGGTACGTTCGCACTGGAACGTCTCGCTCCTCCTCCTATAGCCTCTTGGATCCTCGCCTCTGATAGGACCTCTTCATAAGAGATCCTCGCCTGGGTAGTGGTGTACCTCTGCAGCTCGTGAGAGAGGCCATGGTGGAATCTCCTGGCTTTCTCCAGGTCGTTAGGGATCAGGGCTGCTCCAAATCGGCTGAGTCTGCTGAACTCTCCGTCGTAGGCGTCCACAGTCAGGTTCCCCTGCTCCAGGTGCAGGAACTGGGAGTACAGGGCGTTCCTCACCATAGCTGGGAAATACTTCGTGTTGAAGTATTCCAGAAATTTCTCCCAAGTCTGCTGTCTGTCGATGTTGTGCTCCATAGAGTCCCACCAGTGATGGGCGTTGCCTGTGAGTTGGGCCCTCACCGCGGTCATCCAGAGGTCGGGGTGTAACTGCGAACCCTCTAACAGCATCTTAGTGTTGGAGACCCAGTCTGAGATCTCCTCAGCCGTCTCCTTGCCCGAGAAGGTTCCCGGACCCATCTGTCTGAAGCCTCGTACCGTGCCCGCTTGCTGGACAGGTGCAGGTGCTGGTGCTGCTGCTTGGGCAGGTGCCCTCTCCAGTACTGCCATCAGGCCCTGTCTCAGAGTCTCCGTCTGCTGCCACTGGGCCTGCATCATCATCTGGAAGAACTGCATCATCTAGGGCTATCCCTCCGCTGGTGGCATCTGAGGTGGAAATGGTGGAGGTGGTGGAAGAGGTACCTCCGGCTGTCTCCTTGGTGTCTCCTCGGGTGTCGGCCTCTCGTACTGCGGCATCGGTGTCGCCCTTGAGGTCTGCCCCTCGAAGTACTGCCTCGGGATCGTCTGTGATGTCTGGCCCTCTGACTGCTGCGTCCCTTCGTCGGGAGAGACCTGATGCCAGTGCATCATCGGGGCCTGAGGGATCACCTCTGCCTCTGGCTGAGGCTGCTCTCTGGGTGGTCCCTGAGTCGTATCCTCCCTCGGTGCTGCAGGTGGCACTATGGCACCAAGTATCTCACGTCGGCTATGAAGGTTCATCTCGCTGTAAGAGATAGAACGATATTAAAAGAGTATAGAATCAATCAAACAGGATGCAGATATTTAAAAGTACGGAAGAGGTTCAAAGGCGTAATCAAGTGGATGAGACCTAGTAATTTCTATCCTATTGCAGACTCGCTGGGCACGTTACCATACCACAAGCGATAAATATTTAATGTTTCAGACCTGCATGGGCCACCACTAAAATCATGTCATGCCCCAGTCCCAAAATATATAAAACCAGGCCACGTAGCATTGGCCAGCTGACACGTCTCCGAGGATATCCCAATTTAATAGATCCTGGCGAAGCGTGCTGCGCTGTCCTAAATCTAACAAGTCTAATATCAATAATAGGTAGTGTCTAATCTCATCCAAAGACAACAAGTAAAATACTGAAATAAAAGACTGGAGTATAAGAACATAGTCGAATGACATAGTACAACTGAAATATGTCCGGTGGGAACAAACCCACTACAAATGTTGGAGATAAAGTACTGATAGTCTGAAATAAAGTACTGATAATAAGAGTGACTGGAACAACTGCTAACTAGATAAGGAGCTCCAGTCATAGGCGGAAGGCCTACCAATATGATCAGGGGTACTCTGATGGAAGGACCTCTAGCTCCTCGTCAAGAGCAAATCTCGTCTCCACACCTGGCCCGTACACTGTGGGATAATAGGCCTCGTCCAGATCTGAAAGATAACCAAGTCCTCAGAGGGACGTAACAAGATACAATATGCATGCCAGATATAGTACTGAATAAAAGTAAAGAGGGTGTGCTAACCATCTAAGTGAATGCAATGTAAGGACAACCTCGGAACGTATAGGTAGGTGTAGGCATAACGTCCAACGTCCTCTAGAGTGTGGTATCTGCAACGTCCATCATTCCGAAGAATGAGGTATCTGTATATATATAATGTCCACACTCTAAGGGATGTGGTATCTGCAATGTATATACGTCCGTAACACTCCGAAGAGCACGGTGTCTGAATATAGGGAGTCACCGGGTCTGTGGTTCCTGTGGATACCACCGAGTCCGATGGGTGTATCCCATACGTTTATCAGTTGTCCTTCCCACCCAATGTAGATACGCAAGTCGAATACACGATATGAGTGTCTCGTATCTATATGCCAAGTCTCATCTAACTATGTTACTCTAGAATACATGCTAATCCGTGATGCATGTCGTACATACCGATAGCGAATCGGGTACGCAGACCCGCATCCCAATATGAATGTACCATCGTGATACGTGTAAGTGTCACGGTCTAGGAAGATATCAAAATATCCTCACAGTAGAAGGTGAGTCAGCTAGCAACTAGGTCAAGTACACTATTCATCGACGCATTGTCGACTGCACCCGAGTCAATCTTGGACGCACACAGTTCATGTATATTTGCAACATTTAACATTTAATTTTAAGCAGTAATCCAGTAAGGTATACTTGCCTGTCCCGGGTAGCTGCGAAATCCAAAGTCCTGCTCCTGATGCCTCGGCGGTACTGTCCAGTAGTCCTATATATGGTATAATAATGACAACATTAGTCGCTACAATAGTACGACTAAAACACACTGGTTGTATCTACAACTGACACAGGGTCTAGACTATATATATATAGCTATTACAAATATATATATATATATATATATATATATATATATATATATATATATATATATATATATACACTAAATCATATTTAATTATATTAGAATAATATATATGTTTAGTAGTACAAAAATAGTATTTATGTATTATTTAGCAATAATACACATATTAAATATATGTACCTAATTGGTAATATCATAAATTCATATATTTATACATATAAATATATTTAGATAATGATTTGTACATAAGTAACAATACACACATATTTATATATTTATATATATATAAATAGTTCCATATACATATCAATCTCTTATATACTATATATAATATATCAATTTGCAGAAAATATATATGTACACCGTATATTTTAATATACAATATACAGAATACACTATGGATATATATACATACTTATAATAATTTATGAAATAAATTATCACATAAAACATATTTGAAATATATATACATTTATATATATATATATATATATTAATATACACTTATTAGGTATAAACATAAGGTATTTAAACTCAAGTATATATATATATATATACTTCGTATATACGTACCAATATATTTATATATATATATATATATATATATATATATATATATATATATATATATATATATATATATATATATATATATATATATTTACAACATATAATAATTGTGTGATATCTCAATACATAAAAATGTATTTCTGGAATAAATACATAAATACATAAATACATTTATATATAAATACTAAACATATACCTAGTAGGTATTAATATATATAAACTATTAAAATGAGTATACATTGCATACTAGGTATATACATACATCTATAGTTATAAAATACGTACATGTATATTTATATTATATATAAAATATACTCAGCATGCATTAATACAGTATATATACCTGTTTATATATGTAAATACTAAGAAATACAGAACATAGTAATATATATACAGAATACGTATACGAATACAGGAAATACACATATATGTAGGTTTATAACCTTGTAACTATAAATACATATAAAATTAATAGTATTTATACATAAAATTATGTACCTACACGACGCTCAGGTCGAGGGGGTCCCGGTGGCGGGCCGTCGACGGCGGGGGTGGCCGGACGGAGCTCCGGCGAGGCTCGGGGTGGTCGGCTGCTACAGCAGCGGTTCTGGAACTACCGGCGCTGCGGGGGCGATTGCGGTCAGCTGCAGCGTCGACTGGCGGCAAAACTTGACGGGGAGGGAGGTGGTCGTCTGGGGAGGAGCTCGACTGAGTTGGGCGACCGGCGGAGCTAAGGTGGTGGAGAAATAGTCGGTCGGGTGGTCGACTATATGTGCGGGAGGGGGATGCTCGGGTTGAGGACGGGCTGCTGGGGGGTTGCTGCCGGCGGCTAGGCGGCGGGTGGCGGTGGCTGGAGGTAGGGGGAGGTTGGCGAAGGTGGTCGGGTGGCTATGGGGGTGGTCGGAGTTGGTGGCTGGCCGGAGTAGGGCGGCGGGTGGTGATGGGTTGGGGTCGGGCTAGGCTGGGTGTTAGGGAGAAATAAGTTTTTCTCTTTGGTTTTCTTGGGTTGTGTGCCCTCATTAATGATGTAACATGTTATTTATGTAGGTGAGAGAGTGGGGGGACTGCCTAGGGATTAGGGCCGGCTGGACATAGTTTTTGGGGAGTTGGGAATGTCCATCAAGATGAGGGGAGGGCTAGGAATGTAGCATTTTGAATGAAGGGCCAAGATGTGCCCTTCATAAAGGGTTGCAAGTACACTAGGAATGGGGGGAAAATGAATGGATACGGTTAGGGAATGACATTCTTTTCTCCATGATGTTTGGCCAATGAGAGGGGGACACCTCATTGCAATTTTGCAAATAGGCCCCTGAACAATTTGGTATTTGCACAATTTCTGAAATTGGGAATTTGATGTAAACAAACACCATGTTTGGTGTTCTTCATTGGGTTAGGATGGTGTATGGTGTTTTGTATGAGACTTGTGGGTGTGGGTTTGAGTTGGAGTTGGGTCTAATTTAATTTAGGTTAGGTCACCACGTAAATAAATTCATAATTAATTCACCGGTGTCTCTAATTTAATTTAATAAAAACCCGGGGGTCTAAATTGGGTTGGACAAGGGTCATTAGTGTAGTAGGCTCAGTGTACAATAATGTCATGATCTGGGTTGGTCAAGATGGATCGAGATGGGGTCTCTATTTCGATTGGAACGGACAACGAACGTAATTACGCAATTTATTTAAATTGCTTACGGACGTTTGTAACGACTTTTGTGCGACTAAAATCAGGCACGAAAATCAGTATCCGGGGTTTTTTCTAGGTTCAATATGATAGGTTATTATGTCTAGGCCAGTATGTAGAATTTGTTCCACGACAACATCTAGGGTAGTATCCCAAATAATCAAACCACTGCACAGATATAATAATACTATATAATAATTCTTAATTATATCAAGTTAACCCTAATTAGGCTATTTAAATTAATTAACCCTAATTTCTGGTCGAGGGGGTTTACAACAATGTCTGATTTTTGAGGTCTTGTCTAAAAATCCAACAGTCCTAAACATCATATAATACAATTTTCCATCGGACATCACACTAACACACAATCATAAATATATTAAACTCAGGCTACACTAGGTATGACACTGGTCAACTAGGGTCAAGTATGCGTCTAATTGTGCGGTCTCATATCTGTAATTGCTGTGCAAAATAGACAGTCAAAATGATACGGGGCTCGCCAGTATGTCAGTGTACATAATGACAGTCTTCTAATAATTTACATGGTCACAGGACAATATAACTACGGGGTATCCGTAATTACAATCGGGTCACCTAGTACATATATAAATATACATATTATTAATCTAGCATATAACATTAATACTCATAGTATATATATATGTATACCAATTAATTACATATATAATATATATATGTATATACACTAATAGAATTTATACTATATATATATATATATATATTAAATATATACTAGGGAATACATATACTATATATATATATATACCAATTGGGTTCATATACTATATACATATATGTATATATATACCAATATACATATTAAACATGTACTAATGAATATTATACACATACGTACAAAATCATGAAAGAGGGGGACAGGTACGAACCTGCGAGTACACGGGATCGAAGATGACAATGAAGACGATGATAATAACTATGATGATGGTGATGATTACGACTATAACGAAGATGATGATGGTGATGATCATGGTGAAGATGATGGTGAAGGTGATGATGATGGTGAAGGCAGCGGTGTCGGGATAGAGATCGACGAGGGAAAGGAGTGGTGAACGGTGGTGGTGGTGGTGGTGGTGGTGGTGTAGAGTGGTGGTGGTGAGGGAAATAGAGGTTGGCCGAAGTGCTGAAGTCGAAGTTGAGGGCTGTGCAGGCGGTGCTCCGACTAACAAAAGGGGAAAGGTCGTAGGGAGGTCAAGGAGAATAGGCGGTCGTGGTTCTGGTAAAGTCGACGACGAGTATGGTGAGACGGCGCTGCTTGGTTCAGCGGCTCGGGATTGCTCGTTGTGGCGGGACAGCGGATTCCAGCAGGGTTCGTTCGAGTACAGGCGGGTGATCGGGGAAGAAAGGCGGTTGTGGGTTGAGGGAGGTCGAGATCTTGTCGAGTCAGGAAAGAGATGGGGGGTGGCCGGACTGGGCTGGGGAGGCTTCTCCGGCGAGGATGACGGTGGTGATGGTAGGCCGGGGAGATGAAGGAGATCCGGTCGAGTAGAAGTCGGCTGCGGGTCCAACGGGTTCAGCGAGGGGGTTCGTCCGGCGGTCGATGGCAGCGGGTTAGTCGTGTGGAGGAGTCTCCGGTCGTAGGTGAAGGGACTCCGACGGGTTTAGGGATGGGGATGATCGGTGAACAGGGAAGGGGATGGGGGAGTCGGTTGTAAGCATTTTAGGTTTATAGGAAAAAGAAAAGAAAAAGTAAAAGAAAGGATATTTATATACACATGTAAGGCGGGTTTGGTTTGACCTAGAAAAGTTTGACTTGGTCAACATTTGGAAAAGGGTTCTCATATAGGTATTTCAAGGCTATGATTTGGTTTGATTTAAAATAGAGGGTTAGGATTACATTGGTCCAAAATTTTGAGGGCTATGGTTTGATGAGGGTTGGTGTTGAGTTTACACACTCCAAATATTATGGAAAAATTCATATGAAAGAGAAATGGGTGTCTTCATGTATTGTGTCCAATGGGGTGGACACCTTAATGCACTTTTGCATAAAAGTGCTCAACAATTGAAAAATTGCACAAAGTTAGGTTTTTGGTTTAATTTAATTAAAATAAATATAATTGTTGTTCTAAAATTAATTGGAAGCATGGGGCTGAAATTAAGTAGGACACAAGTGTCATAAATGAAGAAGACTTAGAATAGAATATTATGTCTCCAAGTTTGATTTTGTCTCCAATTTCGATTTGAACACACAAGGATACAAAGTTGGATTTATCGAATTAAATATAAACGTCCACGACGAATATTGTGCGACTAAAATGAAGTACAAAAGAGCATATTTATGAGTTATAGAAAGGTCAGAATGGAAGACAGACACGTCTAAGACAAAGGTATAAAATTTGTTGGAAGACAAAAACAAGGGTAGCACTCCAAATATCGAAGCAACGGTAAGGCGCAACAATAAAATAAAATTACGGTAATTAATTATAACCTAAATAATTAATCCTGAAATAATACAATTTAAATCCACAATCCTATATTTCAGTCAGGGGTCCATCTAGTGGACTTCTAGATCTAGTCTACTAACTTATGCATTAAGGAACACTGTGTATAATACAAATATATATACATATCATACAATTATTTAAAATAATACATGTAATACTTATAATATATAAAATGACAAAAATACCCCTATTTTCAGGATGTGGTAGTGACAAGTCTACCCTCCTTAAAAGAATTTCGTCATCGAAATTTAAAATCCTCAATAGTCGTATTCATTTATTTATTTATTTTACCATCAAAAATTTAAATTCATCAAATCACATAATCATGAAATAAATCAATTTTGTTATTTCACAAAAAATTTCAAAATTCTATAATTATCATATTTCTTGAAAATTTCCAATTTAAAAATTAAATTCCATTCTTATCATAATCTCCTCAAAAAATTTAAGCTAATCACTAAATACAAAACTGAATATCCAATCCTCTAATTTTAAATCCAATCAATGTATATTTATAAAATTTAAAATCTCATCCCAAAAATTTGTATTCAAATTCTAATCCATTAGTAATCTTAATCCTCCATTTCTTTTTTTATACCATACTCAAACATGTAATACTTACGAAGTCTTCAAATACAATATTCAAAATAATTTTTTTTAATTTATACCTTGCAGTCAAATAAATATAATGATAATCTTCTTAAATTTCTCAAATTTTAATGACAAATTCAATCATATCATAATCTTCATAAAAATTAATGATCTAACAAAATCGTCAATCCTGCCCTATTAAATTCTTAACTCTTTCTTTAAATTAGTGTTTATCCTCGAAATTTAAGGCACATTGTCTCTTTCTGTCCAATCATAACCTCTTCATAAATCTTCACTACAGTCAAACCCCCAAAAATCAAAGTCTAAGAAAAATTCTACCTACAGTCATACAATATACAATCTAGAGAAAACATGCATGGTTATGGTCTCCTTTATCATGGTATTACAGTCTCTGTCAGGGTATACTACTAACTATATTCTAGCAAGAGAATCATAGATGCAAGCTACGGTACTAAGAAATCAATCAATCAAACAGACGAAAAAGGAACAGAAGGAAAGAAAAGAACAGAACCTGCTAACTCATCATCTGGACATCTTCAATCTTCAATCACTAATTTCTATCCCCATACATTGATACCCATATCAACTAATTATTAGTCCATAAGATATCCATGGATGCATCCACATTGCACACACCTATCTATTAATATCGAAATCTGATACCAAGAACCTCTAACACAACCATAGGTCAAATGATGCATCCAAGTTTGATACCTTTATCCCTTTAGGTACCACCGTTTCTACTACAAGCACACTCACTGCTAGATCTGTTACCTACTATAATTATTTATACTAGTTGTTCTTATCACTCCAGTGTATATGTAAAACCCCTATCCTAGAAAATCGTATATACCCTTTTAATTATTAATTTAATTATAGTAATTAGTGGCTAATTAGGAGAAATAGATTTTTAATAATTTTTATTTTAGGTGTTGGTGCACTTAGAGGATTTATGGGACCATTAGAAATTTTTCAGAATTTATTTCATGTAGGAGACCCCTTGAGCAGTTGCTAGCCTAACGGTGTGCATTATTATAATCTAGAATTTTTCTTATGAGTATATATATATATATATATATATATATATATATATATATATACACACACACACACACACAAATATATATATATGCATATATATATATATATATATATATATATATATATATATATATATATATATATATATGCATATATATATTTTAAAAAGAAAAAGGAAAAGAAAAGAAAAGAAAATATAAACAAATAATAATAAACTAATAATAATAATAATAACTAATGCTAATAACCATTACAACTATAGCAACTAAAGAAGCAAACCGAACCATTCCACAATCCCTTAGCTTCAGCCGCCCCTTCCAAGCAAGCAGCAGCCTTTGTGAACCTTAGCATAGTAACCAGCATTCCCCCCATAGCCCCCGCGGATAAACCGAACCCACTCACTCTCTCTCTCCCTTTCATAAATATATATATATATATATATATATATATATATATATATATATATATATATATATATATATTATTTCTCTAAAACCCTAACCTAATCATCCAGACCCTCCTCTTCTCATCTAGACCTAAAGAGAGCAGCCACCACAGCCAGAGAATCCAGTCAGGCCATCCAAACCAATCCCGATGACCGCGATCCCGCGCACTGCAGATTTCCACATGAGGTACCTTTGTTCCGGAGTTGTTTTCTGTCGACTCGCTCAACCAAACGTCGCCCCATCTTTACCGGTATGCTCATCCCTTAACCCTCTTCCATATCTGTGTGCTAGTAGACCTCAAAAAACAGGAAACCCTAGGCGAAAATAGCGCCAAAGTTGGCACAAGCAGACCGAATTCTGGGATCGCAGAAAACTACGGTGACCACCCATGTGGCCGAGTTCGTATCTCCCACCATAGAGATCCAAATTCGGTGATTCTTTTTGGTATACGTAGACAACTTGACCTAGTTTAATTTCTGTTTAATAACCCTATATTATTAGCTGATGTAGACAGAATTAAATTCGTCACAAAACCCCGCGAATCCACTTTTCCCAGATTTCCAAAAGTTGTGAAACGGGGCGCGCCCCGCCAAACGGGATCGCCCCGTCGTGTACCAAGTGTACCGAACGGTGCGCACAGCGTAACCGGATACGTAAAAATTTGTGGAAACTGATTCGAACGTGTGTGCGAGCCGAAATCAGCCCGTATCCGCGGACACACCCCGTATTACAACTTTTGTGGAAGTCGCACATATTTTGTGCACGCTCGTTAAATTGCGATAAAACTTATGCCACTGGACTCGTGGTAACGCGCTGGTCCTGTGACCCAATTTTCATGCAATTCTGAGACAGTTGACCAAGTCGTCAATTGGCGGGCCCCACAGTTGACTTTTTGGACGAAATTGTGTTCGACTCATCGGAATCCACATTTGGACATACCGTTGGGTTCGTATTGACATCTAGAGTTGTTTGACCTATAATTTGTCCCATTTAGAGACTGGTACCCTTGGCACGCTTTTTGGTACAAAGTAGGCCACACGTGGACCCCACTTTTACCCGAAATTACCGTTTTGCCCCTGTGTCCAAATTGGACGAAAGGGAAGTGCTTTTTAGCTATTTTGCTCATTCCGGAAACGTTGGTAATATTTATTTCAGCATCCGGAGACGTTTGTTCGGAGGTCTTAGTTCCAAGCAAGTATACCTTGCCATTGTACTGTATTTACATTTCATGTGAGGAATGCATGTTTATTTCTGTTTATTTTAGTTCATTTATTTTAACTGCTATATAAATTGCGCGTCCAAGGAAACTTGGGTGCAACGATGGTATCATCGTACTATGTTTTATTTATGTATATGCATTTGACCTACCTTATGAGACTACCCATATTCATGAGGCATTTATGTTTCATTGGCCATGACACTATTCTTACACGAGTATGAGTCACATGTAGGACGCAGACTTGCATACTCGGCTGGACACTGGTACGTATAGGTCGTGTGACGGATAGGGATAACTGCCAATAGAAATTTTGTATGCTAGTAGACCTGGCGGTTATTAGAGGTTTATCGTGTCATGGACATGACATGCTTAGAGCATAGGATGGGGAGAACAACAAGTACCGCATTTGAGCTCCTTTGTACTTTTTCTATTGTGCGCCCGGATTCTCCGTCGGAGATACGGGTGGTGATGACCACTATATATTATATTATTATAAGGCGGTCCACCGGTGTTCGAAAGACGACTTGCCTTTGTAGGCCCCTGGATCTCCAATAGAGAACCATGCCAAATCCCAGTTTTCAACTAGATAGCTCACTTATGGGGAAAGGTGTTCTTAACTGCATTCACTTAGACGGTTAGGCGACCCCAATGGATGTTTATATTTTAGTACTTTATTGGCATATATTTTTTATATCTTGTTACGTCCCTCTGAGGACCTGGTCCCTTTCCAGATATAGATGAGCAGGAGTACCCGCAGGAGTATGGACCTGGACCTGACGCTACCTATCAGTCTGAGGAGGTCTTATTTCGGATTATATGTGATTTATTGTAGCTGTTTAGATATTCTAGTTGGTATTCTTTTCGAGACATTTATTCTTATATTAGAGTTTATTCTCTTCTCTTTTTAGTAGTTATTATAGTCGATTTGCAGTGGATTTGTTTCCATCCGACTATCATACTTTGAGACTACTTATTTGATATTCAGTTATTGATTTTCATTTATCTATTATTCGTGTTGTGGATGAGATATAGATTTGCATGTGACTTGTTGTGACAGTATATTACCACTATGGATTGGATATTCATGTACAGCGTACGTGTGTATATGGTTTCCATATATTGGAGTTCGTATACATACGGCTGGCGTGTTACGTATTCCTAGTCCTACATATTTTGGGACTGGGGCGTGACAGTACACCAAGTGCAACACAGCACATTAAGTACTACTTCCTCTAATACAACTCTAGATGGATACCCAAGTCAGTTTGCATTGCCATCTCAAGCATGCTCAAGCCAATATGTCCTCACACATGCACATCATTCACTCATATATACTGATATATATATATATATATATATATATATATATATATATTACCCACATCTATCTAAGTATACATATATATATATATACTCACAGTCTCTAACACTCAAGGTAAATACGAATACACCAATTGTCTACAACCCTCAACTGTGTACTAAATATTGCACTGCCTGGATTACTTGTACTATTATTTCCAAATAATTTTTCATCCATATTAGCTGATACACCAATCTAATATTATCACATGAAGTACTTACTGTTACTAGCATAATTCTCAACAAATCCTTAATATAGAAATACTAGCACTATTGGTATGGTAACACTAGCTTCATCATTAGATCACCTCATCACACTAACTAGAACCCACGATTAGTTGCACTTTCTATAACACCCATGTTTCACTTCACTCTCAAAGACAGGCATATGGTTCCATATCTCGATTGATGTATACGTATCTCTCTTTAACCTTTTACAGACTGATACACTAATTAGTGATATACTTCATACCTTCCATAACCAATCTTGATATTTCTCAACTCATGGCACACTGATTGATTTTCTTTATGCATATGCATTTTTTTACTCTTGACACACCCAATTATCAACCATCAATTTGAATATCATGCTCCATAATTTTTAACACAATTTTCTTGATACTTAATCGTTTACATGGATCACCCAATTACATAAATTCATGACTATCCTGGACTGGCATGCTGACTCTGATACTAACTCTTGGAACCATCACTGATACTTTTTACTCCTTCTACCTATAGTACCAATACTAACTATAATGACACCTATAATAGAACTATGGTTATAAGGTACTATTCTACGGGTTATCTCTAGATTGATGCATATTGCTAACATGTCCAACCAAGAAATACTTACAGACTCACAAGCCATACTCAGTCAACATTGATACAAGACACATACCTAATTGTAAGTCACCAATTATCAAAATAACAAGGATCTTAAAGAAATAAAGCTCAAAGAAACTGGACTAAGGACTGAAGATATCTCTATTGCTAGCAAAGAAAATGATGGAACAAGGTCCTGTAATAACAGAAGTAGATAGGTATTGAGATGATACTTTAAGAACCAATTTAAGATACAACCTGATAATCATACACGTCTGTCCGAAATTATGACACTCAGAATCCTCGCCACGCCAGTAAGCATAGCTGCGATAAACGATAGGTTCCATAACTAAGGTATGCAACTCTATAATCATGTCACCTAGAATCCTCGTTACGCCAATCGGTATGGCTGCGAGAAACTCTAAATACATAACTAAGATATGTACATCCGACGTTACGTTCCTACGTTTTTGCCACGACAGCTAATGTGGCTGCGATAAACTCTAGGCTCCATAACCAAAGTAGATGTTTTACCTTTCTCACTGTCCTCATCAACATATATCATCAGATGATACTATAAATTTTAGTCCGTAAAGTTTATCTCGATATGAAATCAAACTCAACAATGATACTAAGAATTAAATTTAATAACTGATCAACAAGAATCAAGTTCAATAAGTGAGAACGGATGAAAACAAAGAAAATATTTAAATTGGAAATTATAATAAGATTCTCAAGGGTCATCCCAGGAATCTCTCAAATAATTTATGATTGAGTATTCACTCTTATCCTAGTATCCTATGTCCTATATCCTATCGCAGGCACGCAGTAGTACAACTAAGACATCGTACTACCACGACATCGCATAACTTGCGAAGTCTGACCTGCATGGGCCACCACTAAAAATATGTCACGACCCGCACCCTGTATAGGGACACGAGAATGTGGGTATGTCCAGCCTACGCCGTATCATCAACGGTAAAATGCTGTCTAGGTCATGATACTATATAAATAATCTTTCACGAATATCCAACTCCATAAGGAGACACAGATATCATAATATAATATGGAATACTCAATCACATAACTAAGCACGATGAGATATCGAAGAAAACAAATAAAATACAAGACAAGTCTAAACAACAATAAATAGTCTAACCTGCAATCAATAACATCCAAATCTCCAAGTATGCTGGAAATAAGTCCTCTAAGTCATAGTCTGGAAAAAATATCCAGTCAGGATTGGAGCAAAGTACAAGCACTAACAGCAGTTCCATGTATATTGACAAAAACTATAACACAGTGTAAAAAATACAAGATGGATGTAAATACTAGCAATAAAAAATACTGACGAGCATGAATATACTGGAAATAGAAATACTGGAGCACCTATGTCATCATCAATGTTGCACTAGCAATAAACAGAAATACAAGTGTATACTAGAACAATGAACTGGAATATAGGTGAATACTAGAACAATAACTAGAACATGTAGAGATGTTAGATCAATATACTAGAGATACATGTCAAAAAAATCTAGCTAAGTGTGTGAAACATCAGCATATCATATGATCGACTTGGGACTGATCAGGCTTGTTACATATGATTAGCAATGATTCATGTAAGATCAGGCTAACCATCCGGATAGCTATGATGCGAGCAATAGTCAGGCTAATCATATGTAACAGGCTATGAGGCATGTAATAGTGCACCGACGTGAGGTGTGGGTGAGCTATGATGCAAGTAGAGTTGGGTATGATCACATAAGCTACTAATATTTCCCCGTTCCCCGGCTAGCACGATGGATTCCAATCACGACTTCTCGTGACAGGTCTCGATGATGCCAACTCGTGTATACAACAGTGTCAAAATCATATACGCCATACAACTAGAATCATAGAGATAATCAATATAATAAAAACTGTTAGAGAATGTACTAGCCTGGGGTCCTGCTGCTGGCAATAACAATGTCTGATTTTCGAGATCTTGTTTGAAAATCCAACAGTCCTAAAGACAGCATATAATACAATATTGCATCAGACATTACACTAACACACAATCATAAATACATTGAACTCAGGGCTACGCTAGGTATGACACTGGTCAACTAGGGTCAAGTGTGCGTCTTATTGCACGGTCTCATATCTGCAATTGATGTACAAAACAGACAGTCAAAATAATACGGGGCTCGCCAGTACGTCAGTGTACATAATGGCAGTCTTCTAATAATTTACATGGTCATAGGTCAATGTAACTACGGAGTATCCGTAATTACACTCGGGTCACCTAGTACATATATAAATATACATATTAGTAATCTAGCATATAACATTAATACTCATAGTATATATATATATATATGTATACCAATTAATTACATATATAATATATATATATATTAATATACACTAATAGAATCTATACTATATATATATATATTAAACATATACTAGGGAATATATACTATACATATATACCAATTGGGTTCATATACTATATATATATATATATATATATATATATATATATATATATATATATATATATATATATATATATATATATATATATATATACCAATATACATATTAAAGATATACTATTTAATACTATACACATACGTACAAAATTATGAAGGAGATGGACAGGTACGAACCCGCGCGTACACGGGGTCGACGATGACGATGATGACGATGATGATAACTACAATGATGGCGATGATTACGACTACGATTACGATGATGATGGTGATGATCATGGTGAATATGATTGTGAAGGTGATGATGATGGTGAAGGCAGCAGTGTCGGGATGGAGATCGACGAGGGAAAGGAGTGGTAAATGGTGGTGGTGGTGTAGAGTGGTGGTGGTGAGGGAAATGGAGGTTGGCCGGAGTGCTGAAGTCGAAGTTGAGGTCTGTGCAGGCGGTGCTCCAGCTGACAGGCGGGGAAAGGTCGTAGGGAGGTCGAGGAGAACATGCGGTCGTGGTTCTGGTGCAGTCGGTGGCGAGTATGGCGAGGCGGCGCTGCTTGGTTCAGCGGCTCAGGGCTGCTCGTCGTGGTGGACAGCGGATTCCGGCGGGGTTCGATCGAGTACAGACGGGTGATCGGGAAAGAGAGGCAGTTGCGGGTTGAGGGAGGTCGGGATCCTGTCGAGTCAGAGAAGAGATGGGGGGTGGCCAGACTGGGCTGGGGAGGCTTCTCCAGCGAGGATGACGGCGGTGATGGCAGGCCGGGGATATAAAGGAGATCCGGTCGAGTAGCAGTCGGCTGGGGGTCCAGCAGGTTCAGCGAGGGGGTTCGTCCGGCGGTCGAGGGCAGCGGGTTGGTCGTATGGAGGAGTCTTCGGCCGTGGGTGAAGGGACTCCAACGGGTTTAGGGATGGGGATGATCGGTGAACAGGGAAAGGGATGGGGGAGTCAGCTATAAGCTTTTTAGGTTTATAGGAAAAAAAAGAAAAAGTAAAAGAAAGAATATTTATATACACATGTAAGGGGGGTTCGGTTTGACCTAAAAAAGTTTGACTTGGTCAACATTTGGAAAAGGGTTCTCATGTAGGTATATCAAGGCTATGATTTGGTTTGATTCAAAATGGAGGGTTAGGATTACATTGGTCCAAAATTTTGAGGGCTATGGTTTGATGAGGGTTGGTGTTGAGTTTACACACTCCAAAAATTACGGAAAAATTCACATAAAAGAGAAATGGGTGTCTTCATGTATTGTGTCCAATGAGGTGGACACCTTAATGCACTTTTGCATAAAAGTGCCCAACAATTGGAAAATTACACGAAGTTGGATTTTTGGTTTAATTTAATTAAAATAAATATAATTGTTGTTCTAAAATTAATTGGAAGTATATGGGACTAAAATTAAGTAGGACACAAGTATCATGAATGAAGAAGACTCGGAATAGAATATTATCATACTTTGGGTTGCTCAAAATGGGTCGAGATTGTGTCTCCAATTTTGATTGGAACGCACAAGGATACAAAGTTGGATTTATCGAATTAAATATAAACATCCATGACAAATATTGTGCGACTAAAATGAAGCACAAAAGAGCATATTTATGAGTTACACAAAGGTCGGATGGAAGACGGGCATGTCTAGGACAAATGTGTGAAATTTGTTGGAAGACAAAAGGTAGGATAGCGCTCCAAATATCGAAGCAACGGTAAGGAGAAACAATAAAATAAAATTACGGTAATTAATTATAACCCTAAATAATTAATCCTAAAATAATATAATTTAAATCCATAATCCTACATTTCGGTCAGGGGTCCATCTAGTTGGCTTCTAGGTCTAGTCTACTAACTTATGCATTAAGGAATACTGTGTATAATACAAATACATATATACATGTCATGCAATTATTTAAAATAATACACGCAATACTTATAATATATAGAATGAAAATATACCCCTATTTTTAGGATGTGGTAGTAATATGCTTTCGCCCATGGACAGCTGTGATGCCTGCAGCTCTGTCGACGCTCTAATATCAACTGTCATATCCCTGAGCTCCATGATGATGTGCTCTAGCATATCAAATCGTGCGATGAGCGTCGCATCGTCCGCCTGCGGCTGGGACAACGGTTGCTCCTCCATTCTTCGCAGCAACTCATCACGGAGAGACGCAATCTGACGGTCAACTACCTCCTGGACTCGGGCCGACGACTGTGAGGGCTGTGGAAAATGCGCACTTGTCGTGGAGGCCCTAGACTACTCCATCGCAACAAGGGCGCCATATCATCTCGTACCGTAGTACGTACCCCTCTGGAGACCACCAATGGCGGTCACCCACAGCTCGTCCGTCGACAGAGCTGGAGATGGCTGCGAGGAAGTACCAGCCTCTCCCGCTGTAGGTGCGCTAGCAGTCGCCCGCTCACGCAGCCTAAGATATTTGGCCTAGAAAAGTTTGGATACTCGATAATTGCCTAAGTTATATTCAAATTAACACAAAGTAAAGTAATACTTATATAGGTCTGCGAGGCCCTCTCATCAATGAGATTTTTGCCCTTTCGATGGGTGGCCAGGAAGACGGTCACCATGTTTACATCCTCACTCCTCTGTACCATTAAAAATATATTATTTAGTACTAAAATTAAATATTTTAGCCTACTACCATTTTATCGTACTTGCATTAAAATAATATATCTGAGATAAAAAATATACCAAACGACGAAAATATTCTGTCATCGAAATCGAGCCACCACACCACTTTGCTGCCTTCTACCTAGCCCCTTGGCCTTCTCAGACCTTTCCTTGTACCTCGGATCATCGAATCTAGCCCTCATCTTAGTCTACTGCTCAGGCATGATCCAATCTTGGATCGGTTTTTCTTCACGATTACGAGCATTCTGGTCATCCAGAGCATTACGGATCAGCTTGGCGGCAACAACAGGAAACATCTGCTCGATCAACTCGGCCTGGTGTGGTGGATAGAAATATGTTTGCTACAATAAATAATTTAGTAAGTTATATAATATGCATAAATAGATGATTCATATAATATACTTTTACCTTGAAGACGTAAACCAGAACGCCTTTCTCTCATCCGGAGCATCAGAGTAGTTGATCCAAGGGCCACCATAGTTGTACCTCAGAAAGTGGCCCAGGCATCTCTGTACCGACGAGGGATGATATCTATACATAGATAATTATTTTTATCAAAAAAGTCAATATATGATGAATAAAGAAATACATGATATATATGATGTTAAACCATCTAATTGACTTACTTTGTACCGTCGGCCCAAATCTCTGTTCTTGTCTCGTCCGGAGGTGCTCATGAAGGATCTAGTTGATGCTGGGACGACGTTGGCTCAACCTTCACCATATGCTCATCTGCCTCCATGGTTCCGTCAGCAGGAGGAACGCTTGACGAGGGAGTAGTATCAGGTTTGGAACTACTCGTCCTAGGCGTGCTACCACGTAACGTCGTCATAGTTGAAGATGTGACTGGTCGATATACTGGAGTACTAGGCACCGAGGATCCAGAACTAACAGTAGGCAGTACCGGAGGAGCACTCCATCTACCTCGGGACCTGCCAAATTTTTTGAGTCGTCCTGTCATACCTGATAACAACATATGATGATAGAACAAATAAATAAATATATAGTACATTCTACAGTCAAAATGTTATGCATATCTCACAGTATTAATAGAATTGTACAATAAATAACTAGTAGTGTCATAAGTCTAAATAGATAGTATATTCTATAGTCAAAATATAATACATATCTTCGTCAAAATAGTATATTCTACAGTCAAAATATAGTACATTCTACAGGCAAAATATTTTTTTTTAATCATCTTCAGAAAATTTATCTTGTTCGCCTTCCTCATCCTCCTCTTCCTCTTCCTCCTCATCTTCACTTTCATCTACTTCGTCTTCGTCTTTGGATAATTCTACCTCTTATACATTATTAATCGTGTAATGAGTAAACTTTTGTTGAGTCCATATCTACAATATTTGTTACAAGAGGTAGCTCGTCCTCCTGATAAGCTATTTCGTCAACGTCAAAGGTATTTCTAGCTTTAGTCTTGCATACTATCCACTAATTCGACCTCGCTGCATCTAGGATAAGTTATGAAGTATACGAGTTGAGCCTGACTTGATAGGATAAATGGTTCGTAGCCTTGATATCTACGCTTGTAGTTTATATCTACAAAACCATACTTATCAATTTTCCAACCTTGATCTTGAATCGGATCGAACCATTCACACTTGAATAGCACAATCTTAGCAGGTTCTATGCTATAATTATATGTTAATTCCATAATCTCTTATAAGATGCCAAAGAAATCATTGCCAGGATCGACGTCTTTGTAGTTCGAAGATTTGATACACAAACAACTATTTTTCATGGAATCAAGATCCAGAAAGCTGTCTCTGATCGGAGCATTTGTTAACTTAAATCTAAACCCATTTACACAGTAACTTGACCATATTTTGATGGCAGTAATTGGTCCCCTGGCTAGAGTTCTAATAGATTCAGTCTCAAGTGTTATTAGACGATCGACCTAAATACCAAAGTAGCGATAGTAAGTTATTTATTGTAAAAAAGTCATTATCGAGCTCCTTACATATGCGCTCAACCAAGAAAAAAAATTATGTCTCATTTCTTGTTCTACTTTTTTGCCTCTTATGTAGGGTCTAACCGACCTCATCTCATCATTATATGTGCTAAAAAATAATGAAACAACCGCTAATTAGTAGCATAATAGTAGGTTATACTATTATATTGAGATGACGTAAACGTGGACGTATTAATTACTTATCCCTCTAGCTTCTCCACTTCATCCTCATCGCAATTGAGTAATATATACAACTGAGCATCCCTTAGCTCGTCGTCATTCAAATATCTCTTCTTTATTTTCTCCGAAGGCTTTTCGAATGCATTGAATACTTTCAGTATTGTATCATTAGATTCCTGATATTCATCGTCGTTTCTCGGATCTCTCATTCTATTAGTAGCAATATGAGGTTTGAAATACGTCGAGCAAAAGTTTGTAATCTCGTCGAGATCATAAGCTTCATAAATAGAGCTCTCAACCAGTGCCTTATTTTTTACCTTTCTCTTTAGGTGATTTAGATGTCGCTCGAACGGGTATATCCACCGATAACCGACAGGACCACCAACACATGCCTCATAGGAAAGATGAATTGGCAAATGCTCCATAGAGTCAAAGAATCCAGGAGGAAACACCTTCTCGAGCTTGCACAGTATTACCGTAATGTCCTTCTTTTGCTTTTCCAGACGATCGACGAGCAACTTAGTAGAACAAAGATCTCTGAAGAATATGCTGAGCTCTGTCAATGAATCCCAAATAACCCGTGGTAAGAATTTCTGAAATATAATCAAAATTAACCTCTCCATTAATACGTGACAATCGTGGCTCTTCATATCCGTCAGTTTGTTCTCCTTAAGGTTGATGCATCTTCTCAAGTTCGACACGTACCCATCTGGAAATTTTAGACCCTGAATCCACCTACAAACTCTTCCTTTATCATCCTTCTCCAGTACAAAAATTGACTTAGGCTGCTTTAACTTTCCATTCCCTTCCTCTATCAAATGCAATGCAAGACGTCTACATATTTCTTCTAAGTCCAACATGGCCATCGGATTGTCTTTCGTCTTCCCCTTTACCTCCATAACAGTATTAATTATGTTATCAAACACATTCTTCTCGATATGCATGACATCAAGGTTATGTCTGATCAGATTGGTGCTCCAGTATGGCAGATCCCAGAATATACTCCTTTTTGTCTAGTTATGGGTGCGACCAAATCCGTCATACTTGGACCCTTTATCAGGCTCCTCGATAGAACTTGGTAAATCTTTTACCTCTTTCCATATCGTGTATCTGAGCCACCTTAGCGGTGGATTGGCCTTCTCCACAATGCCCGTACGAAAAGCATTCATGTTTCTCTGTACAGATGATCCTTCGGCAAAAATTGTCGATAACAATCGAAGAAGCACGGTTTGCCTCCATGTTTCAAATGGAAAGTCTTAGTGTGGTCCATACAATACGGATATGAGAGACGACTATGAGTGCTCCATCTCGATAACATTCTATAGGCCAAAAAGTCATTGATGGTCCACATAAGGTCTAAAAATTTTGCTTTTTAGAAATATCGTACGTGTTGGCACCTACTTCCCATAACTGATTCAACTTATCTATCAAAGACTGTAAATATACATCGATGTTCCTTTTCAGATTGTTTGGACCCGGGATAATAACGGTTAGGAATATATATATGGAGTCTTTATGCACATCCAAGACGGTAGATTGTACGGAGTGACGATCACAGGCCAACACGAATACTGGGAGCCCGAAGTCTGAATGGGGTAAAACCGTCGGAGGAGAGCCCTAATCTGACATTACGCAGATCCGAAGCAAAATTTGGATACTCTCGATCAAAGTGCTTCCATGCTTCTCTATCGAATGAATGATCCAATACTTCTTCGATCTATTTTTGCCTGTGCTAACTCATATTTTCTGCAGTTTCTTTCACCATAAATAACCTCTGCAGCCGCGGTGTCAAAGGCAAGTAGTGCATCGAATCGGTAGGCTTCTTTGCACCGATAAACTTTCCTCTTCCAGTAGCCTTGTAGCGATTAGCACCACAAAATCTGTACACATCTTCATCCTTGTCGTCTTTGTAGTACAACATGCACCCGTTGCGACATGCATCAATTTTCTTGTATCCCATCCAGAGCGATCTCACCATCCTCTTAGATCAGTAGAAGTCTTTAGGAAATTTTGCACCCTTTGGTAAGATCTCTATAATCAAATCTATCAGTCGGTTATAGCATTCTTTCGACATGTTAGACTTGATGCTCAATAATCTTGTAACCACCTCCAACAGTGAATGATCCTCACAATATGATATAATATAGTCCTTGCATTCTCCAGCAACTCTATGAACTTCGAAGCATCAGCATTCGGTGCCTCCTCAGCTGCATCATGATTGTTCGGATCGAAATCAGGCCCCGCCGTATCAAAAACCATGTTCTCCTACTTGTCGTCATAAGCAGCGTGGTCGTGGACATCCATATACGACTCCACATAAGGCTCCGACTCCGATGCTAAAGACACAAGTTCTCCGTACGTAGTCCACTGATAGTAATTCGGCATAGAATCCTTCGAGTACAAATGATATATGACTTCCACTTCTGGATGATATTTCAAGTTGTGACATCTCACACACGGACACTTAATTTTGGTACCGTCCATGTACTGAGGGAACGCCTTGGCGAACTACAGGAACTGCTGTACACCCTCAATGAATTTATTCCGTACACCATACATGTCATCGGGATGACGGTTGTACATCCACGAACGATGACGCAGATAGTAATTCATATACATTTCTAGATACTTCTGCAAAGATGAATAAATATCGTTCAAGTATATACTCATCGTTAAATACAGTACATGCACTGATACTCCTAGTCCTAGCATATATACTTAGGAATACCCAATTATGTTATACACCTACTTGTCTAAACACACATAAGAATACTCAGGAATACAGTACATGCACTGATACTCATATTGTAGTGTATCAGTGAGTGTCAACTGAACATATTTGGGTTAGGGTTAGGGTTAGGGTTTGTGTACTGCTTTAAGTATTAGTCATCTGGTTATAGGGGAGTGCTTGTCCATAGGAGTACATGTCATGTTGACAGTATATTTGGGGATCAACACAGTGAGCAATGAGATGGGGAGAGTTATTGCACACACTATCTACACAGACCCGATAGTGCACATTTGATGTGCATATGAGTGTTACGACAGACTTCATAGGGTCTGTGCACACCATCGTATAAAGCAAGGTACGATATTAGGCAGCAACAATTTGAAGTTGCATTTTAAACTTGAGTATTACAACAAATATTAGAAGATTGGGGGAATCTCTGTGTATAACAGACATTAGAAGATTGGGGGAATCTCTGTGTATCTTATGTGTATCAACTGTGGTTGTGTGTAGGTGAGGAATGGATATAGGTATCAGTTGTGAGTAAGATTCATATCAGTTAGTTTCAGATTTGGATAAGGGTTATATCAGGTATGGCAATTAAGGATGGTCTTAGTATACTAAGCTCGAGTTTATCACACTACAACTAAGGGCTTGATGTCAGTATAGTTTGGTATCAGTAGTACACTGATGGGGCTTCGGTTAGTGCCTTCAGTAGGAAGGTATTGATGTATATATTATAGGAAATATCAGTAGTGGCGGCATTAGTTTTTAGTCTACTGTATTTATGTACTACTATGTGTGTTTCACTGACTGATGAATGTATCAGTTAGATGCATTGTTAGTGAATGCTAGTTAGTAATTATCAGCTAGGATAAAGTTTAGACTTTAGTTATTTGAGTTAGATATCAAGTTAGAATATCAGACATCAGTTAGAGTAAGCTAAGTTTGTATAGTTAGTCTAGTGTCATCTAGCATTAGTGTTGATATTAAGTTGGTATCAGTTATATTAAGTTAGTAGCAGTTATTGTAAGTTAGTAAGTCATGATAGTATAAGTTATGTACTAATTATATAGTATTAAATGTCAGAGAGAGAGAGAGTGTCACGCCCCAGTCCTAAAATACCGAGGGACCGGACGCGTGATAATGGCCAGCAGCACACACCGATGGACAAACCCAATTTAATGGATCCATCGGGGCGTACTTAAGCTGTAATACAACAATAATGGTCTAATTATACTAATCTCATCCACAGAAATGAATACAACAATCTCATAATCATAAAGCAAGATCAATCTCAATATAATATGAACTCGGGGAAATAACCCGATAATGAGTTTGATACATCTGTCAAGATACAAGAATAAAGATAACTACAGCAAAAACTAAATATGGAATAGTATATACTCAGAAGATACCCTCGGTGATCACGCGTCTACTGGATCTGGTACTGCTCCAGTGCCTGCTCCTGATAATGCTCCTGCTCAGTAAACCTCGGGATAGATCTCATCTGCTAATCCTGGGGACATAATCCGGATCCAGGTCCTCAGGGGACATAGCAAGGTACAAGAAAGCTCATGCCAAAATAAATGCAGTGCAGCAATAATGAAACAATAGGGTAAATATATAACCAGCTAAGTGATATGCAAGTGAGAGTTTTAGTCATACTCGGGCTGAGACTACTACAGGATCAGTGTCGGAGAAACCCATAGCAGTATTTTCTCGAAGGGCTAGAACTGGTGCCAAAGCTCTATACCAGAAACTCAAACACATCCAGATGACAATATATATAATATAATCAGCCTTTTGTATGGTAAATCTCTCCCCACCCAATGTAATCTCACGTCTCATGTCCATGACACGCAGGATCAAAACTAATACAGCAAGTCATATAATGTCTATAAATAAAATATCTATGTCATAAAACCTGTATCCTAAACAGAATCGCCATGAATACCTCAGGAAGACTCTGTCTCATGAATAGTGTCAAGTATCCTGGGTCTATGTACTTGATAAGACAAGTACGAGAATATAAAGGGTCACGATGTCCATGTCTAGATGACAATACACAACTCCGCGTACGGCGTTGGCACCCGACTATTAATCGGACGCTAAGTCATACGGTCCTAGGTCAAGCATGCATAACAATGTAAATGAATCAAGAAAAATATGTAACAAGACTGCAAAGTTTGGCAAGGTACACTTGCCTGGGGTTATGGCTCCAACTGTAGCTCTGGTCTCAGTGTGATATGCAGGTACTACCCCGGTTGCTGAAATAAACATCACCATTAGATTCAAAAAATATCAAATAGCTAGAACGCCTGTCCTTAAGTCCAATTTGGACACAGGGGCAAAAATAACATTTTTGGGCCAAAGCGGGGTCCACATGTAGGCCGCTTTGCACCGAAAAATGTGTCAGGGACAAAGGTCTCCAAATTCGTCAAACTTAGTGTCAACAAGTCAGGAACGATGATACGAACCCAACAGAACTTCCAGAATTGGATTACGATGAGTCGGTCACAAAATCGTCCGTCAAGTGGAGCCTGTGGGGCCCACGATACGCGATTTTGTCAACGTTCTCAGAATCGAACCAAACTTTGGTCACAGAACTAGCGTATTGCTACGAGTCCGATGGCGCAAGTTTTGTCTCGATCCGACGTGTGTACACAAAGTTACGACGTGTTCCAGAAAGGACGGTGTCGGCGGATACGCGTTGATTCCGGTGTGCACGCACATCTGAATCGACTTCTGTGAAATCCCACACGTCCGTATCAACGACGTGCACATTTCAGTAAAGACCGCGTGCGACCAAGTCGTCCCGTTTGGCGGGGCGCACTCAGTTCCGGGGTAAAATAGGGCGTAGGTTTTCCTGTTTTTGGATCGCGGTTTGCGATCACCACAGGACTCGATGCACCGAGTCGGTTGTACGGGCACCGAGAGGGTCATACAGTCTACACGACGCAACTGATAGAACAAAAATCGGAATCACGAGGTGAGAGGAAACGCTACCAGAACAGGGCTCCGTGAACGATGATTTCCCTGTGTCCGAGGGTCTCCTTCGTGTCCTGGACGTGTGTCCTGTGTCCTCGTGTTTGCTCAACACAGGATTTGTGTTCGGGTCTCTGTGATGGATCCTGCTGTGTTCGTGTCCGGTACTGATCGAGTCTGTATCCGGAGACAGCGGGGGACTCGCCGGCGGGGTCGACACGGCCGAGCTGTTGCTGGAGGGAGTCGTCGAGCTTCACAGGAGATGGCTAGGGCTTGCTATGTCATTGCAAAGGGAGGTACGGCGGAGGGGAGTTGGGGGGATCGAGGTGGAGGAAGGCGGCGGCGAGCTAGGGGGACCGAGGTGGAGGAAGGCGGCGGGTCGAGGGCGGCTATGGGGACTAGAGCGGAGCGGGGAGTGGAGTTGGGGACGATGGTGGTGGTGGTTTACAGGGCAAGCGGAGGAAAGAGGAGGGCAGGGCGGAGTCGACTGGTGGATTCGGGGAAGAGGGGATGAGGGCGGAGCTGGAGTCGTAGCGGAGGAGGAAGGGAAGTCGGGATGCTGGTTCAGGGCTGGGTCGGCTGCGGCGGAGGGTTGGCGTGGACGCGGCTGGTGCGGCGCCGGAGTCTCGCCGGAGGGGTCAGGGAAAGGGTGGCGGCTTAGTGTTAGGGTTAGGGTTAGGTTTAGGGATTAGGGATTTAGGTTTGGGATTTTTAGTAATTATTCTTTTTCTTTTTATTTATGGAGAAAAACTTAGGAAATTATGTATTTATACATACAGAAATTTGGGCTTGGGTTTGACCTAGGATTTAGGGCTGGGTCAATGCTCCTTGGGCTTGGCTTCGGCTCTCATGGGGATGTCGGGCGTTGGCACGGGTTTAATTCGGTTTAATTATTTAATAGTTTCTAGGGCTTTAAAAAGGATTTCGGAGTCCAATAAATTCACCGAAAATTACCCTATGTCCGGTTTTCCATTTTACACCATAAAATATTATTTCCATAGTATTTTAATATTAATTAACAGCAATTAAAAATTATTTAATTACCAAAGGCCTAGGTTTTAATTACAGAAAATCCCAAAAAATTGCATAAAATTGTGAAAATTCAAATTTAGAAATTCCTGAAAATCAGGGGGCTTACAAAGAGAGAGAGAGAGAGAGTGTTAGGGTTAGGGTTAGGGTTTACACCCTCTGTGATAGTGTCTGTGTCGTGTCTTTGTCAGTGTGTGTGTCATGTTTGTGTCAGTGTCATATCGTGTCTGCATCTGAGAGAGAGAGAGAGAGAGACAGACAGAAAGAGAGATAGATAGAGAGAGAGATCGGATTAGGGTTTATACCCTCTGTGTCAGTGTGTGTCGTGTCTGTGTCAGTGTGTGTCATGTCCGTGTCAGTGTTATGTCGTGTGCATCTGTGTGTGAGAGAGAGAGAGAGATCGGGTTAGGGTTTACCTAGAGGAGGAGGAGGTAGAGGAGAAGCCCGAGGTCCGCCGGAGGGGGCTGTGGGGGAGCTGGTGGGGGGCTGTGGGGGAGCACTCGGGGGGTTCGCCGGAGTAGAGGAGCTGTGGGGGAGCCGGTGGGGGGTAGGGATGGGGGGACGCTGGAGTAGAGGGCTGTGGAGGACGCCGGAGGGGGCACTTCATCGGATAAGGGGGAAAGAGGGGAGAGTTTTTAAAAATTTTGGAGATAATTTTGACAGAAGGAGAAGAATCGAAACCTATATTAAAAATTTTAGCGACGTTTAGCGACGTCGACTTATGATGTCGCTAATAATAATAGCAACGTCATAACTAGATATTGCTAAATGTCGCTAATTATCAAGTTTGCGATGTTATAGAGGTCGCTAACAACGTCGCTAAAATTTGAAAAAACTAACGTCGCTAAATACGTCGCTAAATCAAAAAACTTAGCGATATTTAGTGACCTTAAAGAAGCTTATAGCGACTATTCTTTTAAAAAACTGAATTATAGTCGCTATATGTCTCCAACAGCGACGTATTACAACGTTTATTTTTGGAGTCACTCAAATCTTTACTATTAGTGACGTTTTAATATGACGCCACTAAAAATGTCGCTATTTCATCATATTTTGGTAGTGGATACAAATGGACCAGGAGGACATATCTGCTCCAACGCTGTCAGTCGAGCATTGCAAGTATCCTTGAAAGATAACTTCCTCACAGTACTCTACTCCACTGACTGGCTCGTCTGAACCTGTGATGTCTGCAGCTTTGCCAGTGCATCGCTCATGGCTATATGCGACCCCTATAGCGCCATCACATTTTGCTCTGTCGACATGGCCAGATCCTTTATCTCCGTGATGCTACACTCAAGCGAATCAAAACGTGCTACGATCGTCGCATCGTCATTCTGCGGTGTGGGCTGCGACGTAATCCTCTGCAGCAACTCGTCACACAAAGACGTAATCTGATTGTCAACCCTCTCCTGCTGGGCTCGTACCGACTCCTGGGAGGGCTGTGTGTTATGCATACTGGCAGAGGGGGTCTTAGAGGACTGCGACGTAATATAGGTACCGTAGAATCTTGTACCGTAGTACGTACCCCTTCGTTAAAAACTACCGTCCTCTCCCTGTGTGGGCTAGGTCGACTGTTCACGGAGCCTAAGATACTCATCCTAAAAAATATGTATCTCTCGATAAGCGTACTACTTACTATCAACTCGTCATGCATAATTATTAATATATACCTAAGGTACTTATTACTAACTAAATGAATATTTATTTGTATATTTTCTAAGTTATATTAAAATTAACAAAACATAAAGTAATACTTATGTAGCTCTGCGTAGCCCTCTCATTGATAAGCTGTCCGCCCTTCCTCTGGGTGGTGAGGAAGACTGTCACCATGTTGGTGTATGAACCTGTTAAAAAATATATTGTATGTTACTAAAATTAAATATTTTATCCAACTTTGATTAAAATACTATGTATACAATAAAATATATATCATGCGACAAAAATTTTCTGTCATCGGAATCGATCCACCACACCACTTTTCTGCCTTCTTCCTGTCCGCCTTTGCCTTCTCTGACCTTTCCTTGTACCTAGGATCTTTAAATCTAACCGTCATCGTAATCCAGTGCTCAAGCATGATACAACCTTGGATTGGTTGTGCTAAACGATCACAATCCTTCTGGTCGCAGGTCACATTACAGATAAGTTTGGTGGCAACGACAAGAAAGTGTTGCTCGATCACCTCAACCATGTGTGGCGGATAGAAATACATTTTCTACAAGAAGTATTGTAGAAAGTTATATAGAAAAATACCAAATTAGATGATTGATATTAAAACTAAATTTACTTTTACCTTAAAGTGCGCATACCAGAATGCCTTCCTCTTGTTTATCCAAGGGTCAACATAGTTTGTACCTCAAAAAATGCCCAATGATCTCTGTACTCACGAGGGACAATATCTATACATAAATAATTATATTAAAGAAAAATTGAATATACTTATATATGCGTAAGAAAACTAAAACTAATTAACTTACTTTGTCTAAAACTAATTAACGTACTTTGTCGTCCCATCGACCCAAATCTCTGTCCTTGTCTCATCCGGAGGAGCACACAGAGGATCACTCTGAAACATGTGATAAGATGAAGGCGCTGTCGGCTGGGTCTCATCCATCTGCTCCTCGGTCCCCATGGTACCGTCAGCAGGAGGAACGGTGAACGCATGAGTAGTCTCAGGTATGGAACTGCTCGTCCCAGGATTACTGCCAGGAGGAGATAGTGGTTGAAAGACTGGAGTAATGGGAGACGAGGGTCCAGACCTAGTACCATGTCCCGAAGGAGAACTGCCAGTCGGAGTAGCACGTCGTCTAGATACTCTACCTCTAGACTGACCAAACGATCTGCATCGTCCTGTCATACCTGACTTATAATAAACAAAATAAAAGTTACAAGAAAATCGTTTAAATATAGTACATGTCACTAAATGAAAAGCAGAAGAAAATTATAGTACATAGCCACA
The DNA here is from genome assembly GCA_036927795.1 of Iris macrosiphon. Classification (NCBI taxonomy): domain Eukaryota; kingdom Viridiplantae; phylum Streptophyta; class Magnoliopsida; order Asparagales; family Iridaceae; genus Iris; species Iris macrosiphon. The sequence goes on along the minus strand of JAYESA010000005.1, from coordinate 25,102,492 downwards.
AGTAGATTTTACTAAATAAATTTTATATTCCACAACTAAAATACAATAATATCATAAAATAATTCTAAATCAAATGCTAAGTAAGATAAGCACAATATGATATATAGAGAAGGAAATCAAATTTCTCAAGTTGTAAACAAGTCTAGATAATAACCATAAGTCTAATCCAGAAAGATAATACATCCAGAAAGATAATACATCTAAGAAGTCCAATCCAGAAAGATAATACATCCAGAAAGATAATACATCTAAGAAGTCCAATCCAGAAAGATAATACAACGATAAGTCTACTGGAGACAAATTCGGGAATGTCAGAAGACAAAATAGATTTTATTTTATTTTCAACCCTCTTTTGAAAATTCATCTTCTTCATTTTTCTCGCCCTTCTCTTCCTCTTCCTCTTCCTCCTCATACCTTCCTCTTCGGATAATTTTCTACACGATTAGACGTGTAATAGATAACTTTCATTAAGTCCACATCTATAATATTTGTTATAAGAGGTACCTCATCCTCCTGATAAGCTATTTTTGTCAACGTCAAAAGTATTTTGAGCTTTGCCTTGTATACTGCCCACCAGTCCGACCTCGTTATTCCCCGTTTAGGATAAGTTGTGAGGTACACGAGCTGAGCCTGACTTGATAGGACAAATGGTTCATAGTCTTGATATCGATGCCGATAGTTTATATCCACAAGACCATGCTTGTATATTTTCCAACCTTGATCTTGGATCGGATCAAACTAATCATACCTGAATAATACGATCTTAGCAGGCTCTATTCCATAATTAGATGTCAACTCCACAATCTTCCGTAAGTCACCATAAAAATTATTGCATGTATTGACATCTTTGTAGTTCAAAGATCTAATACACAAACAACTATTTTTTTGTGGAATTGATATCTAGGAAGTTGTCTCTGATCGAAGCAGTTGTTGACTTGAACCTAAACCAATTTACACAATAACTTGGCTAGATTTTAACGACATAGATTGGCCACTTAGCTAGAGTTCTAATAGATTCATTCTCAAGTGTTGCGTCTGGACAATCGACCTAAATACCACAAGATAAGAAATTAAATTCAACGTTTCATTAATTATTTTGTAAAGTGCAAATACAAAAAGAAATTAGCGAGCTCCTTACATATGCACTCAACCAAGAAGGAAAATGATGTCTCATTTCCTATTATGCTTCTTCATCTGTTATGTATGGTCTCATCAACCTCGCCTCATCATTAAATGTACTGAAAATAATAAAATGTTGCCTAATTAGTGTAACAAAGTATATACTATTACATTAAGATGACTTAAACGTGGACGTATTAATTACTTATCCCTCGAGCTTCTCCACTTTATCCTCGTCATAGTTGAGTAATATATACAACTGAGCAGCCCTTAGCTCATCGTCATTCAGATATCTCTTCTTTATTTTGCCCGAAGGCTTACCTAAAGTATTGAATACTTTAAGTATTGCATCATTAGATTCTCGGATCATTTTTTGGGGCTCTCGTTCAATTAGTAGCAATATGAGGCTTAAAATACATAGAACAAAGTTTATAATCTCCTCGATAACATATGCTTCACAAAAAAAACCCTCGACCCGTGCCTTGTTTTTTACCTTTCTCTTTAGGTGGTTCAAATACCGCTCGAACGGATACTGTCACGCCCCAGTCCCAAAATACTGTGGGACCAGATACGTGGCAATGGCCAGCAGTACGCACCGATGGACAATCCAATTTAATGGATCCATCAGGGCATACTTAAGCTGTAAACAAAGTCTACGACAATTATGACACAACTATCTCATCCACACAAGATATAAAATATGATCCACAGAGTAAATAAGGAATGTAAATCATCAGCTAGTCTCAACAAAGTGCTTCGGGGAACAACCCGATAACATCTGATACAATGTTTCAATAGACCAGAATATAAATGACTGAAATAAATAAATGCTGAGCATGAAACATGGATGCTCAGGAAAAGTCTTCAGCTAACACCTCGTACTCGGATGGCGGTACAGCTCCTGGATCAGCTCCTGCTGCGGTCCCGTATATCTCGGGATAGATCTCGTCCTCAAATCCTGGGGACATAATCCGGATCCAGGTCTTTAGGGGACATAGCAAGGTACAAGAAAGCTCAAGCCAAAATAAATGCAGTGCAGAAAATAAATAGAATAAATAGGGCAAGTATGTAAACATCTGTGTGAAATGCAAGAGAGAACATCAATAGTACTCAGGTTGAAACAACTACAAGCTCCGTGTAGGGGAGCCGGTAGCAGTGATATCATGAGGTGGTCTAGCTCAGCGGGAGACTGAGTAGCCGGCATAACATAATCAACCTGTAGCCTGTGGGTCTCTCCAGCAATAGATGGAACAATAAGGGAATACTAAATAACCAGCTAAGTGATATGCAAGATGAGAGCAGCACTAGAACTCAGGCTGAAGCCACTACAAGCTCTGTATCGGAGAGCCGGTAGTAGCAGTAATAATGAGTAATGGGCCAAGCTCGGCTTCAGAGACTTGTGCCTCACAATAATAGGGGTGTATATATATATATGTTCAGCCTGTAGCCTGTGTGTCTCTCCCCACCCAATGTAACCACGCATATTATGACCATAACATCTCATGTCCATGTCAGCGGGATCATAACTAATACACAAGTCATAATGTATCTAAGAATATAGTATCTCAGTCAAGTCCTGTATCCTATACAGAATCACCACGAATATCTCGGGAAGATCCTGTCACATGAATGGTGTCAAGTGTCCTGGGTCATAGTGTACTTGTAAGACAAGTACGAGAAGATAAAGTGTCACGAATATCCATCTCTAGATGACGATACATAACACCGCGTACGGTGTCGGCACCCGACTGATAATCGGACGCTAAGTATGTCACACGGTCCTAGGTTAAGCATGCACAGCAATATAATGAAGCAAGAAAATATGTAACAATACTGCAGAGTTTGGCAAGGTACACTTGCCTGGGGTCCGAATACCAACAGTTGTCCGTGTATCAGTGGATCCTGTAGGTACTACTCCAAAAGCTTCAATAAACATTACCAACAGTCTCAGAAGATATCAAATAGCTAGAAACGCCTGTCCTTACGTCCAATTTGGACACAGGGGCAAAAAGGTCATTTCCGGGCCAAAGCGGGGTCCACATGTGGGCCACTTTGCACCGAAAAGTGTGTCAGGGTCAAAGGTCTCCAAATTCCTCAAACTCAGTGTCACTACCACATTTTTAGGAAAGGGTATTTTAGTCTTTTCCTATTTAAATAAATATTGTGCATGGTAAATAATTATTTATTGTATTATTTAATTATTGTTAGATGTTAATTAATTATTTTGGACTTATTTTAGTGGACCCAACTAGTTTAGTTTGGACCCATGGACCAACATGAATTAATTAGTTAGACTTGGCCCATTTAGAAAGCCCATTGTTAAGGAGATGGATTAAATTAATTAAATAATTAGACTAGAAGCTTCCTTCCTTAATTATTTCTTCATGAAAGGCCCCAAGGGGTACATTGGACATTTTACAATTACTTGGGGAAGGGGGCATGGCCGGCCTATATTAGAGGGGGGGAATTTCTCTCTTCTCTCATTCTCATTTCCAAATCTAGATCTAGAATTTCCCACTCCCAAATTTTCTTCATTTCCATTCCAATTCTCCACCAAATTCTTCCCAATTCACCATTAGAAAGTTGAGAAGAAAGGATCTAGAAGAAGGAAGCAAGGATCTACAAAGAGGAGCAAGGATCTACAATTTGGAAGCAAGTTCATCTCAATTGGAGGTTTCATTGGGAATCCATCTTCCAATAGGTATAATTCAGTTTTTCCCATTAAAATAGCTTTTAAATCTGAGATTTAATCATATAAAATCAACCCATATGTATGTACTACCCATAGGACTTTGTTTTGTGTTCATAGGAGACCCATGGAGAAAGTTATGGTGCTTTTTGTGTTAATTTTGTTGGAATTCCGAATTTACATTTTGTTGTGTGTGTCAATTGATCCTATAGATCAATTGGGCATGTGCTTATATGTTTGGGGCTTGTGTCGTGTCCATATTTGGGTACATGTGGTTCGTATCCCAATTATTTGGTGATACGTGTCATTTTGGGAGTTTCCCTCCGACACGGGGCTTTTTACATGTCGTATTTTGACACGGACACATAGATCTACTTTTGACACTTTGATTTATTCATAAATATTATTTGTGACTTGTTTGTCTCCTTCGGGGTGCATTTGGTTGTGTGTTGGACTCGTGTCGCATGTGTATCCTAGATCTAGTGGGATACGGTGTGATACTCTCCAATTTTGTGTGTTTATGTGTAGATCTAAGTATTTATGATTTAATTCTTCATTTATAATTAGTAAATATATATAGATGTTATATATCTATTTTTAGTGTATTTATTATAGTATTTGTTGTAGCTTAGATCTATATTTTTATGTATTCTAATATGATGTATAAATATATATATGTAGCTTTCTTACATGCAATTATATATGTACTTATGTAATAAAATAAATTATACATAAAGGTTTTTATAAAATATATTTATGTGTTAAATGGGTAATTATATTATTTATAATTATTATATAATTTTTGTATATTAATGAATGTATTTTATGTGTGCTTCTAGCCATGTAAAATACGTACATCAATATGTGCATATGTTGGTATTTAAATTGTGTAAGTTATATGTATATATATATAAGTATATAGTTATTAAATTGTTTTATATATATATATATGCATTTTGATTTATATATCTTATATATATATTTATATATATATATATATATATATATATGTTTACTGTTTGGTGACAGTAGGTTTAATGACAGTGGAAAACTGTCATTATTTGATCTGTTACAGCAGCCGCTGAAGCTCTGTGTATTTAATGACAAATCTGTCATTAAATAACAGTGGGCGGGTAATTAAGCAGAGGTTTCAGCGACAGTTTCTGTGACAGTTTAACTGTCAGCAATCCGAGTCAGCAGTACAGTTGCACAGCGGATTCTGCGACAGATTTTCTGTGACAGTCAAGACTGTCACTATAAGCCTGTTTTATTAATCTTTGTTTTTGTTCACTGTTTTCAGTGACAATTGGGCAGATTTAATTTATATATTATATATTATTATTGTATATATATATATATATGTGCTTTTGTGAGGTATAATACTAGTAGTAATATATTATTTTATTTGTATAAATCTTGGTTTGTATATACATTATATTAGAGTGTATAATATTGTATCTTAAGTATACTTTGTGGGGGTACCAATAGGGATCAAACCTTGATTCCAATTGTTGTATTTTTATTATATATTATTTATATAGATGTCTTGTGAGGTTGACCTTGGTTTGACCATGTTTGACTTTAGTTGCCTTTAGAGTTGACCATAGTTGACTTTTAACTTAGAATTGATTTATTGACCTAAAAGTTGACTAGTTTGACTTGTCCTCTTTCCGGGACCTTGTATTAATGTGGTATTCCATATCTAGGTTTTCGAGGCACCGAGTCAGACATCTGTGAGACTATTCATTGGACTTCAGGCGAGTACATTCTCTGATAGTTTCTCATTTATGATATCCTCTATGTTCACTGTATCTAGTGTAGATATCCATGTTCTTTTGACACTATGGTTACACGGATTGGTATATCCAGATCTCGTCATGAGATGTTATTCCTTGGTATATGGTGTATATGGTGCAAGTATTGTTTCATTGGTTATCTTGTACATGTACAGACACCGATTCTCGGGGAGACTAGCTATCTTCTTGGGAAATCTAGTGCCATAGCATACCATGGTTGGATATATTATACCAGTCGGGGGTGGGGAGTATTAGTATAGATATGTGATCAAATCCCTATTGAATAAAGTACTGGTAAGCAAATAGTGTTGATCATACACCGCACGTATGATTAGCCAGGCCGCATTGCATCTTGCCCAAGCCGATCACATGTTAAGCTAGTACTCACACACTTAGTCATTAGTATTATTGTTTCATTGGCATATTGTTCCTTATTGTAATTATTTTCAGTATTTCTTTATTGTCTATATATCTCTCCTGTCTATTGTGCATCTTGTTTATCCATAGCTATTTACTGTTACATAGTTTTTATCATTAATTAGAACTGCTGTTAGAGATGTACTCTGCTCCTTTCCTGACTGGATATATTTTTCCAGATGATACTGAGGAGTACCCTACCTATTATGGACCCCAGGATGTTGTGGGTTTAGATTCTGAGACCCTGGCTTAAGAGGAACTTATCCCAACTGAGACAGTTGACCCTGGAGTTGTAGCTTTGTAGTATGGTAGTATTCTTTTGTACTGGATTTGTCTCCAGCTTATTTTGTTACTCTTCAGACTCAATGATGTATTATTTTAAACTCATGAGTTGTATGGTGACTATTCTATTCTTTATCTGATTCGTGCTCATTTCTATCTTAGTTCTGTGATTGAGTATACTATCATTATTGGTGGTTCATTATATTGTTAGATAGACTATCTAGACAGCGTTCTACCGCCGATTCTGCGGCGTAGGCTGGGCGTTGTTTCCGACTAGTACCCTTATACCGGATACGGGTCGTGACACTCAGTGTCTACAAGTCAGGAACGATGATACGAACCCAACGAAACTTCCAGAATTGGATTCCGATGAGCCGATCACAAAATCGCCCATCAAGTGGAACCTGTGGGGCCCACGATACACGATTTTGTCAACGTTCTCAGAATCGGACCAAACTTGGGTCACAGGACCAGCGTATTGCTACGAGTCCGATGGCGCAAGTTTTGTATCGATCCGACGTGTGTACACAAAGTTACAGCATGTTCCAGAAAGGACGGATACGGGGCGTTGTCAGCGGATACACGTTGATTTCGGTGTGCACGCACATCCGAATCGACTTCTGCAAAATTTCACACGACCGTATCAACATCGTGCACGTTTTGGTAAAGACCGCGTGCGACCAAGTCGTCCCGTTTGGCGGGGCGCACTCAGTTCCGGGGTGAAGCAGGGTATTGTTTTTCCTGTTTTTGGATCGCGGTTTGCGATCACCACAGGTCGCGATGCACCGAGCGGGTTGCACGGGCACCGAGAGGTTTATACAATCTACGCGTAGCAACTGACGGAATTAAAAACGGGGTTACGAGGTGAGAGAAAACGGTACCTGAACAGGGCCCCGTGAATCTGTTTTTCACGTGTCCGTGCGTCAACTTCGTGTCCGGCGTCCTCTGTTGGATCCTGCTGCTCGCGTCTCAGTCGAGGGCTCGTGCGTCCGCCGCTGGGATGTGTCCGGAGCTGGGTGGACTCGCCGGCGGAGGCAGGGTGGTCGAAGGCTGGGCGGAGGTGCTCGGCTGTGCGTGGAGGCGAGGGGACGGCGGCGTAGAATCGTCGAGAGGCGGAGGGCTCTGTACGGTGAGGTCGACGGTCGAGGGGTCGTCGACGGTCGAGGGGTCGTCGACCGGCGAGGGGGTCGAGCAGAGGGAGATGGCGGGCGCGCGGGTCGGGGGCTGGACTCGGCGGCAGGGAGTCGAGCAGAGTGCTCGGGTCGGGCGGCGGGTCGCTGGGGTGATGGCAAAGTTGAGCAGAGGGAGACGGCGGGCTTAGGGTTTGACAACGAAGTCGGAGTTGATCGGAGGAGATGACGGCATGGACGAGGCACGGATGTCGAGGCGAAGAGTTAAATAGGGGCTACAGGGAAATCGGCGGGTCTAGGGTTTGAAAACGGGTCAGGTTCTCAGCGGGTCGGGTCTGACCCGGATCCGACCCGCTACGGTGGGTTTGGTCTGGGTTGGTTCAAGTTTGGTTTGGTTCAGCTAGGCTTGGTTCAGTTTACACTACCAATAGTTTTTAAGGCTTAAAACGCTACTCCGGAGTCCAATAAATTTGCCGAAAAATACCACATGTCCGGTTTTCCATTTTACACCATAAAATATTATTTCTATAATATTTTAATACCAATAAACTATATTTAAAAATCCTTTGATCACAATTACCTTGGTTTTTCATCCAGAAAAATACCAAAAAATTCGGAAAAATTATATTAAAATTATTCTGAAAATCAGGGTGTTTACAATCTTCCCTCCTTAAAAGGATTACGTCCTCGCAATCTAAGAATAAGCCATTTATAGAAAGAATTATGGTGATTACAAGCTTGCTTAGTTTACAACTGCATCCGATAAGTGGGGATAACGCTGGCGCATACTATCTTCTCGTTCCCAAGTCGATTCGCCAGGAGAATGATGTTTTCAAGCTACACGAACCAGTCTGATTGTCTGTCCCCGCAATGTCTTCTCACTGACGTCGAGGATGCCAACTGGTTGTTCTTTATGTCTCAAGCTAGGGCCCACTGCGATCTCTGAATGATCGACTACGTGACTTGGGTCGGTCACGTACCTGCGCAGCTGTGAGACGTGGAATACGTCATGCACTCCCTCTAAGGATGGAGGTAATGCAAGATGATAAGCCACCTCACATATGCGCTCTAGAATATCAAATGGCCCAATATACCTTGGGCTCAACTTGCCTCTGCTCCCGAATCTGATAGTACCACGAGTGGGCGAAATCCTCAAGAATACGTGCTCTCCTTCTTTGAACTCTAGGGGACGTCTGTGCGTATCTGCCCAATGCTTCTGTCTGTCTTGAGCTGCTCGAAGATGATTCTGGATCTGTTTTACCTTCTCCACTGTCTGTGTTACCAATTCTGGACCCAGTATTTGACGTTCACCAACGTCACTCCAACATATAGGCGATCTGCATTTCCTTCCGTATAATGCCTCGAATGGTGCCATTTGAATGCTGGCCTGATAACTGTTGTTGTAGGAGAACTCCACTAAGTGCAAATGATCTTCCAAGATCCTCCAAAGTCTAGCATACATGATCGCAACATATCCTCTAAGATCTGAATGGTGCGCTCTGATTGGCCATCTGTCTGTGGGTGGTAAGCTGTGCTGAATTTGAGTCTGGTGCCCAGACTCTCTTGCATGCTTCGCCAGAAATGAGATATAAATCTCGAATCTCGATCCAATATAATACTAACCGGCACTCCATGTAATCTGACGATTTGTCGCACATACATATCGGCTAGTACCTCTGTGGACTGTCCAACTCTAAATGGTAAGAAGTATGCCGATTTAGTGAGTCTATCCACGATAACCCATACTGCATCTCTTCTGCTGGGGCTCCTTGGAAATCCGGTGATAAAATCCATCGTGATATGCTCCCACTTCCATTCTGGTATAGGAAGCGGCTGTAACATACCTGCAGTCCTCTGATGTTCGGCCTTTACTTGCTGACAGACTAAGCATTTGGCCACAAATCTTGCAATCTCCCTTTTCATTCCATGCCACCAGTAATACTGCCTCAAGTCTCGATACATCTTGGTTCCTCCTGGGTGAACAGAGTACATGGAGCTATGTGCTTCAGTCATTAACTCCTATCTCAATTCTCCATTTGGAACATACAGGCGATTTCCAAACCTCAATGTCCCGTCTTCGTGTATGCGAAGTCATGTCTGCATGCCTGCTTCCGTCCTCTCCTTCAGTCTTCAAAATCTAGCATCAGTGGGCAATGCCTCTTTGATTCTTTCCACAAGTGACGACTTAATTTCAAGATTAGCCAGCAAGCCATTATGTCCTGGTAAAACAACCTCTATCAGAAGCTCCTGTAGATCTCTCAATAACTCGGGCTGCATCGTCAAGAAATAAGCCATAGGCTTCCTGCTGAGTGCGTCTGCCACGACATTCGCCTTTTCCGGATGATACTGCAGATCTATGTCAAAATCTACCATCAGTTCAAGCCAACGTCTCTGTCTCATGTTAAGCTCCTTTCGAGTATATACATACTTCAGACTTTTGTGATCTGTAAAGATGTCTACTTTCTCCCCATAAAGGTAGTGCCTCCAAATCTTTAATGCAAATATAACTGCTGCTAACTCCAGATCGTGTGTTGGGTAGTTCTTCTCGTGGACCTTCAACTGTCTCGACGCATAAGCAATGACTTTGCCATGTTGCATCAAAACACATTCTAATCCACTGCCTGATGCATCACTGTAAACAACAAAACCTCCTGACCCTGAAGGAAGAGTCAAGACAGGTGTTGTTGTTAATCTTCTCTTCAATTCTTCGAAGGTCTTCTGGCAGTCTTCTGTCCATATAAACTTCTGTTCTTTACGTGTCAGCTTCGTCATCGGTTCTGCAATCCTTGAGAAATTTTCTACAACCTTCGGTAATATCCCGCGAGTCCGAGAAAACTTCTCACCTCTACAACTGATGTGGGTGTAGGCCAAGTCTCTATTACCGCAACTTTCTCTGGATCAACTGAAAGTCCTTCTCCTGAGATGATATGTCCCAAGAAAGGTACTTTGTCCATACAGAACTCACACTTACTGAGTTTGGCGTATAACTTTTCCTGTCTCAAGGTCTCTAACACGATCCTGAGATGCTCCTCGTGCTCTTCATGGCTCTTGAAATATATGAGGATGTCATCAATGAACACAACCACAAATTTATCCAATAACTGATGAAAGACTCTGTTCATTAAACTCATAAACACTACTGGCGCGTTGGTTAAACCAAACGGCATTACCAAGAACTCATACTGTCCATACTTGGTCCTGAAAGCTGTCTTCGGTATGTTTTCCTTCCTTACTTTGATCTGATGATAGCCGGATCTAAGGTCAATCTTCGAGAATACCCTTGCACCACTCAATTGATCAAATAGATCATCAATGCGTGGCAAGGGATACCTGTTCTTAATGGTCACAGCATTTAGTGCCCTATAGTCAATGCATAGTCGTACTGTTCCATCCTTCTTCGGCACAAATAATATGGGTGCTCCCCAAGGTGAAACACTGGGCCGAATGAAACCCTTCTCCAGAAGATCATCAACATGTTCCTTCAACTCCACTAACTCCTTAGGTGCTAGCCGATATACTGATGAAGTGATGGGCTCTGCTCCTGGAGTTAAGTCTTTTGTGAATTCTATTTCCAGATCAGGTGGTAAACCTGGAAGATCATCAGGAAATACATCCACAAATTCTGATATGACTCTTGGGTAACATGTCTCCCCTTCTACAAATAGTACCCTAAGAGTAGGATGAACTCCTTGTTCTACTGCTCCTCGAAGAAACTCAAATTTTGAATATCCTGGCTGTCTAAATATAACCCGTCCAAGCCGGCAATCAAGAGTCGCATGGTACTAACTTAACCAGTCCATACCAAGTACAACATCATAATCCAGCATGGAAAAGATCAGAAATTGAGCTCGCATTTCTCTGCCATAAACTACTACAGAACATGATCTACAGACGTCACTAATCGGAATAATTCTACCTTCCATAAGAATCCTCTTCATCTTCGGAAGGGGTGCGGTAGCTACTCTATGGGTGGCAACAAAGCTAGCTGCTATAAATGTATGCGATGCTCCAGAATCAAATAATGCTATAGCTGGTAATGAAGCTACTAAAATAGTACCTGCGATGACCTCGCCTGCAGTAGCCTCCTCCTTAACAGCTAATATGAATGCCTGTCCTCGTCCCTGAGCTGGACCTCTCTGCTGTTGCTGAGCCTGCTGAAATAGAGCTGCTTGTGGTGCTAGGGGTGGTCTCTGCTGATTTCCTCCTGGAACCGGTGGCCTGATGCCTCCAACTCCTGCCTGCTGTACTCCTATTACTGGATATGCGGGTCGTGGGGCAGGTAAAGCTAGTCTCGGCGCTCCCTCTCTGTGCTCGGTGCAGTCTCTGATTCGATGCTGGTCGGATCCGCAAGCCAGGCAGAGTCCCAACTTACGTCTGCATTCTCTCTCAATGTGACCTATCTTGCCGCAGTGGTGACAAGTAGGGAGAGATATGGCCCTGTGTGCTATCCTCTCTGGCATACTCCTCTGGGACCGTTTTGCTGATTCCCCATGTCCTGGCCTGGATGGTGCTGAGGTAATAGGCCTCTTCAGGTTTGACTCCCTTCTAGTGACGCGCTCCATGCGTCGTGCTGCTGCGAGAACGTCGGTATAAGATGTAGGTGCGACTGATCCAATCAATCTCTGGAGCTCGAACTTTAGCCCGTCAAAGAACTTCTCAGCTTTCTCTTCCTCTGTCGCAATCAAGGTTGGGGCAAAGCGACTGAGGCAAATAAATTATGCGTTGTATTCTTCCACCGTCATATTGCCTTGGATAAGGCGGTTGAACTTGTCTCTGAGCTCTGACCGTGCTACTGCGGGAATATACATCTCTTTGAAGAGTCTGGAGAACTCTTCCCAAGTGACTCGGTCCTGTCCGAGCCTCCTCTCTTCTGCTAACCACCAGTGATGTGTATTTTCAGTTAACTGCATTCTGATTGCAGTCATCCACTTCTCTCTCGAAAGTTCAACGGCTTCCAACTGATGCTGTATGTTTGTGAGCCATTCATGAACTTCTGTTGGCCCCTCTTTACCAGAAAATGTACAAGGCTTGAGCTGACGGAAGTCGGTGATAGATACCGTCGCTGATCGCCTCGTTGGTGGATTTGCCTGCTCCAATGCGGATACCAGGCTGGTTCTCAGATACTCGGCCTCCTGTCGATGGGCCTCTTGCTGAATCTGTTGCTGTGCTTGCATTATAGCATACATCATCTGGAATATCTGTTGCCCGTCCATGGCTTGCCCTGACGGGAAAATTGGCATCTGTGGAGTGAACTGTGGTGGAGGTGGGATATCATCTCTCCAGAACCTTGGATTAGGCTGTCCGGTTTGATCGCTCTGCGATGCTTGTCCTCCATTCCCTGGGGTCACTCCGTCTATATAAGTAACCACAGCGTCGTGTGGCGTATCCACAGGAATCTCATCTCTGTTCCTGGGATCCATTACTCTGCAACCAAAAGATAAACTGTAAGAACGCACAGAGGAATCAACACAGGATGCAAATCAAGTAACAAATTTAAGTTCGATATAGAGTTCAAAAAGGTTCAAATAATGGATGAGATCCTATAAATTATCCTATCCTTAGGGCAGGCTGGTTCAGTCCCTAAGTTGAAACCGAACAATTTAGTCGTAGACCTGCATGGGCCACCACAAAAACCATGTCACGCCCCAGTCCCAAAATACCATGGGACCAGATACGTGGCAATGGCCAGCAGTACGCACCGATGGACAACCCAATTTAATGGATCCATCAGGGCATACTTAAGCTGTAAACAAAGTCTACGACAATCATGGTACAACTATCTTATCCACACAAGATATAAAATATGATCCACAGAGTAAATAGGAAATGTAAATCATCAGCTAGTCTCAACAAAGTGCTTCGGGGAATAACCCGATAACATCTGATACAATGTTTCAACAGACCAGAATATAAATGACTGAAATAAATAAATGCTGAGCATGAAACTTGGATGCTCAGGAAAAGTCTTCAGCTAACACCTCGTCCTCGGATGGCGGTACAGCTCCTGGATTAGCTCCTGCTGCGGTCCCGTATACCTCGGGATAGATCTCGTCCTCAAATCCTGGGGACATAATCCGGATCCAGGTCCTTAAGGGACATAGCAAGGTACAAGAAAGCTCAAGCCAAAATAAACGCAGTGCAGAAAATAAATAGAATAAATAGGACAAGTATGTAAACATCTGTGTGAAATGCAAGAGAGAACATCAATAGTACTCAGGTTGAAACAACTACAAGCTCTGTGTAGGGGAGCCGGTAGCAGTGATATCATGAGGTGGTCTAGCTCAGCGGGAGACTGAGTAGCCGGCATAACATAATCAACCTGTAGCCTGTGGGTCTCTCCAGCAATAGATGGAACAATAAGGGAATACTAAATAACCAGCTAAGTGATATGCAAGATGAGAGCAGCACTAGAACTCAGGCTGAAGCCACTACAAGCTCTGTGTTGGGGAGCCGGTAGTAGTAGTAATAATGAGTAATGGGCCAAGCTCGGCTTCAGAGTCTTGTGCCTCACAATAATAAGGGTGTATATATATATGTTCAGCCTGTAGCCTGTGTGTCTCTCCCCACCCAATGTAACCACGCATATCATGACCATAACGTCTCATGTCCATGTCAGCGGGATCATAACTAATGCACAAGTCATAATATATCTAAGAATATAGTATCTCAGTTAAGTCCTGTATCCTATACAGAATCACCACAAATATCTCGGGAAGATCCTATCACATAAATGGTGTCAAGTGTCCTGGGTCATAGTGTACTTGGTAAGACAAGTACGAGAAGATAAAGTGTCACGAATATCCATCTCTAGATGACGATACACAACACCGCGTACGGTGTCGGCACCCGACTGATAATCGGACGCTAACTATGTCATACGGTCCTGGGTTAAGCATGCACAGCAATATAATAAAGCAAGAAAATATGTAACAATACTGCAGAGTTTGGCAAGGTACACTTGCCTGGTGTCCGAATACCAACAGTCGTCCCTGTATCAGTGGATCCTGTAGGTACTACTCCAAAAACTTCAATAAACATCACCAACAGTCTTAGAAGATATCAAATAGCTAGAAACGTCTGTCCTTACGTCCAATTTGGACACAGGGGCAAAAAGGTCATTTCTGGGCCAAAGCGGGGTCCACATGTGGGCCACTTTGCACCGAAAAGCGTGTTAGGGTCAAAGGTCTCCAAATTCCTTAAACTCAGTGTCTATAAGTCAAGAACGATGATACGAACCCAACGAAACTTCCAGAATTGGATTCCGATGAGCCGATCACAAAATTGCCCATCAAGTGGAACCTGTAGGGCCCACGATACACGATTTTGTCAACGTTCTCAGAATCGGACCAAACTTGGGTCACAGGACCAGCGTATTGCTACGAGTCCGATGGCATAAGTTTCGTCTCTATCCGACGTGTGTACACAAAGTTACAGCGTGTTCCAGAAAGGACGGATACGGGGCGTTGTCGGCGGATACGCGTTGATTTCGGTGTGCACGCACATCCGAATTAACTTCTGCAAAATCCCACACGACCGTATCAACGTCGCGCATATTTCGGTAAAGACCGCGTGCGACCAAGTCATCACATTTGGCGGGGCGCACTCAGTTCCGGGGTGAAACAGGGCATTATTTTTTCTATTTTTGGATCGCGGTTTACGATCACCACAGGTCGCGATGCACCGAGCGGGTTGCACGGGCACCGAGAGGGTTATACAATCTACGCGTAGCAACTGACGGAATTGAAAACGGGGTTACGAGGTGAGAGAAAATGGTACCTGAACAGGGCCTCGTGAATCTGTTTTTCACGTATCCGTGCGTCAACTTCGTGTCCTGCGTCCTCTGTTGGATCCTGCTGCTCGCGTCTCAGTCGAGGGCTCGTGCGTCCGTCGCTGGGCTGTGTCCGGGGCTGGGTGGACTCGCCGGCGGAGGCAGGGTCATCGAAGGCTGGGCGGAGGTGCTCGGCTGTACGTGGAGGCGAGGGGACGGCGGCGTGGAATCGTCGAAAGGCGGAGGGCTCTGTACGGTGAGGTCGACGGTCGAGGGGTCGTCGACGGTCGAGGGGTCATCGATCGGCGAGGGGGTCGAGCAGAGGGAGACGGCGGGTGCGCGGGTCGGGGGCTGGACTCGGCGGCGGGGAGTCGAGCAGAGTGCTCGGGTCGGGCGACGGGTCGCTGGGGTGATGGCGAAGTTGAGCAGAGGGAGACGACGGGCTTAGGGTTTGACAACAAAGTCGGAGTTGATCGGAGGAGATGACGGCGTGGACGAGGCACGGATGTCGAGGCGGAGAGTTACATAGGGGCTACAGGAAAACCGGCGGGTCTAGGGTTTGAAAACGGGTCGGGTTCTCAGCGGGTCGGGTCTAACCCGGATCCGACCCGCTACGGTGGGTTTGGTCTGGGTTGGTTCAAGTTTGGTTTGGTTCAGCTAGGCTTGGTTCGGTTTACACTACCAATAGTTTTTAAGGCTTAAAACGCTACTCCGGAGTCCAATAAATTCGCCGAAAAATACCACATGTCCGGTTTTCCATTTTACACTATAAAATATTATTTCCATTATATTTTAATACCAATAAACTGTATTTAAAATCCTTTGATAATAATTACCTTGGTTCTTCATCAAGAAAAATACCAAAAAATCCGAAAAAATTATATTAAAATTATTCTGAAAATCAGGGTGTTTACAGATACATCCACCGATAACCTACAGGTCCAACGACACGGGCCTCATAGGAAAGATAAATTGACAAATGTTCTATGGAGTAAAAAAAGTCAGAAGAAAACACCCGCTCGAGCTTGCATAGTATTATCGCAATGTCCTTCTTTTGCTTTTCTAAGCGATCGACGAGAAACTTAGTAGAACAAAGATCTCTGAAGAATATGCTAAGCTCTGTCAAAGGATCCCAAACTACCTGCGGTAAGAATTTCTAAAATGCAATCAAAATTAACCTCTCCATAAATACATGACAGTCGTGGCTTTTCATACCTGTCAGTTTGTTCGTGTAAACCCCCTCAAATTTTAGGTAGACTGGATATGGTAAGAATTTTGGTTTAATTTTAGGTTGTCTAAGGATTAGAAATTAGGGTTATGTAGATTGGTTTTTTAATTTAAACTCTTGGCACACCTTACCATTGCTATAATAATTGGAGCACAATAATAGCCTTTACTTTCCAACAAATCTTTGCACTCTTGACTTGATAATCTAACCTAGGAACTGGACATTTCTGTCAGTCACAAACATACTCTCTTGTGTTCTATTTTAATTACACAACCTTTCAGTCACAAAAGTTAATTCTTTAATCCTATGCCTTGTACCTATGTCATTGCCATCGATTTGGGGACACAAACTCAACCCATTTCGCCTAACCAATTAAAGGGCCCAAGACTAATACCAAGTCTACGCCATCCATGATATTTGTGTCACTCCCAATTGAGATCCCATGTACTCATATTTTATTTAAGAGCACCTATGACACAAGATTTAATTAAATTAGGGAAACTGACTTAACCTAACCCCAACTTAACCCTCACACCCATTCATGAGGCTCATACAAAACATCCAATACCCACCCATCCTACAAAATACCAAACACCAATTTTCCATATCAAATCCTCACTCTTTCTCCTTTATTGTAAATACCCAAATGTTAAGGGACTCAAATGCAAAGAGGTTGCTAGATGTCACACTCATATTGGTATAAAGCAAATGAAGAAATCCCCCATCCTCATGTGACCGGTCACCTCACACTCACTCCCTTTGTATAGTACTATCTTCTCATGTGAAATCCTAGCCCTTGATTCAAATTCTTCCTATCACAACCGCACATTCCCTCTATATTAACACACACACACCCATGTGGCTAGCCCTAACCCCAAGAAAACCCTATTTTTTTCTTACCACACTCTCTCTCCTCCCCTCCCCTCCCCTCACTTCAGCCGAACTCACCTCCTCTCCATTATTCTTCTTCTCCTCCTCTCCATTCTTCTTCTTCTTCTTCTTCTCCTCACCCATAGCTACCTACACCACTACCTCTACCGGAGCACCACCACCCCCTCCTGCCAATAACACTGCTGCCACCGTCACCACGACTTCACCATAACCTCACGATACCAACATCATCACTGCCACTGTCACTATGACTTCACCACCACCTCACGATACCAACAGCTACCTACACCACCACCTCTACCACGAGCACTTCCAACAGCCACCTACACCACCACTACCACCATCACTATCACAGAGCACCACTACGACCGTCGAGCACTGTCACCATCGCCACCATCGAGCACTGTGACCGCCACCCCCATCGAGCATCACCGGCCAACACCACCCTGACCACACCATCAATACCTCACCACCAGCAACCCCACCACCAAGCACCGCTACGATCATCGTTCAGACGATGTTTCCTCCCACTTGGTGATGGTCGAAACTTCTCCAGCACGGCGAGCGTGGTCTCGACGAGTCTTCTTCCCTTCGTGAGCTCCTATTTCCCTTCGGTACTTCCTTCCTCCTATCATCATTTATGCAAGCATCCTTCTTGGCAATTATTTTTTTGTAACTTAGTTAACGGGTTAGTTTCATAGGTTATATGGTGAGTAGTTTTGATGTCAAGTTGATTTTATGAAGATAACACATGTGTCAATGCTTCCAGCAGGTTGGGACGGTGTATAATGTCATGGTTTAGCATGGGTAAATGATTACTAGAGGAGAACCGTACATATAGAATACTAGGTCTTATTATTGAGCATTGTAGTGAATTAGGAAGTTGGGTTGGTTAATAGCCCATGATTAATTAAATATATTATTGAGAAATGTAAACATGATATGCGTTATTGGTTTAGTATTTGGGATCATGACAGGATTAGAATATATATTCAGACTTGAGTGTTTTTGCATGTATAGACTCGATGGTGTTGTACCAATATAATTTTATTTAGTAGTGATGATGGTATGGTCGAGGATGAACATTATTTAAAGATGAAGAAATCACACTTGATGAACACTAATGTTTGAGGATATTATTTGAGGATGTTATGATATTTGATAATTTTGTATTTATCATAACATTTTTTTAGTCAACCTTGATCAACTCTCTAGTTAGTACCTTAGTCGTGAGTTTGGTAACTAAGACAGAAATCTATGTTAGTCCATATGTCATCTCTTCTTTAAGATAGTTTTGAACTAGATTATTAATTAATTTATATATCATCTCTAGGTACTTTGGGATCCTCGGACTTGGACGTTGTACCAGAGCCCCGCATTCAGCATCCAGATCCAAGCAAGTGTACCTTGCCATTATGTAACTCAATTCCAGTTTTAGTATTTATTTCATCTATACATTATGTGCACTTTGGATCAGAATTGTTACTTA
This sequence comes from Iris macrosiphon, assembly GCA_036927795.1. NCBI lineage: Eukaryota > Viridiplantae > Streptophyta > Magnoliopsida > Asparagales > Iridaceae > Iris > Iris macrosiphon. The sequence continues at coordinate 25,083,683 of JAYESA010000005.1, read as the reverse complement.
GCGTCCGGGTCATATCCGGGTGCAGACGTTTGTCGGTAACTCCTAGTACCGATTGTTAGATGTTTCTCGATACTTTTATGAACCTACTTGGATATATTGGAACCCTAAGACACATTCAGACACCGTCATCGTGCCAGACTTCCTGTATCATGATAGTGTCAGCATGATCAGAACCTGTGATGACTATAGGATCGTGATTGGTGCTAGTTACTTCAGTTTGATGAGACTGTTAGATAGAGGTTCAGGCTCAGCGAGCAACGAATGCGTCTCGTTGACCGTATTGGGAGAAGAAGATAGTTACTAGATGCTTGGGCTACTTCTCATGCACTATATATATATATATATATATATATATATATATATATATATATATATATATATATATATATATATATATCCTTATTTAGGTAGAGATCAGGTATTCGGAGTCGTAGTATTTACCGTGTGACTCTGTGCTCAGAGCTATGGGTACGCACCGTGTATCTCTGTGCCTCGGAGATATACATTTATATTTAGAAAGCCCACGTGTTGAACGTTGTCTTCAAGTAATGTCTCACTTAGGTGGTTCTAGATTACACCGACGTATCACATATTTTTTTTTGTTTTACTATGGCATGTTATTTTTGTACCTTATTAGGTCCCTCTGAGGACCTGGTTTTCTGCCAAATTATAGGGTCAATTGTTGATGGGAGGCTAGAGCTGCTGATGAGTATTATACCGGTATGCAGGTATTGTTACTCGATATTTGTATCACTTCTTCATTATTCTACTATTATGATCATTTGCTTATTTTCTGCTAGTATAGCCCAGTATTTGTAGACTCGTATTATTTCTTTCAAGTCTATTCAGATGAGTGTAGTGTGGGGTGCACACCATGATACATGTTGTCCCTTCTTTATAATATATCCTTGTGGGTTGAGACATAGACATATATACCGTGTTATCTAGATAGTGACCTCATTTATAGCCAATACGTATTGGAGTCAGACTGGAGTCCCCTTGATACATAGCTGACAATTGCTACGTAGCTCAGTTCCTTATATTTGAAACTGGGAAGTGACATAGTTTTTATGGTGGCCCATGCAGGTCCGAATATATCATTTCAGTTACGTTACTATACCGAGTGAGTCTGCAGCTATGTTAAGTTGTTAGAATCCCAATCCACGATTGTTATTGGAAACTCTCCTTGATTCAACTGGTGCCTTTGAACCTCCTCATAATTGAATTTGATTATACTCTTCTTGAGTTCCTTATTATTGTTTCACATGTTCTCCTATTTTGGGAAGACGAACACTCATCCTAGATGGATCTATCAATTATATTATGTTATAGGATAGAATTAGGATTGAGTGAATACTTCTAAGATGAGTAATTATCTAAAGTAAGAATAGTTTGGGTAGATGCCTCTATTAAGACGACAGTTAGAACAGAATGACAGTTGGATTTTAAACAGGGGATTTTTCTGTCACTACCCGATTCTAGAAAATAGGGTTATTTTTTTATTTTTATATGGTGAATTGTGTATTGTATTTAATTATTTATATTTATATTTAATTGGTGATTGTGTTATTTTTTATTTGATTGTTTTAGGGTTTTGGCTAGCCTGGACCCATGTCAGACCCTAGTGGACCCATGTCCGACCCAACCCACACCCTTGTGAGACCTATTTTTGGGTTTAGAATATTTATTATATTTTTAGTGGGTTAGTTGGAGAGATTTGGAGTTAGTTTGAGTGCTTTTGGAACCCCGAACCCAAACCCAAGTGGGAGGAGGGCATTTTGGACATTTGGAGACTTTGGAAACCTATTTTACACTTGGCCGGCCCCCAAACCCTTCCCACACTCGTGATACACAGCAGCCCCCTCCCCCTTATTGACTTTTTGGACCCCGGGTTGACTTTTTGACCCAAATTTCACCGGTTTGACCCGTTCGACCTAGAATAGCCCTAGAAGCCTATTTTTAATTATTTTATATCAGTTTAAATCCATAGAACCCTGTTTAATCTTGCTTTTCATAATAGGTTCTTGCAACACCGGTCCGGATCTCGATCCTCATCAGTTGCTCAAGACGTCAGGCGAGTACCTACCTTTGATAGTTTCTATTTCATGATAGCGTTTATATCACCTGTTCTATAACTATAATACTTGATTCTGACACATTGTTACACGAGCTGGTACTAATGGATCCTGTCATGAGATGCTATCTCCCTTACCGTGTTCAGCGGGTACTCTATCGCGTGTATTTTATCATGTGCTTCGGGTATTGATTCTCATGTGCTATCATATGCTTCTTGTGCTCTCGCCTTCGTGTGCGCGAGCTATTATCATGTACGTAGCGTGCCATGGTTGGATCCAAGAGTATTAATGGGGGAGGGGAGTAGGAGTTGGTTATGTGATCAAAGCCAAACAATATTCATGTGTATGTCGGTTATGCAACTCACGCATAACGGAGTTATCGTAGTGTTTTTCATGTGCAACCTAAGCCGATCACATAACGAACTTGTGCTCAAGGCACTTAGCTAGTATTCATATTTTCTCACATGCAGTTACTTCTCTACTTGTATTATTCTCCAGTTTACATTGCAGCTACTTATTCTGCTTCATCATGTATTTATTTCCTGTGCATCTTGTATACTTTTCTATTGCTCGTCATATACACCTTACCATGTATTTGGAGTTGCTTTCAGAGTTATGTACTTCGCTCCAGTCCTGACTGGGCATATTTTTCCAGAGGATCCTGAGGATTTCTGCCCGACTTTCTACGGGCCGGGTGTCGAATAAGACACTATGCTATCGGTTAACTCTAGAGGATCCTGAGGATTTCGCTCCATTCCTATCCTAGAATTATTGCTACAAGGTACTATGCTATAGGTTAACTCTAGATTAAGGCCTACTGCTCACATGTCCAACTAGGAAACACTTACAAGCAACACTCAGTCAATACTAATGCTCAAGACACTGACATAATTACAAGTCACTAATTATCATACTTAACAAGGAATCCTCAAAGAATAGAAGCTCAAAAGGAACTGGGTTGAGGACTAAAGGTATTTCTACTGCTAGCAACCAAAAGAAACGATAGAAAAAGTCCTGTATGTTGAGATGATACTTTAAGAACCAATTTTTTAAGATACAACCTGATACTCATACACGTCTGTATGACGCTTAGAATCCTCGTCACGCCAGTAAGCATAGGTGCGATAAACGACAGGTTCCGTAACTAAAGTACGCAACCCCATAATTATGTCGTCTAGAATCTTTGCCACGCCAACCGGTATGGCTGCGATAAACTCTAGGTTCCATAACCAAAGTAGACGTTTTACCTTTCTCACTATTCTCATCAATATATGTCATCAAATGATATCGTAAAGTTTAGTCCGTAAAATTCATCTCGATAAGAAATCAACTCAACAACGATACCAAAAATTAAATTTAACAACCGTCAACAAGAATCAAACTCAATATCAACGAGTGAGGACGGACGGAAACAAGGGCGAAGGATTTAAATTGAAAATTGTAATAAGATTCTCAAGGGGTCATCCCAGGAATCTCTCAAGAATTTTGTGATTGAGTATTCGCTCTCGTCCTAGTATCCTATGTCCTATATTCTATAGCAGGCACGCAGTAGTACAATTATAACGTCGCACTACCACGACATTGCACAACTCGCGAAGTCTGACCTACATGGGCCACCACTAAAAACGTGTCACGACCCACACCCGGAATTCGGGTACGAGTACGTAGGTACGTCCAGCCTACGCCGTAACATCGACGGTAGAACGCTGTCAAGGTCATGATACTATCTAAACAATCTCACACGAGCATCCAATCTCCATAAGGAGGCACGGATGACACAAAATAATATGAACACATACTCAATCACATGACTACAGCACGATAAGATATCGAACAAATAAAATTTAATACAACACAAGTCTAAATGTAATAATCTAACTCAACAAATATCCATGTCTCAACAAGTATGCCGGAGACAAATCCGGTACCAAATAGTCTACTAAAAGAACTAACTAGAAAACTAGTGATTCGGGCTAGACCTCCCGGAATCACGACTGCACTACTAAGTCCAAGACTGCAACTACTCACCCTATGGTCCACAAGTGTCGAATACCAGTCCTCTAGGCATAGTCTGGAAAATATTTTCCAGTCAGGAAGAAGCAAAGTATATTTTTAATAGCAGTTCTATATCAATGATATAAACTATGTAGCAGTATATAGATGGAAATATACAAGATGCATGTATATGTACGAGAAATATATAATAAAGGATATACTGGAAATACTGTAAGTAAATGCAGGAAAGGAAATAATATGTCAATGAGCAAGAATACTATGACTAAGTGTGTGAGTACTAGCTTTAACATGTGATCGGCTTGGGAACTTGATCAGGCTGTTTATATATGATTAGCTATGATTCATGTAAGGTCAGTCTAACCATTTGGTTAGCTATGATGCATGTAGAGGTCAGGCTAATCACATGTAACAGCTATGAAGCATTTAAATGGTCAGGTCGCACCCGACGTGAGATGTGGGGTGAGCTATTATGCATGTAGAGTTGGGTATAATCACATATCTACACTAAAATACTTTCCACCCCCGAATGGTATAGTAGATCCAACCATGGTACGCTATGGCACAGGATTCCCTAGGGAGGTAGCAAATCTCCTCGGGAATCAGTGTCTGTATATGCACAAGATAACAAGGAAACAAGTCTTGTACAAGCTACACCATGAATAAGGAATAACAACTCATGACGAGATCCGTATACACCAATCTGTGTAACCAGCGTATCGAGAATATGGATATTTACACTAGATACAGTGAACATAGGGGATATCATAAATAAGAATAAGAAGCTAATCAGAGAATGTACTCGCCTTGGGTCCTTAGTTGGTAAAACCAATATCCTGTCCCAGAATTATCGCCTGGATGATCCGACAGTCCTATAGACATAATAATAAATGTAACATTTGTATCAGATGCTATACTAAACACACAATCAAATACCTAACTCAGGGGCTATGCCAGGTATGGCACTGGTCAATCTAGGGTCAGTGTGCATCAAGTTGCATGGGCGTCGCGTCTGTGATTGCTGGGCAAGACAAACGATCAAAACGGTACGGGGCTTGCCAGTACGTCAGTATACGTGTGGCAGACTGCTAACAGTTCACAGGGTCATAGGCCATGTGTAGTTACGGGGTGTCCGTATTTACACCCGGGTTATCTAGTAGAGATATATAAATATATATATCATTAACTAACATATATATATTAATATCCATTAACTACAATAATAGATATAAGTATATATATACTTTAAATAAAACTAATACTTGTATATATATATATATAAACATATATCATGGAAGGAGATATACAATACGTATATATATGTCTATATACTGAATAGAATTTAACATACTATATTTATGTCCTAAAAGATATATATGTCAAAATACGTTTATCAAACATATATATATATATATATATATATATATATATATATATATATATATATATACTAATTGAAAATACACATATACATTTACACATACACATATACATTTACACATACACATATACATTTAAATGCGTATTAGTATTTACATACGTATATGTACAATGAAAGAGGGAAGAGGGAGAGAAAACTCACGGTGGTTGGTCGGAGTCGGAGGGCTGGTGGTCGGCTGGCTGGCCGGGCCGGAGGGGGCTCGGGATGACCTGGGGAGCTGGGGGGAATGGCCGGACTTTGGAGTATGGTGATGGTGGTGGTGGTGTATGATGATGGTGGTGGTGGTTGTATGGCGGAGGCCGGCTCGTGGCAATCGGGAAGAGACAGGGAATGGTCGGAGATGAAGAGATCGACGGAGGAGAGAGAGCTCGGGAGGTCGGGAGAAGGTCGGCTTGCAGCTGGAGTAGGATGGAGGGAAATGTGGATGACAGTGTGGTGGAGCCGGTGGGGAGCTCGACCGGAGTCGAGGAGAGCGGGGAGTTGAGCAGCGGGATGTCGGGGTGGTGGAGCTTCGGGTAGGGGGGGCCGCCGGAGTCTGGTCGAGGTAGGGGCCGGGCCGGAGGAGATTGCAGGGATGAGGGGTGGTGATGGTGGAGTATGATGATGATGGTGGTGGTTCGGTCACTGGTCGGCCGGGCTTAGCCAGAGTCCAGCAGCGGGGAGCTCGGCGTAGGGAGGGGGGGAAGCTTCGCCGGAGTTGGCTCGAGTGAGGCGGAGTGAGCCGGGCCGCGCCAGAGCAGCAGACCGGGGGTCGGGGTCGGGGAACAGTGGCCGGAGATATGCTCGGGGAGAAGCCGGGTGAACAGTGCACAGAGGTTGGGTTTTCCTCCTTTTTAAATTTAAAAGGAAAGAGAAGAAGAAGAAGGAAGAAGAAGAAGAAGAGAAGAAAAGAGGAGAAGAAAGGAAAAAATTTGGAATAAAGGAGGGGGCTACGGTTGGGGCTTGTGAGGAGGTGGGGGGCTTCCCTAGGTTTTTGGGGATTATGGCTTGGTGATAGGACATTAAATAAGGAGAGAGTGTGTGGAAATTGAAGGGTGAGGATGAGCCCCATTTTGAATGGGTGGCTCAAATCTGACATGAGGAAATTCATTCATGTAAGGAAAGGGTTGGGTTAACTTAGTCATTTATTAGGGCTTCTCCATTGGTTTGAACCAATGAGGTATTGGCACCTAATGCAAATTTGCAAATTTGCCCCCTTAAATTTGGGTATTTGCACAGACACATAAAATGATAAAAATTTGGTGGGCGATTCTGTGTTTGGCGTTTTGTAGGGTGAGAGGGCATTGTGTGTTTGGTATGGGCTTAATTAGAGGGGTATTCGGATTAGGTCGGGATTAAACGGGATCAGTCAAAATGGTATCCCCAATTTAATTAGAAATAAATGCAAGATGTGTTCTAAAATTAATTAGGAGTACATGGGGCCAAAATTAGGTCGGGTGACAAATATCATTAGTAAAGAAGACTCAGAACAGAATATTATCCTAATTTGGGTCGCACAAAAAATAGGCCAAGATTGCCTCCAATTTCGATTGGAACGCACATCGATACAAAGTTGGAATTTATTTGGATTTTAAATAAACGTCCGCGACGAATATTGTACGGCTAAAATGAAGTACAAGATAGCATAATTATGAATTACAAAAATGGCAGAATGGAAGGCGGGCACGTCTAGGGCAAGGTTGTAAAATTTGTTGGAAGGCAAAAGCTAGGGTAGCGCTCCAAATATCGAAGCAACGGCAAGGTGCATAGATTAAATAAATTACGGTAATTAATTACGGCCTCCAATAATTAAATTCTAAATAAAATGATTAAATACATAATCCCCATAATTCTGTCAGGTGTTCGTCTAGTGGACTTCTAGGTCAAGTCTACCAGCTCAAACATTAATGAACACTGTAAATATTTAAATATACCTCTCATACAATTATTTAAATTAAATACACATATCGAGAAATTATTTAATATAAATACCATAATATTAATAACATAAAAAGTCAAAAATACCCCTATTTTTGGAATGTGGTAGTGACAAGTCTACCCTTCTTAAAAGAATTTCGTCCTCAAAATTTAATATCCTCATAGTAGTGTTTATTCATTATCTTATTTTCCATCAATAGTTAAATTCATCAACCTACATAATCCTGAAATAATCCAGCTTATCATTTCACAATTTTTAAAAATTCTAAAATTTTTGTATTCCTGGAAAATCCTCGAAATAAAAATCAGTTTCCATTTTTTTCTCACAATTTCCTCTGAATTTTTAAGTTAAAAATTTAAATACTCAAAATTTAATATATACTCCTCAATTTTAACTTCAATCAATGCATATATATAAAATTGAAATCTCGTCCCAAAAAGTTTGAATTCAAATACTCATCCATCAATGATCTTATTCTTCGGTTTTCTTTTTCCTCAAAATACTTGTCAACGCGATACCTACGGATTCTTCAAGTGCAACGTCCACAATATAAAATTTAAAATTCATAACTTGCGGTCAAATAAATATAATGATAATCTCCTTAATTTTCTCAAGTTTTTAATGATAAATATATCATAATCTATAATCATCAATCCTACCATATTAAATTCTTTACCTCTCATTTAAATTAATGTTTATCCTCGAATTTTAATGATAATTTAATCACATCTCAATCCTGATAAAATCAATGATTCATCAACTCTGCCATATTAAATCCTTAACTCTTTATGCTTATCTTCCAAAATTTTAGCATCTCGTTTCTCTTGTCAAGTCATAACCTCTTCATAAATCTACTATGGTCAAACCCCAATAATCATGGTCTAAGAAAATTCTACCTACAGCCATGCAATCCAAGAAAATATGTACGGTCATGTATCTTTTGTCATGGCATTGCAGTCTCTGTCAGGATGTACTACTAACTATATTCTAACAAAAAACAATTATGCATACGAACTACAGTACTAGGGAAATCAGTCAATCAATCAAATAGAAAGGAACAGAAGGAAGGACAGAACATAGTCTTCTAACCCATTACTTGGATATCTTCATCCTCTAATATATACATAACTCGGGCACATTCACTAACTAATTCTTATCCTTGTACACTGGTACCCATATCCACTAATTATTAGTCCACAAGACATTCATGAATACATCCTCATTACATACACTTGTCTATTGATACCTAAATCTGATACCAAGAATCTCTAGTATTACCATGGTTCGATAATGCATCCAAGTTTGATACCTCTATCTCTTTAGTACCATACTCTCTGTCAGTTCCCGTTCCTACTACAATTGCTCATATTAGTTGTTCTTATCACTCAAGTTCACACCAAGTGTAACACAACATACTAAGTACTATTCTTCCTAATACAACTCTAGATGGACACCCAAGTCTGTCTGTGGTGCCATCTCAATCATGCTCAAGTCAACAGATCCTTACACATGTATATCATCTACTCATATACTAATATAAATTTTTCATCCACCATAAAATTTTATCCTCATAATAAAATCATCAAAATTTAACCTTTGAACAATTTAAAATAAAAGTGTATACTTTCCTCAAGGGTCAAATATTCAATATTGAAACCAAACTTTAATCACTTCTAAAATCTTTATAGCTTGACTATGTTTATTGAATCAAATTTGGAATCCTCAAAATTTAATAACATAGAATCTCAACTCCTTAAAATTCTTAAAAATTGAAATTCATTTCCACTCTTCAATTTTTATTTTTATTTTCCACAATATACATATAAATGCTCACAGTCTCTAATACTCGAGGTGCACTCAATACATCTATTATCTACAACTCTCAACTGGGCACTAAAATTGTACTGCCCGAATTACTTGTACTATTACTCCAATGATTTAAGTTATCATTACACGTATTTTCTTCCATGATTTTCAATCTATATCAACTAGTATATCCTCTAATTATCATCACGCAAAGTGCTTACTGTTATTAGCATCATTCTCGACTAATCCTCGATGTAGAATTATTAGTACTCTTGGTATGATATCACTAGCTTCATTATTGGATCATCTCATCAAACTTATTAGAACTCATGATTACCTGTACCTTCTATAACACTCATGTTTCTTTACTCTCATGGGCAGGTATATGGTTCCTCATCTCGATTGATGTTTATATATTTTTCTTTAATCTTTTACATCCTGTTAAACTAATCTGTGATACGCTTCACCATTTATTACTAATTTTGATATTTCTCTACTCATGACATCTCATTATAACTCTTTATGCATATATATTTCCTTACCTTTAACACTCCCGATATCAATTATCAAATTGAACATCATGCTCCATTAATCCTTAACATAATTCCTGGATACTTAATCGTTTACATAGATCATCCAATTCCTGGAGGTAGCACGCTTCGTATCCCGATGCTTAGTGTGCCAGCAGGTGAAGGCGGAGAGGCAGAGGCCAGGAGGTTTGCTCCAGCCGTTACCCATTCTGGAGTGGAAATGGGAGCATGTCACCATGGATTTTGTTTCTGGACTTCCCCGTTCTCCAGGCGGGAAGGATGCGATTTGGGTCATCGTGGACAGGTTGACCAAATCGGCCCACTTTCTACCATTCAAAGTGGGTACGTCTACAGAGAGACTAGCAGAGATGTATGTGCGCCAGATAGTCAGACTATATGGAGTTCCTGTGAGCATAGTATCAGATCGGGACAGTCGCTTTACTTCGTATTTCTGGAGGAGTCTGCAGGGTAGCTTGGGCACCCAGCTCAAGTTTAGTAGTGCATATCACCCACAGACAGATGATCAGTCAGAGAGGACCATCCAGACACTTGAGGACATGCTTCGGACTTATGTTTTAGATTTCAGAGGCTCTTGGGAGGATCACTTGCACTTGGTAGAGTTTGCTTACAACAATAGCTACCAAGCCAGTATCGAGATGTCACCATTCGAGGCATTGTATGGACGGAGGTGACGCACTCCGTTATCATGGGATATTATAGGCGAGAGAGCTTTGCTTGGCCCGGAGATGGTGGTTGATGCAGCTGAGAAGGTCAAGCTCATTAGAGATAGACTTCGGGTGGCGCAAGACAGGCAGCGGCATTGGGCCGATAGCCACCGGAGACCTTTAGAGTTTGATGTATAGCTTAGAATCTAGATTTTATTCTTGTGTTTGTTTGTGATTGCTTGTTTTAGACTAAGTGCAGAGACCTTGTTTATGCTAGGTTGGAGATCTGGTGTTTCTGAGGATTTCTCCGACGCGGGGCACTATTCACTTCAGTGGAGGCGGAAAGCTTAGCCCACGTTTCGTCGGACCCTTCCGTATCCTTGAGAGGGTCGGCGCCGTGGCGTATAGGCTTGAGTTGCCGCCTACGCTGGAGGGAGTTCATGATGTGTTCCACGTGTCACAGTTGAGACGGTACATGGCGGATCCCAGTCACGTATTGGATCACTCAGAGATCGTGGTGGGCCCTACTCTTAGCTATCCAGAGCAGCCAGTGGAGATTCTGGATCGGCGGAAGAAGGTGTTGAGGAACCAGACTATTCCCTTGGTTCACGTCGCGTGGAGGCATCACTCTCCAGGT